>CM052894.1:68827307-68844925 GCA_028534135.1 Potos flavus | reverse complement strand
TCAAATTAGGGAAATTATCTGCTATAATTTTAAATTTAAATTTAATTTTATATTTAATTTTATAATTAAATTAATTAAATTAAGTTAAATTAATTATAAATTTAAATTTAAATTTAAATTGTCTGCTCCAATATACCTTCTGCCCCCTCTTTCTTCTTCTTCTGGGATCCCAATTATTCTAATATTGTTTCGTATTATGGTATCACTTATCTCTCAAATTCTCCTCTCGTAATCTAGTAGTTGTTTGTCTCCCTTTTTCTCAGCTTCTTTATTCTCCATCATTTGGTCTTCTGTATCACTAATTCTCTCTTCTCCTTCATTTATCCTAGCAGTAAGAGCCTCCATTTTTGATTGTGCCTCATTAATACCTTTTTTGATTTCAACTTGGTTAGATTTTAGTTCTTTTATTTCTCCAGAAAGGGATTTTATTTCTCCAGAAAGGGATTCTCTAGTATCTTCTATGCTTTTTTTCAAGCCCAGCTAGCATCTTTATAATCGTCATTCTGAACTCTAGTTCTGACATCTTACTAATGTCTGTACTGATTAGGTCCCCAGCAGTTGGTACTGCCTCTTGTTCTATTTTTTTTGAGGTGAGTTTTTCCGCCTTGTCATTTTGTCCAGAGATGAATAGATGAATGAGAGAACAAAATGCTAAAAGGGTAACAAGGACCCCAGAAAAATATACACTAACCAAATCAGAGGAGACCTGAAACCGAGGGGAGAAGGAAGGGAAAAAAAAATGATTAGGCTGTTGAATAGTACAGAGCCACACACTTGATTTTGGGGTGTATTCTGGTCTGGTAGAAGAAACTGCCTCCCAAAATTTTAAAGAAAGGAAAACTTAGATGTATACAAAAAATAAGGTTAAATATAGTGAAGGGATAGAATATAACAATGAAAATTAAAAAAGACTTTTAAAAAGGTATTGATAAGATAAAATAGTTAAAAAACGTTAAAATAGGAAAGAGGAAAAATTAAAAAAATAGAGTAAGAAAAAATAAAACTAAAAAATTTAACTTTGAAAGACTAAAGAATCATGGGGAAAAAGCCATGAATTCTATGTGCTGTATTCCCCTAACTCTGGAGATCTGCAGTTGTCATTGATCGGTGAACTTGGTCTTAGCTGGCTGTTCTTGCTCATTTTATGGGGGAGGGCCCTGTTGCCGTGATTCTCAAGTGTCTTTGCCCGAGGCGGAGTTGCACCGCCCTTGCCGGGGGCCGGGCTATGTAATCTGCGCGGGTTTGCGCTCAGAGTTTTTGTTCCCTGAACGCTCTCCGTACCGCTTTGGACGCCGGGAATGAAGATGGCGGCCTCCCAGTCTCCAGCCGTAGGAGCCGAGAGCTCGGGGCTCCGCTCCTCAGTGCTGCCTCAGAGAAAAGCAGTCACTCCCTCCCGTCTCCCTGGTCTCCGGCCGCGCTCCGAGCTCACCCGGCCTGTGACCGAGCGTTTCCGTCTCTGGCGCGCGGCCCCGTTTGGAGTCTCCAAACCCAGCAGATTCCTGCAGCATGCTTCCGTGCCTCTCCTCCCGGAGGGGAAGGTGAGTCTCCCTGGATCTGCTGCTTGCGGGGGTCCCTGATCGAAGAGCAGAGGCCCGATTGTGCCTTGGATCCTAGTTTAAGGTAATCTCGAACTGAGAGTGCACTCCTCAGCTCCGTCTCTGTAGCCAGCTTCCCCCTCCAATACCTGGGAGCTCTGCTGCACTCAGACACCCCCGGTCTTTCTGTGACCCCGCTAGTCCTGAGACCACACTGTCCCTACGAGGGCTCCGCCCCCCCGCTTAGCCTCTGGAGCAAGGTCCCTCCGAGGAGGAGCAGACTTCTAAAAGTTCCGATTTTCTGCTCTGCTGCTCTACCGCTTGCCGGGAGCCAGCCCCTCCCCCCACGGTCTATCTTCCCGTATATCGCCTCAGATTCACTTCTCTGCACGTCCTACCTTCCAGAAAGTGGTTGCTTTTCTGTTCCTGGAATTGCTGCTCTTCTTCTCTTCAACCTCCTGTTGAGTTTGAAGGTGTTCAGAATGGTTTAATAACCATCTAGCTGAATCCCTGGGACCAGATGAAATTTAGGTCTCCTCCTCTGCCCCCATCTTGTTCCTCCAGTCCGAGATCTTGGTTCAGAAGGAGCTCTTAGTCTACTTGGGGCAGTGGAAAAATGTACAGGCAATTGCAGTGCAGGGAAAATGCTGAGACAGGGAGCCTTGTTGCAAGGAAGATCATAAAGCGATCTTGAAAAAGTGGTGCCTCAGCTCATTGCTGAAGGGTGATGTGTTTGGGCAATTTCTAAGGTCTCTAAATACTCAGAGCCAGGGCAGTCAGGGAGTGAGATGAGTTAAGGTTGGAGGTATAGGGAGAGACCAGACAAAGAAGGTCCTAATGGTCACATTAAGGAGACTGTGCTAAAACCCAGTGGAAGCCAGGGAAGGCTTTAGAGCAGCGCAATGGAATATTTTCAAATTATTATAATGGAAATAGCCATACGTGCTATGGTCCTAGTATTTGCCATCCCCCAAATTCATATGTTGAAATCCTAATGCGTGATGTGATGGTATTAGGAGGTGGGGGCGCCTGGGTGGCTTGGTCTGTTGAGCATCTGACTCATGGTTTCAGCTCAGGTCATGATCTCAGGGTCGTGAGATTGAGCCCTATGTGGGGCTCTCTGCTCCCATGGAGTCTGCTAGAGTTTCTCTCTCCCTCTCCCTCTGCCCTTCCCCCTCGTACTCTCTCTGTCTCTAAAATAAATAAATAAATCTTAAAAAAAAAAAAGAAAGGCCTTATAAAAGAGGCTCCAAAGAGATTCTGAGCGCCTTCTACTTTGGGAAGACACAAGCTCCCCAGTCTGGACTCTCATTACAACAACCAAACAGACTAAGACAATACTGTTTTAGAGTCTCTAATATTTCATTCAAAGTATTTTTTATGTTTGGACTGACACTGTTTTACTATAGTGCAGCTCAGTTGTTGGATATAGAGGTTTTTATTTCCAATTTTTACCCCATAACCCTCCCCTTATCTTAGTCAACAAAGCACTGGTTGTCCTCATCTCTCATGCGTTAACTCCCCAGCCTGCTCTCGATTCCTGTTAGCATTGCCATGGACATTTTACTTGTTTCTTCGGTGAGTTATTTCTGGGAATGCCTGTCAAAGGGCTCAAGAATCTTTCAGCTCTGACTTGGTTCCACCATCACGCTTGCTAACCGGGCTGTCAGCTGACACCCATCACCAGCGTGAGATGAGATGGATCATTTCTTCATTTTCTCTTTCCCTTTTTTGGTGCAGGGGCCTTTCTTTCTGTGCATACCGTTTGCCTGCATCTGTGGGCTAACCCCCTTAAAGGCTGAACCAGTCATCATAGTTTAGGCATGACATGTCAAAAAAGTGAGCAAACCATAGAGAATTTGAGACTATTAGTCAGGGATGGAGTCCCTGGAGAAGCAAGATGTCAGGATCATGAGTTAAATAAGATAAAGCAGAGCTTAAATCGCTAGTGTTGTTGATGCAACTTTGCCAAGTTCCCTACGCTATAGTTTTTTGTCAGAATTAATTTTTTTCTCCCATGAGATCCAAATATTCCCAACTCCCATCCCCCAATATTGGAGCCTTTTGTCCATCAAGAGAATCCTACAGGGAAAGGCACTGGTCTTTGGTATAATAAAAAACTATCTAAATGGAATATGGCATTAATGACTTTCTCTGAAATACTGTCAAAATAAAGATGACATTTAAACATCCTTGCTACTACAGCACATAAAAAGAGAATTACCTCTTATTCTGTGGAGCCCTTCAAGTAATAATATATTTTTATAATAGCAATAGCAGTTACTTCTGTTGGATTCAGGTTTGTCTTTAACAGGAAAAGTTGGTTCCGGGAAGGTTCTGGCTGAAAGAGATTGTCCTGGCTAATGTTTTTCGTGTAGGATGGGGTCTTACATAGCATGTTGGCTGAAAAATGGTTTGAGACTCCATGTTGAAACGCATTGTTTCCTCTTTGAGATCTGCAGGAACACTGGGGCAGGGGAGACTTTCAAGGAATACAAAGTATGCTATCCAGAGAGTCAGGAGGCCAGAATCTAGGCTCTACTCTGCCCCTAATTGCTTCATTTAGTATCTGTAGGGTCCTGGGCAAACAGCTTCGTGAGTCTCCTGATACAGCCCACATGGATTTATTGTAGAAAAGTAACAAGAGATGGTTTAGTACTTGCATGGGGAAGAGGATATACTCTTCCTGCGGGGTGTCTGAACTATTGGATTGATATGTGGGCAGTGCCTCGGGCCGCCCGTGCCAGGCTGGCCTGTTCAGGAGGCTGGGGGATTCAGGAGTGGGAATGCTGCAGGAGGAGGTCGTGTGGGGCAGTAGAAAGGGCATAGTGTGGGAATCAGGAGGTGAGACCTGGAATGGCTCCTCTTCCCCGTTACCGGGCTTGAGCATTTCAAACCTCTTCCCTGGTTTTTAAGGAAGCATCCTCAGCCACCGAGTGAGTGAGCTAGTTCTGCGGTACCTGGAATTACTTCCAGCTTGGGCATTTTGTGATTCTGTGATTTCTTTCTGAGGAAGTTCCAGCCTCAGCCTCTGTTTCCATATGGAGCTCTCATGGCCTTCAGTGGACCAACTCCTTGAATCTCATCCCAAACAACGGTCTGTGAAATTGAGGGGACTCTTCTATGCTGTTTAGATCACAGCTGCACAGTGTGGTTGTGACGGCCTATGTTATCACGTGTCATCAAGTGGAAATGCTTTAGAAGCCGAGGAAGAGAAAGGCAACATTCATATTTCTTACGGTTTCCATATGGAGACATAGACAGGCCAGTGACTCAGGCGCTTGGGGACCTGGGGGATGATTACGTAGTGATGGATGACTCTTCTTGTGACATAAACGGCAGCAATAGCATATTCAAAGATTAGGTAGCTGGAACTAAGGAAATGTTTTGGGTGGTCCTGGTAGAAGACCCAGGTCCGCTATTTTGTTGAAAATAAATTTGGGTCTATTCTTAGCTCAGCAAGAGAGACTCAAGACATACTTCAATCAGTGTTTCTGGGGGACAAAATTCAGGAGATTTATTTTGGTGTGAACCTCTGTTCCCTTTCAGACATCATGTTTAGCATTTGACTCTTGCACTCTGTCTCGATGGACACATACATTTTATAAATATTGTCATTTTCCAGGAGCAAACAAGCCCTTCCTGATACATGAGCCAGTCACAAAAGTAGTTGCTTAGTGCTTGCTGGTTGTATGGTTAGATCGATACAACGAAAACTCTCCTTTCATTCTGTTCTTTATTGCCATTATGATTTCTTTCTCCATATGATTAGATTTTATTCGGGTCTCAGGAAATGTTTGGAGCTCTTCAACCAGCTTTGTTTCTGGAGGGTGAGGGTGGAAAAGAGGGGTAGGGAAGTGAGGAGGGGTCATTTTGTTGCATCTAGATCCTTCCCTCTGAAGAAGATTTCAATGTAGAATTAATTGGACCTTTAGAGGGTCCCTGGGTGGCTTATTTGGTTGAGCGCCCAACACTTAGTCTCAGCTCAGGTCTTGATCTCAGGGTTCAAGCCCTGCCTTTGGCTCCATGCTGGGTGTGGGGCCTACTTAAAAAAAATAATAACTAATTGGACCTTCGAAGAACCAGTGCACCTTCACTTGTTTTCTACCCCTTGTTTCCATGAAACCAGCTCAACAGGACTAACCATAGGCTCTAAGATTTAAGGCCTGGTGTTGAATTTGTAAACATTCCATCTTGAAGATGTTATTCTAGGTTGAAAGAGCTCTGTTCAACGAAGAGCACGACTTCCCAAAGTTTTCATGACAGCCAGCCACCTGCTTGTGCAATGTAGGAGGAGTCTGTGCTCACAGATCGAGCCTTCTCCATGGGCTGGGATGGCAAGTCACATTATTCCTTGGCCAAGGCTGTAGGTTCATCCCATCAGTACTCCAGCTAAACCATGGTAGTAGGCGGCTTTGGTAATGTGGTTCAGGTCCCTGTGGTTTGTGTTTCTGAAGGTGGTTAGCAGTTGGGGGCAGTGGTGGTGGGGGGGAATCCCTGGGATTTACCAATATTCCCTCCCTGCAGAAGTCAGTTGCTGATTCAGGGGAATGGGGATTGCATGCTGTGATGGTTAATTTTATGTGTCAATTTGACTGGCCTATGGGATGCTCGGATAAGCTGGTAGGCATTATTTCTGGGTGTACCTGTGAGGGTGTTTTTGGAAAAGGTTCCTATTTGAATCAGTAGATGGAGTAAAGGAGATTGCCCCCACCAATGAGACTGGGCATCATCATCTCATTCCTTGAGGACCTGAATAGAACAAAAAGGTGGAGGAAGGGAGAACTTTTTTCTCTGCTTGAGCTGGGGCATCCATCCTCCCCACCCTTGGACATCAGTGGTCCTGGTTGTCAGGGCTCTGGCTTAGTCTGCAACTTACACCATTGGTTCTCCTGGTTCTTAGGTCTTCAAGTTTGGACTAGAGCTAGACCATTGGCATTCCTGGGCCTCTAGATTGCCGATGGCAGATGGTGGGTCTTCTTAGCCTCCATAATCATGTGAGCCAACACTTACAATCAATCTCTTTCTATATATCTCTATATATCCTGATGGTTTTGTTTCTCTGGAAAACACTGACTGATACACATACTAAAACATCTTCAAATTATGACTACAATAGTACTTTCATTAACACACAAGCATTTCTTTTCTGAGCATGAAAATGTGTCGGTCACTGGGGACACCTCCCCATCAAAGACATGGCCCCTTTCCTCAAGGCACTCTCTCTCCAGTGGGGAGATTCATGAGCAATCCCCCAAAGTACGATAGTGGAATGGGAGCAGAGGAGGGATCCGGGCAGACCCCCAGGAGGGAGTCAGAGCTGAGCAGCCCCCAGGGAACCTGTAGGTGTCAGCGAGGGAAAGAGCTGGAACAGGCGATCTAAGCTTAGGGGTGATGTATGCAGAAGCACCATGAAAAGAACATATGGGGGGTTCAAGTACAGGTGGTGTGTGTGTATTTAGACGTAAGGTGGGATGGGTAAGTGGAGAGAGATGAAGTTGGGGAGGGAAGCAGAGACTCAGTTATGAAGGCTCTGCCTTGCGTACAATTTGGAGGACTTTGATCTTTATCCTCTACTGATAACATGGGGAAGCTTCCAGAGGTTTAAGCATGAGAATGGCATCCACTCAGGAACTCAACAAATATTCCCGGGTCCCCACCGTGTTCCAGTGTGGTGGTAGGTGCTGAGGTCACGGCAATAAGCAAGACCACTGAGCTCACGGCAGACGTGGTTTGATGGGCATCTTCGAAGAAGCTGAGTGGCAGCAGCAGTGGGGGAGAGGCTGGGTTTGGGGACAAGTGAGAAATGAGAATCCCAGACCCTCATTCTCTGACCCGCATCGAGCCCGCCTGGGATGTGTCCCTCATTGTCTTCAGCAGTCCCCAGGGCAGGACAGTAGCTTATCTGAAGTACTTCCAAAAAATAAAAATAAAAAAATTGAAACACTGGGACTTGGGTAAATACAAATGAGAAGACCGATGAATCAGCCTGCTAGGACATTTATAGAAATAAAAGTCGCAGTTTGTATAGATTAAGTTACTAAAAGCCAGAAACACATGAAAGCGAAAGGAAGCTGTGCAAAGAGTTTGGGAAGTGATTCCCGGAAATGCCCACGAGGGAGCAAGCGAGGAAAGGTGGGCGTGTGTGTGCCGGGAGCACCGTGGCCAATGGGGTCTGATCTCACCGCGGGCTTCTGGGCGACCCACCTCTTCACTATCTCAGCGAAGGGGCTGGGATGCTAGACTGTCCTTAAGGGCTGCCTGCAAGGGCGTCAACTTCCAATTTGCCCTGTTTGTAGGTTGACCATTCTCCTGCGCGTGGGTGTTCACAGGGAGCGGCCATAAGTGTGTCGGGATGGATGCTGAGGGGTGCGGGTGGGACAGTGGTGGCATCTGCTACAGGAATTCATAATCCTTGAGTGCTTTTCATTCATTCGTAGGCTCCAGACTCTCTATTTGCGGTGATATATGTAATACAACAATCCTAAGGATTAGGTTAAGTCAGTGGTCCTCAGCTGTGGGTGATTTAGCCCCCCCAACGGGTGTCAGCTCCTGTCTGGTATCTTTGCTTGTCCCAAGTGGGAGGGAGACACTACTGGCCTCTAGTCGGTAGGCCAGGAATGCTGTTAAATGCTCTGCCATGCCTCACCCCCACGAAAACTCCTCAGTCCAAAATGTCACCGGTGCCGAGACTGAGAAACTCTGCCTTAAGTGAATGCTATTTCAGAAATAAGAACTCCAAGTTTCAGAGAAGTTGAATCACTTTTTTGGGGGGGGAGATTATAAACCCAGTGCATGGCCCAGACAGACTCTAAATCAAGGTTCATCTGCTTCCAAAGCCCATGCTTTTTGATTTATGTTGGTCTGCCTTCCAGAGAGACAGAGAGAGAGAGAGAAAGAACTCGAATCCCGAGGCTCGCCGGAGAAAACGCTGCATCAGGACTGGCCATGCCTTCTGGCCCAGGACTTCAAAGGAGCTGGCTGGAACTGGAAGGAGGTGGGGAGCGAACACCTTTCCCATCTTTCCCTGGCTTCTCTCTCGCGGGCAAGTTGGGGCAGGCTCCGCGGGCACGGATCCTGGGGCTGCATACCAGGGCTGGCGAGGTGCCCTCGGTTGGAAGCCCTGACTCCCTCCCAGTGCACAAGGACTCCCTTCTCTGCCAAAGCTGGCTGGTGGTTCTTTCTGGAATGGCAGCTCTCCGCAGCCCCCCCAGGGCCTGGGACAATCTTCTGGCAGGCATATGTGTTGCAGAGTTACAGGTGGTGCAGACACGGTTTGGAAGGAATCCCAGCTGGGCCTCCTCCCAGGAGCCTCCTGATCACTCACCAGATCAGGACTGGCTGCTCGCAGAATCCCGGGAGTCCTAGCTGCTCTGCGAACCCAGCTTCAGGGGCGGCAAGAGCTTCTGAGAAGCTACGATCATCTTGGAAGCTGCCCCTGTGCTCTGTCCTTTTGCCTCCTTAGGTTGGAGATATTTTTGCAATACCACGGAATTCTCCGTGTTTTTTTTTTTTTCTTTTTCTTTTTTCTCCTTAGGATGGGGAGTGAATACAATAACTAAAAGAGGAGTGCAAAATACGAGGGAAAGAGGGACAGGCTCAAAACTGGGGGATCGATCCAGATACCTTTGGGTCTGTGCACTTGAGTCGTTTCTTTGTGGGAGTCCAAGTGTACCCCAACTTTCTCTGCATGCAGGACAGGCGCTTTTGAGAATGTCAAGCTCTGTAACATCAAGTCTTCTGGTCTCCAGAGCTAACCACCTGCCCCGGGGGAGTCCCAGCTATTCCATATGCAATTCCGGGCTGTTTAATCCAACAATCATTTGATGTTGGTTGGAATTCACATGTGGATCAAGTATAGAAAACTAAGTGATTCCAGCAGCTTAAGTCCAAAGGGAAGCATTAGCCTTCGGTATTACATAAATTTAAACAATACCGCATCTCGGTAATGTGTTTTTGGCGGCACTAAGTACTAACTAGCTTACTTGTGTATTCATAATTCATTTTTTTCATTTATTCAGCACGCAGGTATTGAGTACTTAACTATGATTAAAGCTTTTAGTAGGTGCTGTAGGGACATGAACATATGTACGATGAAGTTCTTGCCATTCAAAAGCTTAAAATTTAACGGGGAAGGAGAGACAGAGCATGACCTCACATTGTAGGATATACACATCGCAGGAGAAGCATGAAAAAGTACAGTGGTCCTTTTCTGTCCTGGGCTATGAAATACTTCTGGTGTGGTGATATGGCAGCAAATGTGGGCTCCTTTTTTTTTTTTTTTTTTTTTAGAATAATTGGTCCTGGAGAGGAAGAGAAAAATAGTCCTTTCGTCTGAGGGGTTGGTAAGGCTTGGGGAAAATATACCTAGCAGGTAGGCTTGGGTCCAAAATCATTTCTTTCCTTAAAAACTTCTCGTCCTCTTCTCCCATGATTGTCTCGGTTAATTCAACTAACATTGTATTACACATCAGCCCTGCTCCAGATGTGGCCTGTGGACCCCGCTGGCCTACAGACTGTGGCTATTCCACGCCGAGATAAGGACAGAAGTTGATGGCAAGTGTTTAGAAATGGTTCCAGCAATTTGACAGTCCTTTCAAATCCATTGACCCTCATGATTATACAAAATTGGGGACTGTATTTTGTATATGTTTTAAAAATTCGGTTTTGCTTGTAGTTTATTTTTATCGTGTTTTCCAAAAAGGCGGTCACGCATTAGAAACAAACTAATACAAAAGCTCTTCCTTACCCTTGGTGCCTTGGAAAGCAGTGGTCGCATACATCCGTCTGCCCACCAGACTGGAAGCTTCTTCAGGAAAGGAGTTCTCTGCTCGGTGTTTGTATTTTGGCCCCAATCCCATGAATAGGTACTCCGTCAGTATTCGTGGAATGAAATGAAAGCATAAATGGGTTTTGGGTCCATCATCAGTGAATTATTTTCAACTGTTAGAAAGCCTCTTTGGATTTCTGAGCTTGAAGTAGTGCGTGGATTCCTAAGTTCATTCCATCTTAGGAATTAGCAGTGCCTGATTTTATGGTCCTAGCGATACATTTAAGCCTCAAGGTCGTAGTTCCGAACGCTAATGTTCTGTTCTTTTTTGAATGCGTACCTGCTCCCTCGTCTTATGTCCTCCATGAGCCGCAAGGTTGAATCCTGAGCCCTCACCTGCCAAATGTAGTATATTGGACCATTTCCAGTTTTATATTTTTCTTAAAGGGCAGACACAGGAGCCTCCTGCAATATTGTTCTTGTAATGGCCATTGTTTGACTGAGATCTCATTCATTCATTTGATCTTCCATGTACACCCCAAATGGTTATTATCTACCTATTCCATTATGCACTTGACACTGTGCTAGGCATCGGGGATACAAAGAAGAGGAACGCCTGTCCCCACTCTCAAGGACTTACAGTCTGGTGAGGAGAGGGGCATGCAAATACAGGAGTGCACTAAGGAATTACAAGTACCAGGCTGAGGAAGAGAAGAGGCACAAGGTCTTTAGGAGAAACAGAAGCAAGATCGAGAGTTGTCCGCTCTATGTTGGAAACCAGAAGAGGCTTCATGGAAGAGGCATTTCTTGAGTTGGGTTGGAAAGGCGAGAAGGTGTTTGTCAAGGAAGACAGCACTGGCAGAGAGCATTCACGGAAGATATATATAGTATTGAGGGCGATCGCAGATTCTCTAGCCTGGTTCAGACCCTGACCACGCCATTCCAGTTGTGTGACGAGTCCCATTAGTTAGCAGACCTGGGCCCCAGGTTTCTTATAAGTAGGATGGGAATAACAATAGCCACAGCTTCATAGGGTTTTATGAGTTCTAAAGGAGCGCTTTTATATACAAAGTGCTTATAACAACAGGTGTTTAGAGAACTCTATACATTCCGAAATGAAGGCTCGGGCAAATAAACCCAAATAAGCCAGGAGAGCTTCACTGAGGGTCATGTCATAGGGAGCTGTCTGTATATGCTAAAGGAGTTTCCACTTTGTCCTGCAGATCAGGTGGAAGGACTGAAGACTCTTCACAAGGAGTGACTCCATCAGATTCGTGTTTTAGAGGGTCAGTCTGGCTCAGAATGGCGAATGGAGGGGCGCACTGTCAATCACAGTTAGCAGCATCACTCCAGAGACCCAGCGCTCTTCCTGCAAAGACCCACGGAATTCGTGGACGGGGAGAGCGAAGGACGTGGTCAATGTGACCGAGATGAAACCCGAAGGGCTGAGTGGTGAGTTACAGGGTGTGGGAGGGCAGGACATAGTGTAGGATGACTCTGCCGTCGGCTGGCATGGTGGCTGGTGGGGAGGTAGAGGCTGGGAGCTTTCACGGAGCTAGAAGCTACCAGAGAAGGAGCTTTGGTGGGAAGGTGATGAGTTAGAAGGTATCTCAGTATCTGTACGGCATCCACGTGGAGATGCCAAATAATTAACTGGATCTATGAATATGGAGTCCAGGTGACAGATGTGAGTTGGCTCTGTAGATCTGAAAGCCAGCTTGTTTGTAGAAGGCAATGGAATCTATGCAAGTGGGTGAATGACTTGGGAAAGTCTTTTTGTTGAAAGGGCGATGTTGAGTTGACATCGTCTGAAAATAATTCCTTCCTCCCTCCCTCCCTCCTTCTCTTCCTTCCTTCCTTCCTTCCTTCCTTCCTTCCTTTCCAGCCCCAATGTGGGGCTTGAACTCACGACCCTGAGATCAAAACCTGAGCTGAGATCAAGAGTTAGATGCTTAACCTGGGCGCCCCTAGAGCTTGTGTGTCCCTTCCGATAATTTATATGTTCCATGATGACCCCCATCGAGATATGGTCCTGCTACCACCACCATCACGGCCATCCTCATCATTGCAACCACCACCAACACCATTATTATAACCACCACCATCGTCATCGTCGTTATGCCCCCCTCTTTGCCACTATCATCGATGCCATCCCTGGGTAATATCCACTGGTCACTTGCTATGTCCTGGCACATGCTGAGGCTTCACACGCATTCTCTCTGCAACCCTCCCAGCAGGCGCGCCCAGCGTTCCCATGTTACAGGTGAGGAAATGGAATCGCGGACTGGTCACATGACTGGCCCTGCTCCTGCGTCTAAGAAGTGGCAGGATTCAGACCAGGTTCACTTGACCTCAAACATGAAACTTTTAACCAGATTGCCCACAAGTCTTCAAGGGTCTGCCTGACGTTTAGCTCTGTCGTCCTGAGAGGCATTTTCACTGCCAGGAAAACGTTTGCGTTATTTGTTTTTTAGGTCATCTACTAAAGTGTTAAACAAGGTTATTCAAAGAACGAATCTCTGGGGAACCCCGCATGAGAAAGTTTTGACCCAGCGAAGTGCAAGCTTCCGCAGCCTGTCGTTTCCTACCTGAAAACACGTTCCAGAACCTGAGAGCATGTGACCCGCTGGGAGCCCAGGTATGGAATTTTATCGAGGATTTTGGAGAGTCTCAGAACATTCTGTATTACCAGGTACGCCTTATTCACATTCTTGTATCAATTACTAAAGTGAATCGCTGAGAGAAATGCAGCTTGTGTCCTTCAGAGCCGAAGCATCACCAACTGTGCCAAGTCCTCAGTAGGCATTATTTTATTTGGTTTTCTCAACCAATATCCCCATTCATCAGATGGAAACATCGAGGCTCAGACTGCTGAAGTAACCTGCTACAGTCAGTCAGTGGAGCAGCAGGGATCTGATCACAGAGCTGCATTTTCATGCCATTACTGAGAAATTAGAATACAATGTAGGACAGTGGGAGTGTAGGGGAAATGTCAGCTTCCCAAATGGCTATATCTTCCTAAGGTGCTTATTGTATTTGGGCCTGGCGTTCAAAAGCCTGGTGAGATGAGGTAGAGGCAGAGGAAACCCCCAGAAATGTTCCCTGGGCCCGGCTCTCGGGGCTACTTGGGGTGGTGTGGGCTCTCTCCCCGCGGTTTCCTAATGCACTTGGCCTCTCCCAGCCCGCGCTCACGCGCAGCTCCCGACCAAGAGCGTGTCTCTTTGCCTCTCACTAATGGGTAAAGTTATCCACTTACTCGATCCTGACAATTACGGTTTTGAAAGAAGCTTCTGAAAGTTTGATCATTGGGAATGCTTAGTCACTGAAGAGAACGTCTAAGGGACTTGAAAAGCAAATAGATAATTCTGCCTTATCTCCCCTAGATGGTGTGGTGGGGGCCGGAGGGGTGTTAATTTTTGAAATGGATTTGTCGGATACATGTAGGACGTTGTTAGATCTTGACTCTTGTGCCTTCTACGCCAGGATGCCTTGGCACGGTCATTGTGAAAGTAGATGAAGAAGTCAAGGCTGGGCAAGAGCTGCAGGGGAGGGACATGGGGGCGTGTCATCAATCAGACACAGCAGCTTTCTAGTTTTGCGAACTTGGACTAATGTTCTAACACCCCTAAGCCTCGATTTCTTTACGTGAAAAAGCGGGGATACGGATCGAAGCTCTTCGTAGGGCTCCCCAGATGGTTGCCAAGAGTGACAGCTGCAGAAACAATAGCTATTCTATCATTTTTCTTAATCCCAGTCTTGATCTACCTGATAATCTCATCTACCCAGACCAGCTGGGTGTGCCCCGAGTCGTCCCCTGCTCTTTATTTAGCACCATTGTTCAGATGGAAGGTTAGAAGTCCGCCCGGTTGCTGACAAGGGATTTTCTTCTGCCCATTAAAATACTCTCATTTACTCGGCACCAACCATGATGAACACATTGGCAGGATACGGGGCCTCGCCCACTGGGTTGCCCTGAGCCTGGTCCCCCGCATTAGTGGCTCAGGAGGCTAAGCAGGGGGTTCGCCTTACTCAGGGAGAAAAGATTCTGCTGCTTTTGTAAGTCTGGAATTCCGCAAATTGGCCAGAGTGCTGTCCCTCTCATCATCCACGTCCTCAGGTCCTTCTGAGAAAAAAAAAAAAAAAAATGAATAAGGAAAACTAGAAAAGAAAACGAAAAAACCTTCCACGTCTCTCTTTTCCCAGTCTGTTTCTTTAATTGGGCGGTTTAATTGAGTGTGGCCGGGCTTACCCAGGGGCTGAGCTGGGGTTTAAAGACTCCATCAGTTGTTTGCACTAGCACTTGTCCTAGTTATTTGATACTTTCTGCTGTAGGTCAAAGTGACTAGACATTCTGGTTTTGCAGGGACTGTCCCCAGTGACATGACTCAAAGTGGTTCTTTTTAGCCACTGTAGAACGTAATGGGGCCCTTGATTATTCCCCTCACCCCACACACACTGGAGACACGAAGGGATTGCTCTTGCAAAACGTTAATTGGAAGGATTAAATATCATCTTTCTTTTCCCCCCTTTCTTTAAGTGGGGGTTGGAATTAAAATGGAGAAGGTCCAGGGTAGCTGGTAATTGCAATCTGAAAAACACTGGAGATTCTACAAAACCAAACTGTGACGTAATTTTTGTCAGAGAAGGCAGTGCAGATCTTGGTCAGACCTCCTTGGAGAGGCAGGAGAGTGGCCTCATCAGAGCAAGCTGAAAACAAATCATCCAACCCTCTCAGGAGAGTGAGTGCAAGCCAGTGTTAAGAAGGACATTCATCAGAGGAATGCACTCCAATCGGGGCCCAGAAGGTGGCCCGTGGAACACGGAGCTCCAGCCTTGAACACGCCCTACAGGCTTTTGAGGGAACACTCCCGGGGGATCTGTGAAAAAGGTTCCATTTGACTTCCAGAATGTTAAAGGGATTATTAGCCAATGGGATGCTAACGGTTCTAGGATTATAAGGGAGGTCGGTGCTCATCGAGACTGACTCCCTGATGAGGATATTTCGAGAGTGCTTGCATAGGTCAGGCCGTGCCGTGTCCCTGTCTGGGTTCACTGTAAAGAGATCTCAAAAGATGCCATGAGAAACTCTTCGCCCATTTACCAACTTGCAATGGTTCTTGATTAGGTTGCTCCCCAGAGCCTGTTTTTATCATTTGACTAAGGTGAACTATGGCAGGGAAAGGTCCTTGAGTGTTATCATTGGGTTGTTTACCTGCCTTTGAGAAGTGGCACGTTAATGGGTTCCGCTGTGGGCAAAAGGGGCGCTGTTTTAGAAAATGCTGTGTTATGTACGTGTGTGTGTGTGTGTGCGCGTGTGCTGGGACATCTGGCTCAGTCTAGGTATCTGTGGTCATCAGAAGCTCATGAAAGGTTGAATTAATGGTAACCTTTGGGTGCGCCTGGGTGGCTCAGTCAGTTAAGCATCCGACTCTTGGTTTCAGCTCAGGTGATGATCTCAGGGTTGTGGGACTGAGCCCTGTGTCGGGCTCTGCACGGAGCGTGAAGCCTGCCTGAGATTCTTTCTCTTCCTCCCTTTCTGCCCCTCCCTCCCCCTCCCCACCTCCTTTTCCCTTTGCCCTTCCTCCTGCTTCCTGCTTGTGTGCCTGTGCAAGCATGCTTTCTCTCTCTCTTTTCCTAAAAAAAAAAAAAAAAAAAAAAAAGTAACCTTTGTATAACCTCTGATATACTTTCTTGGGCTGAACTTTTGGATCTCATGTCATAGGGGAAATGAGTCACTGCCTAATAATAACAATGATGAAAATTATTATTATGGCAGCTAATTTTACCGAGTGCTTACCAAGTGCCAGGGACGGTTCTAAGCATAGATACATAGATACATAGATACATAGATAGATAGATAGATAGATAGGTAGGTTTATATGTATAGTATATATGTATGTAATTACTTCTAGTTATAACATAAACAGTCCTGGGGAACGTAAGGCACAGCAAGGCCGCTCAAGTGAACAATACTGTCTTGTATACTTGAAAGTTGCTAAGAGAATAGGTCTGCAAAGTTTTCATATCAAGAACAAAAATCGCGATGACGTAAGGGGACGGATGTTAACTGTGTTGTGGAAATCGTGTTGCAACGTCTGCATAGATCAAGTTACCATGTTGTACCTAAAGCAAATACAATGTTCTATGTCAGTTATGCCTCAGTATAACTAGAAAAAGAGGTTTATAACTTTCCATCCAAACAACGGACCCGCCCACCATCCTCAAACATTCCTGATCACCGAGAGTATATTGCCTCTTCGGTGAAGATTTTTTTTTGACTTGTTTCTCTAAGCGATACCCCTGCAGTTAACACAAAATTCTGCCAAAGTGAATATTCTGGCTGTATGTGGATGACTTGTATGGCTGTCCTCTCAAGTGCCTTCCAAGGTGGGACGCATGCCTTTCCAGTGCTCTCCGTAGGCCATTCTACTGACACGGGGCGGGAGGGCCGCAGTCGGGGACCTCGGCCTTCGGCGTATTCCTCGCTTGTACCCTGTAAGATGATACCTCCCTGTCGCAAGAGGAGCTGAAGATTTCAGGTGTCCAGCCCTGACCAGTTGGCTTGTTCCCGAAGAGTCTTTATGCAGAGCTTTGGTCAGAGAGTCTCAGTTCTGAAAAAAGGCTATTTTGTTTTCTTTCTTAAAAACAGGCTGTTCAGCTGACACTGGGGTCAAGTTTGGGCCAAGCCTGGCCTCTGGCCTCTACGTCTCCCAGAAGGAACCTACGCCTACCTTGTCCCTAAAGACGGGATTACCTATCCCTCTCTCCCTGCAGAGCCAAGGGGCACCCTGGGATGAGGCCCGTTCTCAGGAATTTCCAGCCTCTCTTGGGGATCTGAGACTTAGAGTGGCATCTTTTTGGCAGAAATAGGCAGTGTCTACCCGTTGACTCTGAAAAGGTAGATTATCTGACAGATGGCGTAAAGCCTCTCTTCCTCCTAGTCTCCCCTTCTCCTCTTCCTCCTCCTCCTCCTCCTCCTCCTTCTACTTCTTCTTCAGATTTATTTATTTTAGAGACAGAGAGCAAGCAGGAGAAGGGGCAGAGGGAGAAAGAATCCCAAGCAGACTCCCCACTGAGCACAGAGCCCAACACAGAGCTTGGTCCCAGGGCCCCAAGATCACAACCTGAGGTGAAACCAAGAGTTGGACGCTAACTGACTGAGCCATCCACGTGCCCCCAGACATTGTCTTCTTTACCTGGTGACGGCTTTCTGGTTTGAAGTCCAGATGAAAAACAAAACAGCAACACCACCACAACAAAAAACACGCATTCAACAATGGGAAGAGGGGCGCCTGATTGGCTCAGTGGGTTAA
>CM052894.1:68789167-68826807 GCA_028534135.1 Potos flavus | reverse complement strand
CACCACCTCCTTGCCTTTATGCAGTGCAGACTCCGTTCCAGCCCCAGGGCAAAATCAAAACCCTTTCTAAAAAAGCAAATGCAGACTAATTTTCGCAGCAGGGGAGAGGCATTTAAGAAATTAATTCATTATGCTGCTTTTGACATTTCTACTTTCAAGGATAAATATTTCTTTAATTACGGCCTCTTGAGAAAGTATTTGCTAAGATGGGCTTCTGTTTATGAAATAGAAGGTTTGCAGACCACCGCGGCCAATAGTCCTTTAGTGATGACGAGAATTTAAGGAACACACAAAAAATCTAAGAAGCACGACACAGAAACCTTGAGGCTGTTGGGAGGGAGAGACCCATGCCTTGAACGAGTCTCTTGCTTGTTCCCGCTGCCTATGGGCCAGAGTTTAGTCTCAGGTGTGTTTGCACACGCACCTGCCCAGAAGCGGTTTGTGGCCACCGGGCTCCCTGGCCTTGGGTTCTGCGTCTAGGACACTCGTTGCTGATTTAGTTTGGTGGTGAGGATTGTGGTATTTTCTCGCAGGGACTAAAGGATCTTATATCAAAGATGACATGTCCTGAGTTTGACGTTGTCTTTAAAGAACTTTGGCAAGGCGGCTGTAAATATATCTTTAGTCACCTTCGTCATGAAGATTCCCATATCTAGGAAGAGGTTTGCAACAAAGAAAAGCATTTTGTCATGAAGCGGCCTGAGAGGCCCTCACTCTTTATTCTTGACCAAATGGGTCTCTACGTCCTATATCTGTCTTAACTCCTTGGCCTTGGCTTTCCTTCGTATCTAGAGTTAGCTGTTGGCTCTGCAGATCCTCATGATAATTTAGATCAATTTTTAGTCTATTTATTGTTATTTAGGAACCGCTAAGAAAACAGCCCATCAGGGCCAGATCCGCCCACAAGATTACATATCTGTATAGCATTTGATTTGCCTCCTACTTCTCCCTATAGAAAGGCGCCGTGGCTTCTCCCAGCGACACATACCTTTTCAAACTCCAATCTGACAAATCTCTCTTTTTTTAAAATATAAAAGCAACAGAACCCATAAAACCGATAGCTCCGTGCTATTTTCTCACAGTGCTATCATTTTGAAATCATCGAACAGATACTGTTCAAATTGAGGTTGTTTGATGCATTTCCTGCCTCAGATCTTCTGTGCATCCTTACTGATTTTCTTTTTGGCCTTATTTGGCTTAGTTCTAGGGTCCGTCCAAAGAGAAACTTATCGTCAAAATAATGCTGAAGTTTTAGGAAGACAGTTCATTGTATCTCTTAGAATGCAAAAAAAAAAAAAAAGAAAAAAGAAAAGAAAAAGAAAAAAGATTTCTGTATTACCGATGATGAAGCAAGAAAATTATCAAGACCAAAAAAAAAAAAACAGCCACGTGATCCCCAAATGGAAGATTAGGGCACGGCCTCCTACCTGAGTAGAATTTCTGACTATCTTGGGAAAGACTCAGAGTTCTGTACTGAAGGCCACAGCTGTGGATAAGCTGGTTGTGGTTGCTCTGAATAAATAATGGATTTTACCTAAGGCGGTGGCCGTCTCTCCCAGCATTAACCAAATGAATCTGCATAGTAGGTAAGTAACGTTTTTATGACCAAAGGTATTTGAGACACAAATTCGCAAACGTATTAGCAGCCAGAAATCATTTAAAACACTGCTTAATCCAGTCTTTCTCAAGGCTACTCCCCTGCCCCTCTTTCCTTGTATTATACCTACTTCTATCCCATGGAAGGAAACCCCCACTGATCACACAGCGGGAAATAGCTGTGACTTTTTCTTCCTTGGGTCCTGAGAACTGCATCAGTCTCTGGTTATGTTTAGGAAGAGAGAAGGGTTCTCCTCCTAAAAGTTCAGACTGCTTTCTTACAAGTTGATTCTTACAATTTCAATTCTTTCACTGTTGGCAAATGGCATTTGTAATTTTCTCACTGAAAAAAATGGGGGAAGGAAAGTTGAAGATGTTCTGATGTCACTGCAGACCTATGGGGTCCTCATCCGTTCGCCAAGGCCTCTGTTTGTTTTCTTCAGCAGTGATCGTGGGAGGCTGGGCTCCAGATTCCCTCCTTTCCCCATGGATTCTCCCAGCTCTGGTCTGTGACTCTGAGATTTTGTTCTAGGTTCCTCCTCCCCCACGTCCTCACACCTGAGAATCATCTCCTTGTGGAGATGATTACAGTCGGGTCAACCCCTTTCTCCTCTTCGGGATGGCCGGTAACTGGTTAGAGGAGGTCAATGGACCCCCATCATGTCTTCAGAGAGCCTCGACTGAATATATTCTTGTTGGATTTCTAGTTGTTCACCTGCAAACTTCTGAGCGTCTCTCTTCCTAGAGATTGAGGCCAGAAGTTCATTTCCATGTCGTAAGTGGGCAGGTGTGGTGCCGTGATCCAGGTGGGGCTTCGCTATCCAGGTGCTGCGCCATCGTGTGTTATGGTCCGTGTGTCTTCCAGGCAGGAGCTGAGATGGCTGTGAGCTTTTCACTCTTTTCTTTCCTTTGTTTGTTTTATTTGAAATATAACCCTGAACAATGACTTTTCTTTTCTAGTTTGATTTCAAGTATATTACATACTTATAGAAAATATGAGCAATCATACACACACACACACATATTTCCATGTATTCATGGAAGAAGGTGGAAATCACCCATTATTTTACCACCCAGGAGGAGCAACTGTTGACCTGGGGTCTTTGTCTTTCATGGAGCTCTGTCTCTGTCAACAGGGGGGAATTTATCTCCTCTTCTTGCTGTTTCTTTCCATGTGGAGGAACACTCTCTGGTCATGACACTTGCAGGCTCTTACCCCACCCCTGGCTTGACTTCTGGGGAGGTGGGGTGTCCCTGGACTGGCAAATTTGGGAGAGCACCTGGGTATGGCCCAGCTGCTCCTTCTCTTTGCGTATTGGAGCGTGCTCCTGCCGAGGACACGTGGCCCCGCTTGCTCTCCATCATGCAGTAAGCTCAGTGATGGGTTTGCAGGAGATCTGGGGGAGGCCAGGTGGTTCAATCTGGCTGACCAGGAGTTCAGGACTAGGAAGCTCCTTCCCATGAAGATGTACACCCCAGTCTATGAGAACTCGTTGTTGATCAGCCCTTACAGCAGTAAAGGTGCGAGCTGAGTCTTCATCTGCCCTCCTCTTCTGGATTTCCAGAACCTGGTGCAGAGCTCAGCAGGAGAGAGAGTTGTTGGTTATGGTCCCCTGGGAGTACCAACATCTCACTCTCTCGCTCACCTTGAGGTGTGCTGGACGGGCTGAGCAGAGGACCAGAGGCAGTTGGTGCTAAAAGCAGACCCCGCCTCTCCCATCCCTGGGAACCTATTTGCACATTACGGCATAGAGAGAGCTTTGTTTTACCATTGGTGAAGGAGGGGAGAGTTTGGATTGTTGGAGAAAAGCAGAAAAGCTGATGTGAACGGCAGAGTGTCTCACTCTTGCTCAAGCCTTTGTTGGGATTTGAACTTCTGTTGTTGGAGGGATGAGGGTCCCAGATCATAGAACTATTCAATAGAAAGTGCCAGTCTTTGGGCCCAGCAGAGCTGCTTTGGGTCCTAGTGACAAAAACTGGTACAGGATTGGAGAGAGGAACTTTTTTCTGACCTCTGAATCAAACTCAGTGGTATTTGGGTTCTCCGAGGATTGGAAGTGAGCCCTTGGTACAGAAGACTGCATTTTGATCATAGGCAACAACGACAGTGATGTTTCTTGGGTCAGAGGATGTGGCCAGGTGGACCAGCACAGGAAGAACTGGGAAGAGGCTGAGTCTGACTCATGGTGGGAATACATGAGATATTCCTTCAGAGACACCTCAAAATTACTGGGGAGTATTTTGAGAGGGCCCGATTTCTAGAAAGAATTCTGATAGGATCTGGGTTTTGATGGCTCTCCATTTACCTGATAGAGCTCATACCATGAGCCAAATATTCCTTTGGGTTCTCAGAATATCAAAGTGAGCAAGATAGATACAGCTCTAATAGGAGAGAGAGGGAGACAAATGTAATGATGATGATAATGGTAATGAAGATGTTTACTTGGATTTGGTGAGGTCTGGGACATTTGTGCATGTCTACATGTGTAATACTTGCCTATGGTATACGTACAGCCATATATGCATTGCCAACTTTCTAATGCACTTACTATATCATCATCATTTTTTGTAATTAAATATTGTACCAGCACACCATTTTTAATATTTCCTGCAACGGCTGTGTCCGCCCAGCTGTGAACCCTCTCTTGTGTTGGACGGTTGGTGAATCACATTATAAATTAGGATGTTTCATCCCGATGACCGGACTCCAGCCCCACCCCTTGATGTGCCCGAGATTTTCTCCACATCCTTGGAAGCTGATCTCATCTGTGCTCACACAGTGCCCTTCCCTGTCTCTTCTGATGCTCAGTGGCCTTGACCGTCCCTCTGTGTGGCTCAGTCTTGGCCCGGCCAGTGGCCACCTGATCCCTCCTCCCAAGCTGGGCAAGCCCTTGAGACAGAGTGGGGGGAACAGCCCTTTCGTTCACCTGGCTTAATTTCTCCCCGAAGTTTCCACGGCAGTGGCCCTTGGGCCCCCGAGTGTGGCACTGTTCAGTGACGTTACTCGGTTGCCCCTTCTAGCCCTACCTCCTCCTGGGTCTCAGAGACTCCTCGAGGTCCTGGGGGTTGCTGATGCTAGGGAACATCCTTCTCCTGCCTTACCGTCTAAGGTCCGAGCCTTTACTCCAAGGCCTGGTTTGGTCCCTCTGGCTGAGCTGCTTCCCGGGATGCTTTTCAGCCCCCTTCCCCACCCTGCCCCAGGCGTGGACTTCTGTGCCACCCCAGCAGTGACCCCGACAAACCCGACTCCTTCTCCACCCCAGTGGTGACCTCTGCTCAGCTCAGATTCTCTTGTGGGCCATCCAGCCAATGCTCCAAACATACTTAGACCTCCCCGAACCCCCAGCAATAAATGTGGCATGGCAAGATGCTGTCCCTGCTCTGATCAACTTATTAGGATTATTAATCTATATATCTCTGATTGTTTCTTTTTTTCTCATTTATTTATTTATTTGAGAGAGAGAGAGAAAGAGTGAGAGTTAATTCACTTCTGGCCGTCACAGGACAAGCTTCTTCCAAGGGCAGTCAGTAAATGACTCGAGAGTGGCAGAAAGGGGCTGCGTTGCCTTTTTTCCTTCTCTTCCTTATTTTTTCCCATTTCGTAAGAGCCCAATTTAGTAAAATGGGCCTTTTAGTGGGATGCGTTTTAAATGAGACACTCTGAGGAGCACAAAACATGATGGGCAATGTGAATTGCTTTTTGTGCTCGGCGTTTTTGGTGCCCACATTCGCCTGACTGTACTTCACTACTTGAGAGAGAGGAAGAGAATGGAAAATGCTGTAGGCACTACAGAGAGCCCATTATCTCAAAATAATTCTTCCCTTTTAGAAAGTCACCGCAGCGAGGCTGGGGGGCAGAGAACAGATGTGGCTTCCTGTCAAGAATACTTAGAACCCAAACCAGAAAGCCGACTATGGGAAGAGTTGACCTCCAGGACGACGAAAAGGCCGTCCTAGGTTCTTACTGAGAAAGAGTGTCCAGCCCCTCGCCATGCAAATGCTGTTGTTTGTAGCACAAAAGTCCCGATTTTCCCTTCAACAGAGCTCGGACTATTCAAATAGCATGTCTTGTGTGTAGTTCCCGCACATTCTTTCCATTTTTTTTTTTTTTTTTTCTGTGTGAGTCAGAGTGCAGATTCTCGACAAGGCCGAAAAGAAAGCAAGCCATCTAATTTACATGGGCACGGGGTATCCACATCTGGACAGAGTTAGAGTGAGCGGGAATTACTCGCACCACTGAAACATAGGCAGAGCTTCCTTCTCTTGACCATAAGAGGCATTCCCATACAATTCCGTGAAAGCAAAACCTAAAAGTCTACTTCTTCTTAAAAGGGGCCATTGCTAGCGTGACTCAACCATGACGGGAACTGACCCAAACTTACAGGAACTGACCCAGGCCTGAAGGCGGACCCTGAGGGGCACGCGGCCGCCAGCCTCTCAGCACCCCTCCAATGGCCCAAGTTACACATGACTGTTGGAGGATGCTAGAATGCGCCCTGTGTGTGCCAGGCTGTCCACACGGTCTGAGAGCTGTCCCACTTGGGACTTCTAAGCATGGCAGTGAGCTGCAGGTGCCGGGAAAGCTGGATGGAAGCCACTGATAGCATCAGGCCCCACGCTGGAGGGATCTTGTGCACATTAATGCCAGCTCTGACCGGCATGGTTTTGGTTCCGATTAAATGTGGAGGAAGGGAATATGAGCAGCAGATCCCCTGGGCACCAGGGAAGAGACTTTCTGAAGAGGGAAATGGCCGCCTTTCCTGGGGAGGATGGGGCTCCCCGGTACCTCCTTATTGGGATCAGAGGGAGAACCTCACACATTTCATGATGGAGCAGATACCTTCATTGTTATGTAGATGGCGGTAATACTGGTAAAGACCTCCGTGAGGGCACCAGTAGGCAAATATAGATGATCTTGTCAGAGGGCTAACAAGGCAGCAAAGAAGTACCATTTTACGGACTTGACCTCGAAACGACTCATGGAGTGTTAAGACGATGCTCAGCTCTATGGATTTGCTGCACCCCACTTTCTCCACGTTCGGTTTGTCTCAGGCGACATCTGGCGGGGTTTTAGGCATCTGGCCTCCTAAAGCAACAGGGTAATATTATGGCCTTTACCATTAGCTCCACCAGAGTTCCTTCTAAGGAGGTTCTCTCTCCATCTTTATTGAGGAAAAGTTCTTGTTCGTGACAAAAGTGAGACTCTGAGGCATGGTTTCACAGGGTTGAAGGGAAGGGAAGAGAGAGGAAGCCTGCTTTACATGGGATATGGGCTGGGGAGCCTGGGTGGGTCAGCTCTTGGTTTCAGCTCAGGTCCTGATCTCAGGGTCGTGCGATCGAGCCCCTCGTTGGGCTCCGTGCTCAGCTCGGGTTCTCCTTGAGCTTCTCTCCGTCCCTCTCCTCCTCCCCTCACTTTCTCTCCCTCTCTAAAATAAATAAATAAATTTTTACACCGGATATGGGCTGACAAATAAGTGAGTGAGAGAGAGAAGGCGGGCGGAGAGGGGGTGAGATGAGGGAAGATAGCGAGTGGAGCCCGGTTGAGGTCCCAGTACTGTGGCTGTCGGGCCGGAGGAAGACAAGAACAGAGACGTCTGCCATTCGGCTTGAGGTCGAGTCTACCGTTGGGATGGAAATCTTGCTTCCCAAAGCCATGGCTTCAGTAAGCTGACCTGTACAAATGTAAATTGCTCGAGCGCGTGAATTTGGGGGATCAAGGAACTGATCCGGTGTGTATCAGCTAAGGAAGCAGGAATGTGGAGGCAGAGATGTGGTAAAGGCTGTTCGCTGAATCCTAATATCCTCCCCTTCCTTTTCCTAACTTAAAAAAAAAAAAACCCTGCTGAGTTTTAGCTGGGAACATCGTCGTCGCGGTAGAGAATACGTTTCTAAGCCTTTTTGACGTTGCACACATGCATGACATAAGGGAGCCAGCGCATGTGGTAGAAATGTATGGATGACTTCCAGGTTGTGTCTTTGAAAGGAATGAACGTGAACTTCCCTGACCCTTTCCCCATTTCTTGCTGGCTGGTAAGCGATGGAGCAGCCACCTTGGACCCAGATAGGGCAGTCACATGTTGAGGACAGTGAAGCTGTCGTACCAGTCCTAGGTCGTCAATGTCTGGACTGTCGTCCAAGAGAAGAATCCCATCTGAGATGTCATAAATTGCAGAGCACTATTATTTTACAGAGTCCTAAGAAAAAGAACACACATAACCAATTAAGCTATGACACAATACTAAGATGCTATTGATTATAAGACACAGTCCCATTTTAGAATTGTTCAAAAGTAAAAAAAAAAAAAAGTGTTTTAAAATCCTTAAAATGTAATATATCTGTCTTGTTTAAGCCACTGAGCTGTGGGTTTCATTGTGACAGCAGCTTATGCCGTATCCTACTTAACAAAGAATTTGCTATCAGCCCTAGGGTATTGCCATAACAAAACCAAAAAATAAGTGCTTATAATTAAAATAAGCGCTGGGTAGCAGGAAGCAAAGGAAAACACTGCAAACTGGAAATATGGAGATTCTTGTTATACCATGGCAAAATATTTGGAAAAATTGTCCTTAATGAAATCTTGGAAGGCAAAATATATGGTGCTAGATCCAGAAACTTTTGGGAAACTGGTTGGGAAAGCTGGAACGTTCGTGTGTTCTAGAAGCTCCTTGCTGCTTTTAGATTGATGACTTCAGGCTAATGACAAAAGGTGACTCATATTCTAAAGGGGGTACTTGAGCAGATGATAATGTTAGAGACCCAAGACCTTCCCAATTACTTCCCACTAACACGTCCGGTCCAGATAGTGGGAGCTAAGCTGGAAGCAAAAATCAGATGAAGAACGTTGTCTTCCTACTCAAAGCTATTGTTTCAGATAATCCCAAGGGAGCTACAATGAATCAGAAAGTACGGGAGAGAGAGAAAAAGAGAGAGAGAGAGAGAGAGGGAGAGAGAGAGGTGGAAAATAAAGAGGAGTAAATATAAGATCAGTTAAAAAAAAAACCTCTATTTAGATAAGCTCTTTGGCTGTAGTGGAACTAAACAGACAGAAGCCTGTAATTCTTCCATCCCTAAAACCCTAATCCCCCAAATATGCCCCAAGCAGGAAGCGCCCTGCAAAAGCTGTATGGCTCCCAGGGAAGGTCTGCTCTTCAACACTCACTTCAGATGTGACAAGTGAGAAGAATGGAGAAGGAAGAAGGTCTCCGAGGGCAGAGGCAGGATCGAATCAAGGGCATTTATTCAGCCAGAGGAAGGGAACTTTGGTCACTGCTATGGGCAAGTGAGCGCCATTGTTGTCCCATCTTCCCTTTTCCTACGGAGTTTTATCCTGTGGTTCCTCTGCCATTGGGTCCCCATCCTTGTGCTGAGGGTATGTGCTTGGGCAGGGGGCAGAGAGTGCACCACTAGACCCCAGACTACGGAGAACGCTGCTTGTCTCTGGATGGCCCGGACTTGGAGCTGGACACAGGGTCCCGACAGGATGTGGGCTCGAACTCCTCGGGGATGCGGCGAGTCTGTTCCATGCCATTGTGGGAAGAAGGCGTGAGTGGAACTTTGAGGGGCTGGAGAGGCGGGCGGCAGCAGCGGAGACTGTGGGAGCTCTCCATCATCCATCCTTGCCCTAACTTTATGGATGGAATTTCCTTTTCGTCATTAGACCTGTGACGGCCCAGCTCATGACTCCAATGCCAAGTGTCTTTTGCGTTGTACAGTGTGGTAAGTTCCAGGCCACGAGATGTGGGCAGATGAGATGTGGGCCGCTCCTGGCGTGTGCCTCGGTCAGGTGTGGGCACACGCTCTGTGTCCCTCTCCTCTCCCTGAGGTCCGGGAGGCAGGTGTGGTGGCCGGAGCTGGACCAGTCGCCTGGTCTGCCCGCCTCTGCACCATTACTGAGAGAGAATAAACTCTGACTTTGTTGAACTCTAAGTCATAGAAGCAGTAACCCAAAGTGTGCCTAACCCACGAATTCACAGAGATCTCGTGGAAGGCTTCTGAATCAGGGATTCAAGCCATATCTTATCTACATCTCAAGGGGCAGATGAGGAGAGAAGATCCAGATCTGTGGGCCATCCACTTCCCGGAACAGACCAGAAAACCTAGACAGGAAGCGGAAATGCTAATATTTCCCCAGCAGCCAAAAGCCAACTCTCTCTCTCCGCCCAAAGATGTGGGTAATTTTTATATGGCCCCTCTCTGACACTATTGCTTATAAGCCAATATTGTACTTCTGTCAGGGCAAGGAAGAGAGGCCAAAACACATTTATTTCCTCCTCCTCCCCCCGAAAAAGAAAATGAATCCGATCACTTTTAAACCAAGAGAAATACAAAAGATACTTCTTTCTAAATTTGTCAGTCACTGGACTAAACTGGGAAAGTTCTGTTATGGATTTCTTGAGAGAGATTATGCAAGCCAATCATTAACATTGCTTGGGATTCTTCAAGATTGCTTGGGTGCCATCTTCCTATGTAAGTCTCCTGGATGGTACAGCCAGGAGTAAATGAACTAGAGAACTTGCTTTGCAGCCTCTAGCCAGGCTGTCAGAAGCTTTGATGAAGGGCAACTGAGCAGATGGGCATTAAATAAATGCTGATCCAATTGCTTATTTCCATCCCGCTTACTCACAGAAACATGGACGGTTTATATCTGAAGGAGCCTTGACCAATCGCTGGGTTCCCTTTAGGTTCAGGAATGGTTGAACCAATCTGCCGGGGAGGGGCGGCCGTGGGGCCAGAGGGTGGCTTCCAGCGCCCAGTCCGCTGCCCTGTGTCGCTTGCTGTCTTTAGAACCTGCACTGGGGACCTGTCAGGGGGAGGCTCCCACGACATCGTGCTCCCAGTGGGATTTTCAACATGCTCAGGGAGCTCAGAGCCGAAGCCTTGGAATACCCACTCCTCATTGTATAAATCAGGGCACGCAGAGGTTGAATACCTGGGCCCTGGTAATACAGCTAGTCAAGGCCAGAGACAAGATTCAGACCCAAGGAGGTGGTCGCCCCAGGATTTCGGTTGGAGGGAGAGCCCACACTTTCAACCACCACGCTCTATGCCGTACCCCCGATCTGCTGGGACACCGTCTGCAGTCTCATCTCGGGTGGGGGTCAAAGCCTTTGCCAGGTCTTCTAAGAATGAAACCCACATTTAGAGGCTGATTCTAAGTATGATCCCCAGGGTGCAAGTGGATCTCCTATAAACAGGAATGGTTGCTGAAGGGGATAAAAAAACCCTCTGTTTTCTTTAGAACAGAACCTCCAAGTAACATGGGAAAGCACCACATGATTTTTGTGAATTGAAGTCAATTTGGCACCAGCAGAAATAACCTTAGGAACAAAGTTTGTATACAGTATGTTCTTACGGAAACCGCATTGGAACGCAGAGTAAACTGTTAAAGACAGACCCTCTTTCTGGGGCTGCCTTAGCTGTCTCTGGGTGGGGCCGGCAAATTGTTTCGTTTATAAGCTTTGTACATCAAAAACTAGATCTGCTTACACTTTAAAACCAAAAGGAGGAGAAAGACTTATTTTTAGCTATCTGAAATTTAAACCAAGCCCAACGTTGACATATGGATGTTTCAGGCGGCAAATGTCAGAAAATTTCTCAGAGATGACATGAGACAATGTCTTATTGCAGCTGTAGAGAGTCAGAGAGGTTCTTTTCTTGTAACTGGTTTAATAGCTACTGGGCCACTGGGCTAAAGATACTGGGTTTCTCAGAATTAGGGCAGGCTGCCAGGGATTGTGGTTGTCATGTGGGAACCCAGTTCAGTCCCATGAGAATGAGAATATCGCTCGGAGAAAGAGTTTTTGGTGTTGTGAGTGGGTCTGTTGTGTGTCCAAAGGGCTCTATCCTTGTAAGAGAAGGGTTTAATTTTTTAAATTTTGTGTGTGTGTGTGTGTGTTATAGATATGATACTTAATCATTTATGTAAATTAAAAAAAGATCTTAATCTAAAGAAATTCACCCCCTCCTCAAATAACCACTCCACATGTTGGGGTGGACCTTTCCACCTTGATAGATTGATAAATATTGAATAGATGACTAGATTTAGAGATAGAGATTGATATTTATGCATATCCAACTCTACATTATTTTTACTCTGTAAAAAAATGGGCTGAAATCATCCATACAACTGGGGAGCCTGCATTTCTTTTGTTTTGATGTTTTCCATTGTGATATTTCACTTAACATTTTTTCCTGCCATTGAATATTTCTCCACACCATTACTTTTATTTATATCCCATTTTGGTTCACACATGTACCGTGCTTTGCTCAACTGAGATCTATCACGGTAGGAGTCCCCAAAGATTGGCATGCCCCAATCCCTGGGATCTGTGACTGTGACACGACACCACAAAAGGAATTTTACAGATGGAATTAAGGTCACCAGTTTTCAGAGAGGGAGTTTATTGTGGGTTGTCGGCCGGCCCAAGGTAATCACCTGGGTGGTTCCCGGCGCAAGAGGGAGGCAGCAGAGATGTGGGTCACAGAGATGTGGGGCACAGGGTGGCCCCATGATTGCTGGCTCGGAACACGGAGGATGGGAGCCATGGGCCAGCAGATGTGAGTGGTTTCTAGAATCTGGGAGTGCCCTTAGCTGAGAGCCAGCAAGAAAATGAGGAGCTCAGTTTTGTTATGGCAAGGAAGCTGGGACCGATGCTCCCCTACAACCCCCAGGAGGGAGTACAGCCCAGCTGACACCTTGACCTTAGCTCAGTGAGACTCAAAGTGGAGACCCTGCCGAGCCCGCTGGACTTAGCAAACTATGAGATAATGAACCTGAGTTGTTGTAGCCCCCAAGCTGGTTGTAATATGTTAATTACAAGAGCAATAGAAAGCTAACACACCTATTGTTGGGTTTCTATGACATTTTCAATGTTTCACTAAGGAAATAATGCCATAATGAACGTCTTTGTAGCTACACCTCGATGTGTCTCTTTGGTTATTTCTCTATGATAAGTTTATTTAAGGGGAACTCCTGGGTCAGTGGTATATGAAAATTTCAGGCTTTTGATGTGTGGTCCATTGTCAAATTTAAAGAGCATGATCTTCAGATTAGGAGTGGGACAAAGGACTAATGAAGACCACCATTCCTTTCTTTCAGCTATTGGTTCTGGCCATTAGTTTCCATAGTGTGTACAAGGGAACTCTATCTTCTTCGTAGCTGGGCACAGTGCTTTTGTGCTTTCTACGTAGATTGAAATATTCCTATGTTAGTGGAATAATGGCCAACTCAAGAGCTGTTTGAGAAGCTCTCTACAGTGAAGCTGCTCCCTTAAATTTGGAACATTAATCTAAGTGCATCAGATGACTCTTCAAATCAAAATGGAATTTGCTTTGCTCTTCAAATACCACTTGTGCTGGCATTAGGGAAAGGTGGGGGGTAGGTCAAATACCCATTACTGGGCAAACAACCAGAAGTGTGTTTGTTTTATGGGTTCTCTCCATATATACTGGTCAGAGTTGCTCAAAGGCTAACTACCTCTTTTCTGAACCTCAAGGGTGGCTGTGCTCAAATACATGTAACACATCAGAACTTAGAATTTTTGCTGGAGAGACGCCTGGGTTGCTCAGTTGGTTAAGCGTCTGCCTTCCGTTTGGGTTATGATCCCGGGGTCTTGGGATCGAGTCCTGCGTCAGTCTCCTTGCTCAGAGGGGAGCCTGCTTCTCCCTCTCCCTTTGCCCCCCCGTGCTCTCTCTCTCTCTCTTTCTCTCTCAAATAAATAAATAAAATCTTTAAAAAATGAAAAAAAGAATTGTTGCTTGGGAGGCTGCTGATAGAGGCAAAACATTTAGAAAAAAGCCTCACCCTGACTGACCGGGTGTCACTTGAGCTGGGTCCCCAGATCTAGGCCAGCCCCCATCTTTCATGTTTAGGATGGCTTACAGTTCAAAACAACATTAGGTTTCAGATAACGTAGTTCACATTTTGGCTGTTTATTCTTCTCTGGAGCTACACAACAATCACATTTTTTTGGTTCAAAACCCAAGGGGATAAAGCCTGAGGACTACTCAGTGATATTCATGTTTGAAATAATGAATGATAAATAATTAAGTAGCCACATTAAGAAATTTCACTTTACAAAAGGACTCAATTCAGTGTCTTTTATTTTTTTTTAGAAGATTTTATTTATTTATTTGTCAGAGAGAGGGAATATAAGCAGGGGATCGGCAGGCACAGGGAGAAGCAGACTGCCCCGCTGAGCAGGAAGCCCGATGCGGGACTTGATCCCAGGACCCTGGGATCGTGACCTGAGCCGAAGGCAGATACTTAATCGACTGAGCCACCCAGGCGCCCCTCAGTGTTCTTTTGAATACTGAAAGTCTCCGGGGATCTAACATCACACTTAGTTTACAGAACTCAGAAGTATACAAAGTAATGTACTATAGGGGTATGTCTCTCTTTTTCTCTGTCTTTATTTCTGTCTGTCTGTCTCTGCCTGTCTTTCTCTGTGTGTGTGTGTGTGTGATTTTTAAGTTCACATAGACCAGCTATTGCTTTTTGCAGATCAGAAACTTTATCAATGGTGAATCTCTTTTCTTAAAATTAGGACTCTAGTCAGTGACTGTGGAGAAAATACCACTAGCAAGTTGAGATGTAGAAAGGCAGTCCAGTAGAATGGAATGGTTTTGAATTCTACTTCCCTGACATATAACAGATGTGTTTCTTAGGGGTATTTTCTTTAAACTCTTTGAGCCTCAGTTTACTGCTCTTTAAAATGGAGACAATATTCATTTTGCAGAATGTTTATTACTTAGGTCACTGCTCGGTACAGATTTGGGGTTCGGTGAAGAAGTACATGTTAGTTTTCTACTATTTCATAGTAATATTCAGGAGCAGGGGGCCAAATACGCATTTCTCTTTGGATCCAAGCCATGATGGCTGGAATGGCTTACATGTAGAAGGAAGAATATAATAAATGAACAGATGAATTAATAAAAGAAATGTGGGGTTTCTCTTTACTTCATCTTACATTCATGTCAGCCAATGTATGAAGTTACTCTAAAAGAATTAGTTTATCAGATAGATCAAGCCTTTTTTTATACTTTTATATAACTTCATAAATATTTACTTGCGGGGCGCCTGGGTGGCTCAGTTGGTAAGCATCCCAGTCTTGGTCAGCTCAGGTCATGATCTCCGGATCATGAGATTGAGCCCTATGCTGGGATCATGCTCAGTGGAGAGTTTGTTTGAGGTTCTGTCTCCCTCTGCCCCTGCCCCCACATGCATTCTCTCTTAAAAAAATCTTAAAAAAGAACCCTTACTTGTTTACTTGTTTATATATGAATACTCTCAATTAAACACACAACTTTCCCATAAATATATAATCATAATGCATCTAATAAACTTTCTTCTCCATGAAAGAGCATTTTTAATTGGATATTTGAAATTAAAGTGTCATTTGAACCCAAACAGTATTGCCCTGTTCGAAAGTCTTCGGTGATCTCCCATGTTTTGTAGCCAAAATCGATACCATTTTTTTTACTATTTTTTTTTTTACCTCAGTACTTAACTCCTACCATATTTTTCATAATTCCAAGAAGCTATAAGCTATCTTTTGTTGATCTCAAGTTGGTCTATACAACACCCAGGTGCATCAATGCTCTAGTGAACCTCTCTTGTTTTGTCTTTTCAATAATATCCAACAATAGCCAGTTATATGGCCTTATTCCCTGGATCCATGGTAAGCACGTAGCCCAGACTTGACTGATTAGTGTATCTTATGCTCCTGACCACAGAGATTGGTTCAGGCATGGGTAAGTAACCGAGATGCTCCAATCAGAGGCAATCTTGAGATGGATCTGCTGGAAAGAAGTGATGTTTCCCACTGCTCTGCTGGGGCCATGGAGGAGAGAGAGAATGTGAGCCTACAGCCAATGTTAGTTATTTTTTGCAACATTTCAGAGCCTTCCTGAATATAAAGTTAACACAGGGAAAAGCAGAACTGACACAGAGAGATAGTGTTCTGGTGGGGGCAGATAATAAGGCCCTAAAGATGGAGCCCTGTACTTTTCAGTGACATGAGCCAACGAATTCCCTCCCTGTCTTGAGCCAAGCTGTGTTAGATATTCTGCCTGACCAAAACAAACGCTTTCTTGCTTGGGACCATGCTTCTCACTTCCCAGATACTCTGTCTCTCAACTTCTTTACTTGCTAAGGAACTGCTTTCTTTGAAGGCTTCATTTAAGTTCTAGCTCCTTGATGATGCTTTATCCAATGACCCGGGGACACTTCTTGTAACCTATTGAGAATTAGCGCATATGGCCTTGAATAGTCATTCAGCTCTTTGAGCGTACGTTCTGCTTCTTGAGCTCTCCAGTACCTTGCATGTTTTTCAGTGAGTGTTGATTGGGACGACAGTGGAATGGAATCACCAGTATGTGTCTATTCTTAAAGCCTGGCTTGAATAATCATGCTAGAGAGCACAGACGGGTCCCCTTCTTTTCTTTCCTTTTCTTTTTTTCTCAGCCAAATGCCTGAGGGAAAAAACAAAAAACAGAGTTTAGTTACAAAGTCCTTCCACATATTCATGAGACTATTATTATGTCTGTGGGCTCAGTCCACTGAGGTGAGATAACCCATCTTTTTGGGTTAATAGGTCACCTGAGCAGTAGGGCAAGAAGATTGTTCAGACACTGCGATTAGTTGAGGACAAACTGTAAAGTTATTATTTATGAATGTCATGCCAAGACAATCTACTGATACATGGACTCAAACAGAAATCAATATATTATTATATTCTATATAATATATTCCATTTTATCTCTAAAGCTCAGCTCTCTAGAATGTTCTGTTGCAATCATGCTTCTGCCTCAAGCCTCTCTGTGGTCCTGAGGCACTGCAGGTCTGAAGTGGTCAGATAGCTCTTTGGTCACCAAATGCCGATGCTCGGAGCCTATGGAGAAGGATTAGAGTTTTCAGTAACCCCATTTTTTGGGTATATGGATGCCCTTCATTGTGCAGGATATTGAGATAAGAGAGGAACTAGTTTTTTTTGTTGTTGTTGTTGTTTTTAAATCTCCTGTTGCTTTGCCTTTCCTTTAGCATCAGCTGATCAAAAAATACAGCCATGATTACTGGCCCCAGAGATTGTCATCAGTAATATAGACAGAGATGGTCAGTAATCCAGTAAATTCCAACTGGGTGTGCCATCAAAAAGAAGTATGGAAGCAGGAGGGGTTTAGAAGTATTGGTTTTGGCTATTACCATCAATACGACACAGATTCATTCATTAATCATTTGCCTCTACTATTGTCACTTTTCAGTCCCTACCACCTCCACCCCATTGGTTATTAAGACCTGATTGTGTTGTCTTTGCAACATCGCTCCATCTGTCCCTCTGTCCTCATTGTCATTGTCACTGGACTAGCTTTGGTCTCACTTAAGCTACTGTCCCCTTAACTGGTCTTCTTTCCTACATGTTCTTTTTTCAATCCTTTCTTCATACTGACAAGTCTATTTTGTTAAAACGATGAGATGATACACGGCCTCAAACCTTCTAAAAGTTCTTTGTCTTCTATTTAACACATTCCAAACTCTTGGTCATGGTCCTCAGTATCTTCCATGATGTGCTTCCAAGCTAACTTTCACACTTTATTTGGTTACTTTTGTCATGTAAGGACATAGTGTAGGTTGAGCCTTGTTTTCTTTACTCAGTAGACACATTCGTGACTAAGTCCTATGAATCAATGAAATATTTTGATGTCAGTGCTATCCTAGATTTTTCAAGAACTGTTATGTGATGAGGCATTAGAGAAAAAGAAATGTCAGGCTTAATCTAACAAAGAAATGTAATTCTTAAAAATATGCTATTAAATCTGCATCACTAGGCTACAAAAACAATACAAATTTAATCAATATCCTTTGAAATAAAATGTTAACAAGCACATTGAAAAACATTGCCAAAAGCATCTTCTGGTCTTGATTTTACTAATCAATTTTAATGGAAAAGTCTTTTCTCACCAAGGGTCTGTTAATATTTCCAGGAAGCAGGTCCCCAAACTCTTCTTTCTTGGAAATTGTTGCTCAGCTGTGCATTTCTAATGTAACGAGCCCAAAGATTCTAAGCGAAGACCAGCAGAGATAAGGAAAGTCATAGTCTGAGCAATCCCAAAATAAATAAATAAAATTAAATCAGCTGTTAAAATGAAAAAAATGGAGAGAGATTTTCCAGCTTGGTTAGAAGACACAAAGACAGAGGGTTTAAGCAGGCTTGAAACAAACACATCACTTTTTGATAAAGGAACAGCAACTGGGAAGTGGAACATGGGATTCTGGGGATTGAGGGTAAGGGAAGAAGTTATCTTAGAAGACCACTTTTGTTACATAGATCTCAGCAGAACAGAGTAAAATCTGCTATTCCCATCTTTTTTTTAAACCACGAGGATGGAGTGAACATCTCCCATAAATGACATATATCGTGTATGTGCATAGCCAAGTGCTCACGCCTTGCTATTAAAATCACATAACACCTGCCCTTTTCTCCAAGAACATGTATTTACACATGTCATCTCTGTTCATCTCTCGCCTCTCTGTGGAAACCCAGCAGAGCAATGTTGAGTGACTCAGTCAAGGTCACAGCGTGATGGAAGTGCTCGGGATCTGAAAGGGAACCCAAGACACCCATCCGGTGCCACCCGCATGAGTTCACACGGCTGGGTAAGGCGCATTGCAATTGCATGCATGTTTAAGTGATAGATCAGTGTTAAATGGTAACACATGTAGTGCTTCCCACTGAAGATATGTTCTTGGCTAACTCTGTTGGAAAATATTATTTGGAGATTTCTCCATGGCAAAAAAAAAAAAAAATTTTTTTTTGAGCAAAGTTGAAACAAAAAAGAATAAGATCTGAAGCCCAGAATATTCCCACCCCCATTTTTCCAGGAACGGCAGTGGCCCTAGCAACCTCGTTTTACCAAGGCTGTTAAGTAGGAAGGTAGAATTGCAGAGTTCAGGTATTCTTTCTAGAGAGAATCATCAAATGAACATAAGCAAAACCATGTCCCAAAGTAGAAAGTAATGTAACAAAGCACATTCTGCGTGGAAAGAAACAAAAACCTTTGACAACGTTGTGCATTCAGGTCTCATAAATGCCTAACCAGGGCATCCCCGGGGCTGGGAGCTGTATAGGAACCACGGGAGCTGACCTAGGAACTCAATCATTTTGCAGGTTGAGAAACACTGACATCTGCTAAGAAAGCTCTTCAAAAATGCAATAGGACTCAAGCATTTGGGGAAGGTAAAGAGGTTCCTGAGTAACCTGTTGTGGGTATAAACTAATCCATTTCTAGCATTTGTGTAGGCAAGAATCAATCTAATGATTGAAAAGTGGCTGGAGAAAGGTTCTCCTTCTCTTAAGGAGAACCAATGGGATTAACTTTCAACGTCTCCTAGCAGGTTGGGGTCAGGCACTTCTCACCGACTATCTCATGTTTCCACATCTCTCATCCCCCTTGTAGGTACGTGCTCAACCAGCCAAAGCATTTCAAAGTTGAGGTGCTGGGGCACAGGGCTGGCTCAGTCAGTAGAACATGAGACTCTTGATCTCGGGGTGGTGAGCTCAAGCCCCCCATTGGGTGTAGAGATTACTTAAAAAAATAAAATTAAAAAAATTTTTTAAAAAAGCCAATGAGCTTTCTCTTCCAATGCCATGGTGACCTTGAGACTATGATTTCATAACTATAACATGCAAGCAGATTGAGTCCTGAGCTGCCTGAAAGGACTTTCTGCATAGGCAGAAATTTTGTGGGGCTGAGAAATAGGTAAACCAGTGAGATTTAGAGAGGTGTTTGTTACTACCGCACAACCTAGCTTATTCAGACCAATACACAGAGGGTTGAAATCACTGTTGTCCTAGGGGAACTTGAATAATTGTCATAAACATTTCAGTTTTTTAGGGTTCAACTCGTGTCTAACTTTCTCACTCTTAGGACACAGGGTTATAATTGTAAAATCTTAGCCAATCCTTTCACATGGACAATAAGACCCTACATTTGGTATTAAATTTACATAAAAACAAATATTGGCTCTGAAATATATGTCTGCCTCTACCGGACACATGCCTTGTTCTTTACTTGAAAATAAATCCTCAGCTATCAGTCTTGAAGCTTTTTCAAATGCACTTCGATCTACTTGACATTCAGTGGATTTCATTGTCTCTTTTTGATAAACTATTCATCTATGGTCTCTTTGAAACATCCCTTCTTACCATAACAGCATTAGGGATTTTTTTTTAACTAAGTTATTAATATGACATTGCCGATGTCAGACATTACAACAGCTATTTTATAAATCAGGCTTTACAAGCAGAGTATTCAACCATAGGTGGTTGTCAAAAAGAGAGTGGTTACATGGCTTGTCCCTTTGGACCTCACCCCGTGAATGCTAGAGCTACAAGGATGCACCGTGTCAAAGGTCCATACAACGCCCCAGTGGCTGAGCTCTCACATCTTCACAGTCCAAACACTAATTTGCATGCCTTTTTGGATTTATTTCAAAATGAATTATTTAGCTTTTGAAAAAACCAGCTTCAGTTTCTAGGAAATGCTTAATAGTGACAGTTAACTACTATGGTCACCAGCTGAACAATATAAGTAAATAGAATACGTGAGCATTCATTGTTCCTTTGACCTTTATTTTGCTAATTAAAATTATCACGCTTTTGGAGTCTCTTTTTAAAAATTTTTTTGCGTGTAGTTGACACACATGTGACATTAGTTTCGGGTATACAGCATAGTGGTTCAATGATTCCGTACGTTATGGTGCGCTCATCACAAGTTCAGGAACCATCTGTCAGCACATCATGCTATTACGGTAGCATTGACGATATTCCCTATGCTTGCCTTCATCCCCGGGACTGACTTACTCATTCAATAACTGGAAGCCAGTATCTCCCTCTCCCTTTCACCCGCTTTGTCCATCCCCCCACCCCACTTCCCTCTGACACCCATCACTTGGTTCTCTGTATGTCTAGGTCTGATTCTGCTTTTCGTTTGTTTGTTTTGCTTTTTCAGTTTCACACATAAGTGAAATCATAGGGTGTTTCTGTCTGACTGACTTATCTCACTTAGCATAATACCTTCTAGAGCCATCCACGTTGCCGCAAATGGCGAGATCTCATTCTTTTTTATGGCTGAGTAATATTCCATTGTATATATATGGCACATCTTCTTTATCTGTTCATCTATCAATGGACACTGGGGTTTATTCCATATTTTGGCTCTCTTCCTCTTCAACAATGGTACAGTAAAGAGGTGAATTAATGTTTGAATTAGCGTTTTTATTTTCTGTGGGTAAATACCCCATAGCAGAATTGCTCGATCATATGGTATTTCTATTTTTAATTTTTTGAGGAAACTCCATACTGCCTGTTTCTTAAATGACTCATCTCTTAACAAATCTTTGATCAGCACACAATGCAGCAAAGCACTAGGGGATAGAAGTTCATGGCACCGATGTTGTCCTTGGGTGTAAGAAATGTTTTTGTCCATTCATTGCATCTTTACAAGCGTCCCAGTCAAGAGTGGTGGGCAGATTTCAAACCCTGACTCCCTGCTCCTTCAACACTGCCCAGCCTCCCTTCAAAATATCACAACCACACCTGTGTCCATCTCCTTCTGGGCCAGGGATGACTAACTGGTAGCAGGAAATGTGTTCACAGACAAGGGCTGCGGGATGAGGGCATTTGCTGGGGGTCAGCCCTACGTTTGGTGTTCCTGCTCTTTGATGCTTTTCCTTTAACTTCTCTGATCTGCTGGGCTCTGGATCTTTCCTGTCTTCATCTTAGATTCCTGTTTAACGCCTCAGGATGTCTTTGTCTCCCTAGATTTTCAGCTGATCGTCTGCTCTGACATAGACGCAAGGCTTATTCTTTCTCTTTCTCGGACCTGGACTTCTCATCCACCATCTGTTCTGATCTTGGCGACTCAACCGAGACTCGGAGCCAGGTCTGAATCCTTGGCTGTACACTCTTCTGCTGTCTACACCCTGACCTGACCCATGGAGACAAGACAAACATAGGCGATGCAATTGGAGACCGTGGCACAGAAAGGCGAGGTCTGTGTGGGTTACAGAGACGAGGGGAGATTTTGCAGGGGGGGTGGGATTTAAAGGGTGGATTAACTCTGCCTTCCCTCTTCCCATTGGTAGAAGTGTTGCATGAGCCCACATGTAGTCAAATGGAATTTCTTCAGTATGCTGTAATGTTGAGGATCTTTGAATTCCCACCAACCTTTCTAGTTTCCGCCTATTATAGGATTTTTCTGCTATCAACTTCTTGTGCTTTGAGTTGCTTGAGCATAGGATTCTGTCCCTGTGTTCTCCCCTTCCATCTCCGTCACTTGCTCACGCACATCTGTGCTTGCTTCTTTTCCATCTTTTCAGGTCATAGTTTGTGGCCCAGAAAACTCATCTCAGAGTTGGAGCAAGCCAGTCGGCCGTGTCTGCCATATTGTGTGCAGCCGTCCATGTTACATACCGAACAGTGAGGTCCAGGGTGGGTCTGGCCCAGGGCAGAGGAACGTTTTCAGGGCCAAGTGGCAAGCCTGCCCTGGCTCTGCCTGGTCTGATTCAGGGCTTGGAAGGGGAGGCAGAGAACCATGCCAGGAGCTTTCTCTAAGAGCTCCTGTTCTTAGACCTGGCAGGCCTGGCTCGGTGACAGCGACATGTGTAGGGGGCAGGACACGTGCTCCTTTACCAGGGACTTTGGCAGCTCCTGCAGTTGTGGGGGCGACTCCCGAGTCTTCCTACCCATGCCAGCTTCACTTGGGGGCTCCTCTCTTACCTCTCACGGACCCAGCAGCTCCCTTCTCCCGATGAGCTTTGCATAGTGTGTCTACCCGGTGTGACGAGTAGCAGATTTTTGGACAAATTAAGACCCTGCCACCTGTCTGGAGCTTTGGAGTCTTAGTCACAGGGAATTCTATAGGGTGAAAAGTACTTTGCTCTTAAGAAAAGCATGCCAGATCTTTTGATTTTTCTCCCCTCATTTAAGGAAACCAGATGCAGAAGTTGGGGGCCGGGAGGTAAGTGAGCTGGGCCGAGCCCTCGGGCTCAGGCATCCTGGGCTGGTTCCGTGTCAGTGGAGACCAACTTTTGATGGCTTCTGACATCAAGGGACTCAGTCGAAGCTACTCTCCATCTTTGAAATCAGCAGCGATGGGGTTACGTGTAGGAGAGAGTCCAACACCAGGAAGCGGGAATCCAGCTGTAACTGTGAACCGGGTCTGGGTTCCTCGCTGGGGTGTAAAATGAGAGCCATGGATGATGTTCCCCAAGTCCTGTCCATGGGACCAGCCTGGGATTTATGATGCTGACTCTGGCTTCAGTGCACCTCTGAATCCACACCGTCCCTTGCTTTGTACACCCTGCTGGCAGCCATCTCCTCGCCCTTTCCGCCTGGCCTGGCTGCTATGTCTCCTTCTCTGCCTTTGCCTCTGGCCCATCATGACAGAGAGCTTCTTTGTTCAGCCAGAACACAGATACCAGCAGGGTTCCTGAAGCTATGCCATCAGATAAGGGAACTCCTCAACGGAGCAGCCAGATTTCCCCTTGTTCGTGACCGACCCCTAGGACGCTGTATTTTCCCCACCATGTTCCAGGTATCAGTTTAAAAACTTCAGCTGTGGAGCCTTGCTGCCCGGATGACATGGGCAAAATAACCTCGCCGCTCCCCTGCACCCCTGCCTCGTACCTCAGTTTTCCTGTCTATAAAATAAACTAGTACTATCCATCTCGTACGTACGGTATGAGGATCACACGGGCTGATATTCTGTAAAGGGTTTAGAATAAGACCCACTACATGGTGAGTACTTGTAAAATACCCGTGGACCCATGACACATAGCACGTATGCCATTAAAAAAAATCAATGACTAGGTCCCCAAATAAAATAAGCTTATTTGGAAAATCTGCATTGATCAAAGTCAAATATATATATATTTTTTTTCCCTTTCGTACTCAAAACACTTAGTGTGATGCTCTGCAGGGGAATTTTGAAACTTCATTGGAGACTGGATTTTTTTTGTTTTTTTTGACATTTCCCAAGTTTTCTTAACTTTGGAGTTGTTTTTATGGAATACCTTGCCTCAGGGAACTCGAGTGTGCCTCGTGGAACACAGTTTGAGAAATGTAGCTCTGGGTACATAAAACCTGCTCCCCGGCACGTGCAACTTTCATCCAAGGTCTCTTCTGCTGGCTTGGTCCTCAGGCTCTCCTGGTCCAGAGATGTCTGTCACTCATTGTACCATCTTCCATTTATACCGTTCATATTTGTATGAAAGCTGCCTTCCGTATTTATACCTTTACTTGAGCAATTACTTCCGAATTTTAAAGATTGAAAATAGCTTACACAGAACCACTCTGTTTAAAGAAGCAACCAAAGATTAGTGTCTACTGACTTGAAGCTAGCACTAGCTGCCCCAGCCCAAGGTCATGGCCCAGCTCACCTATCTCTGCCTGTCCCTGACCTGAGAGCCAGGTGCTGGCTCTGGTAAGGAGGAGAGGTGGTCTCTGAGCTCCTGGGGTCATTGAGACCATGCGCCTGTCTCCACGGTGTTTGGGCTAGCGTTGTTTTTGTACAAGCTGGAAATCCTTCTCCTTATACTCCTGATATGACCTCTAAACAATGAAATGCTTTTATCTGTCACGTGGCTCAGTATTTCACGGGGCTTCGAGAGAGCCCAGTGAGCAGCTGAAGGCGGGGGGGCTATATCTCTGGGGAAAGCATGCGCCCGTGTGTGTGCGGACTCTGCCTGAGGACAGTGAGAACCACAGGGCTTGGGTTAGGAATTAGAGCCTCCTGGGACAAGGACCTTGGGGGCCCCTTATGACCCAAATGCATCGACCCAGGAGACAGACCCTTCCCAAACCAGACCAAGTCACATCTTTCTCTCACCTCTCGCTGATACTTTCTGGCTCACTCGCTGGGACCCCCTCCCCAGTGCCACCTGAGCTGCTTTGCCTCTGAATCTTTGCTTGAGTAACCTGGTTTTCATGCCTCCGGTCAAAAATCACACGATCTTTAGACCAAACTCAAGATGATACCATGTGCTTCCCCAGTGCCCATCCCTTCTCTGCCCATCAGGAGATTCGGGGTTCCCTTCTTCTATTTACATGGGTCTCATATGCTCTGTATTCAGTACACGCCTCCCTCTGCTCTATGTCCTGGCTCTTGGGGTAGACGTGATCTCCACTCAGAGAGAATAACGTATTTGAGGGCAGGACTGTGCTGCTTTTATCCATCTCCTCAGCCACATCTTAACGGGTTTGTTCCAAAAAAAAATTTTTGCTAAGTCAATTTGAGTCTATAATGTGGTTTCCTCCTTGTGTCACAGGCAACAGACATGTCTGCTGAGGGCTATTGAATCCGTGTTGTTGGTCAGCACTTAGTCTCCTCTGGGCTAAGTGTTTGCAGGCACACGTGATTTTTCTTAGTATCCTAAGCTCAGTGGCTACAAAACCGTGTGTACATGCATAAGAACCGCATTCAGGACCCTCCACCTCTGGGCTCATTATACCTTCAAGCAGATGGAGAAGGGGTGTAAGCTCTCCAAATTCTCTTTGACAAACAGTTGGGTCTGAAGTGGGGTTTCTCGCCCTCCGCGTGGTTCACGTTCCATGCTGGGTCATCCTTTGCTGTGGCTAGCTGTCCTGTGCGGGATTTTAGGAGCCTCCCCGTCTCTACCCAGCGGAGTCAGTAGCTCCGCCCCCTAGAGAACAGTAACTGGAAACGTCCCCGGACGTCGTGAGGGCAAAATCACTCACTCCTGGTTGAGAACCGGTGATCTAGAGGTCTGCGGGGTTTTTCTAAGAACTTAGGAGATAACCTCCCTCATCTGGAACCCACAACAAAAGAACGTGGCCAGGGTTAGGCAAATGCTTTCTCAAAAAGCAGGAATAAGCCGTGCGTGCTCTGTGGCTCACTGGTGGAGTCAGAAATAGATCACGGTAGGATGGCCATCGGAGTAAACCAAAGAAAACCGAGAGGTAGTTAGATCGGTGCTGTTCCAAGCTGTCCCTGAACCCCATCCTTCAGAGAAAGGATAAAACATGGAGATTCCTGGGCCATTCTCTGGGTCTGCTATAATGAAATTTAGATTGTTAACAATTTCCAACGGGATTCTTATGCACCCCCAATTTAAGAACGACTGCATTAGACAAGGCTGCTTATTTATTTCTTTATCTTTTAAAACATTCTTTATTTTTAAATAAATGGGGACAGTGTTTTAATAGCACATACATACACACATGACCCTTGGCTTTGGTATAATAAAAAGTAGTGTACCTTAACTTTGTTTTCTCTTTTCCATTTTAAACTTAACTGCCTCCTAAACACTAACACAATCCATATGTTCGTGGAAAAAAAAAATCCCCCCTCCCTTGAATGTGAAGCTGGTCAGGCACACTTGGGTGAATCTGTCCAACCCTGAGACCCGGGGGTGGGGGTTGGATCCTTGTTGCTTCTTCAGGGCTGTGGGGGCGCCCAGAACATGCATCGCCCCCTTTTCCACTCTGCTCGGCCCGTGCTTCTTCTTCCTGACCCAGGAGGAGGTATTTTGGAGACTTAAAAGGAAACATAAAAAAGAAGGCAAGCTCAGATAAGGTGTTTTTTGGCAAAAGCATAGGATAAAATGCATTGTAATTGCTTCTAAATTAGTTATCTTATCTGGTTTGGATCTGTGTTTTTATAAGCAAAGCCCTAAACTCTTCACCCCCAGTCCCCCAGTTATACTGAAATTAAAGTCACTGCAGCTCTGAAGTAATGAATGCGTTTATTTCTGTGCCGAGACTACGTACTGTTGGCGTCCTTTGCTACCTCCCCCTGCCCGGCAACAGGGCTCAGACATCAGGAGATCTGTAACGTCTTAATGATTGCAGTTTAGGGCTGCACCGAGTCATGGGCCCTACGGTTTGGCACCAAAAGGCATCTGGCTCTCTGATCTGTGCACTAAGCTACATGGAGGATTTTCCTAGGGTTCATCACAGATTGGGAGCAGGAAGGTACCCGGTCACGGCACGGACCCCTAAAAAGAGCTCATTCAGTGTCCTTGCTTCCTGGAATCGAAATAATTAGTACCCCGGAGCTTGTGTGCCTAGGAGGGAAAAGAGACAATGATGCCAGGGGAGATCGTTATTGAAAAGACAGACCAACCCAGTATTGCATTGGAACCGTGTCTGGTTCAAAACCAGCCCCATCGTTGCAACTGCTGAGCCAACACATCGAAATGTAAATACAGCTATAAGCAGGAATGTGACACCACTGGAGGCCTCCCCTGGCTCTCCGGCCATGATCCTCTCAGGTTTATGTTTCTAGGGCTTTCTCTTCTTGCTGTATTAGCATGCTTGTTCCTATTTGCCAAGCAGTTAGGCTGGTGTCTGTGTGTTTGCAGCTTACGGTGGTGCAGATAAAAGACCAAATGGGGACTCAGAGACCCAAAGGCGGAGGGATGCAATTTTCAAAGAGACTTGCCAAACGCTCCTTGTATTGCTGCTTGAGACTGGAGACTGGAGGGATGGCTCTTGTTAGCCCGGCTCGCCTAGCATTCTGGCATCCTACAATTTTGTAGCCTTCTTAAGGAAAAAGGAAAGGAAAGTGGCAGGGCGGAGTTAGGGGGGTGGTTTGCCTTTCAGTGTTTTGGTTGTAGAAAAAGGGAGATGTGGTGTTTTATTCATCGGCAAAGTCTTCTGGCAAATCTTTTGAAAGCTGGTGGGATTTTATAGATCTTATCTACCACTCCATCCCGTCTATGTTAGCCACGCCCCCAAATCAGAAAGTGTCTTCAGGAGAGGGAATGGTGGGCCTCCATCCTTTACCCACACCCTTTGCCATGTGGCTTGGCCGCCCCTCCCACAGAGGCAGAGTAAACTTTCCCATGGTCTTGTGATGACCATGCATCTGTTGTGTACTTGGGCCTTAAGAGGCCTCACTTCTCCCGTCTCTAGAAGAGCTTTCCCCTAGGTAGCTGCATCCTGTCTACCTGGGGACCAGACAGATACATAGGGAATCTATGACATTGACCCAGATCTACAACTTGGGGCAGAACCGCCCAGCTGAGCCCAGCCTCCATGAGCAGTACTCACAGACCTGTGAACAAGAATAAATGATTATTGTCCAAATCCACTGCATTTGGAGTGAGTCACTTATTCCACAGTAACAAATGATAGCCAACCAATGCAATGCCCTTCATCCTTCCGACTTCGAAGTTCATACATCAGCTCCCAGGTTGATAGGTTTAGAAGCAAATGCATAAATTTCATAGCCCCTTCAGAATGCTGCAAGACCTGATTCTACACCTCGGCTTTGGTGACAGCACTTTGCTAGACACCAGCTCCTCTTTCCAATTAAAAATGATCTCTGGGGAAGGGATAATGTCTTCCGATCTCTGTGTCCAAAGCACAGAGCTTGCGCACTAGACAGTTGAGCCCAGGAGGAAAGGGCATGGCTTTGGGATCCAACAGTCTTGGAATTAAGTGAAGCTTTTGTCGCTTAACAATGGTGTGGCTTTGGCGAGGCTGCTTAACTCCTCTGAATCTCCTTTTCCCCATCTGGTGAGGTCATCGGGAGAGAGTTAGCAGAGACAACGTTCAGAAAGTGCCCAGCACATCGTCAGTGGTAGAGAAATGGCAGCTGTGCCGTGTGCAGAATAAATCAAAGTGTGCGGATTTCTGGCCGTGCTGGGGACCTCGTCCCCCCCCCCCCCCCCCGCCATTCCTTCTGCCACATTCGGCACCTGCCCTGGGCTCTTTCCAGTGCCTGGTAAGTCCGTACTGTCTTCTTTCCCTAGTCCCTACTCAGTAAACTCCTTTGTGTGTGGCTGTACTGGGAAGAGGGTGCTGACCATTACGTGGATGACCTTGTTTCCTCTTTAGAGAGAGCCTATGCTAGGGACTGAGTTCTGTCTCCTCTCCACCCCCCAGTTTCTACGATGAAGCCTTCACCTGCCATGTGAGGATATTTGGAGATCGGGCTTTTAGGAGGTATCCAGGGCTCATGAGGTCTTAAGGGTGGGGCTCGGATCCCAGGGGTTGGTGTCCTTCTAATGGGAGGAGGAGACACGAACTCGTTCTCTCTCCTTTTCACTCTCGTGTTCAGTCTGCATGTGCCCAGAGGAGAGGCCGAGTGAGGCCAAAGCAAGAAGGAGGCTGTCTGTCCGCGAGTCCTGGAGCAGTTCCTCATCAGAAACCAGCCCTGCTGGCTGCTGATTCCAGGCATCCAGCTTCCAGGGCTGCTAGAAAATGAAGTTCTGTTGTTTCGGCCACCCAGTCTGGGGGTTTTGTTACATGAGCCTGGGCAGACTAACGCTCCCTGTGTGGTTGATACTGTCCCCGATGCATTTTGCAGTGAAAGATTCTGAGATTTAGTGAGATGCAGTGACTTGCCCCATTTCTACCTCCAGCAGCTGTGAGAGCTGCATTCCCCCTCGCAGCCTCTCTCTAAATCCCCTCTCAGCCTCTCTCCAGAGCCTGTGCAGGGACACTCTGCGGTTTTGGGTCCCACGGGCTCTGGGTCACCTTGGTCTCTGCGGGCAGTGCTCGGACCCGGGGCAGGGAACCCACAGCCAGCTGCCCGTGGAAGGCCTCATGCCAATGGGGTAGAGCCCTGGCCCTCAGCTCCACTTTCAGAGGTGGAGAGAAGCAAGAATGTGCCTTTGGTTGGAGTGAGACTTCGAGAAGAGCCCAGCAATACCGCACGGGAATCCACCTAGAAAAGGAGACACCCCTCCAAGAAACTCCCCATGGTTTTTTTTTTTTTTTTAGGGTAGTAATAAATTCTTTATAGTGTAAGTAATTCCATTCGATGCATATTTTATCAAGTCTCAGCCTGGCATCAGAAAAGTAGCTGGTTATATAATATTTATAAATATTAACGAAAGTACAATAGAGTATTTTTGCAATACCTCTCAGTTTATCTTCCCTCAGTGATAAGTCCGTTTCTCTCCCCGTATTTTTTTCACCACAGAGGTCCCAGAGGAGGCTCCAGGGCAAAAAGCATCTTGGAAAGGAGGAGCGGGAGATGCCGGGGAAATTTCTGTGACACAGGAGGGGCTTGGTTCGCCGTTTTGCCCCCAGTGAGGTGTGGGGACAGGAGAGAAGGCAGAGTCGGGTGGGGAGTTGCCCAGGGCCCTATCTTCCTGCTCACTCACTCCCAGATAACACCCCGGGCTAGCGGGCAGGAGAGGGAGGCAGTGCTGTGTGGTAGAAACATCTAGAAGGCTGAAGGTGACTGAGATGGTTAGCAGCATCTCGGGCCTCTACCTATTAGAGGCCCATGGTGTTTCTCCAATGGTGACAACCAAAACTGTCTCCAGATATTATCCAATGTGTCCTGGGAGCAAAATTGTGCCCCACTCCCCACAGGGACCGCTGTCCTGGGGGCACCCGGCATCTGACTCCAGGCTGCCATGACAGTGATGCAGTGGCTCAGGGGGGAGGAGGTCGTGGGAAGATGAACTGAGGGAGGCTCCTGAATCCCTAGGACCCGCACACGGTGAGCAGGAAACCCAGAAATTCCAGATGGCCCAGACAGTGGGACTCAGAGGGACTGGGGAGGCCAGGGGCAGCAGAGAGCCGGAAGTGATGGTGGGTCCGCAGTGGGCAGTGTAGCCAATGGCAGTCTGGGGACCCCACTGCCGAGACAGCCAGGACCAAAGCAGGGCTGTGGGTCCCAGGCCCTCATTGTCCATTTATATTGACTCCCTTTTTGGTGAGAGGCACCGGCAAGGGGAGGCACTCTAGATGACATCAATGTGATTGAGCCATCCCCCCCGCCCCGCCCTAGTATTCAAACCAGAGAAAGTGAGGTACCTTTAACTAACAAATTTAAAAATCCCTGCCCAACTACCCACTGCAGTGGGAGAACTCCTGAGGAATATTAGATCAGTAAGGAAACGATTAAATAGCTGTATTTTCTGGGGCGCTTGGGTGGCTCAGTGGATGAAGCATCCAACTCTTGATCTCAGCGTTGTGAGTTCAAGTCCCGCGTTGGGCTCCACGCTGGGCATGGATTCTACTTAAAAACAAAACACAGCAAAGCAAAACAACAACAACAAAAAAAAACCCCAAAACACCACATTTTCTTTGAACACCTGAAGAGCAATGTGAGTGCACATGAGTCCATGATGTGGTAATAATAGAAATAAGAACAGCAACACGAGCATACATTAAGTGCCTACTGTATGCTGAGCACCTTGCAAGGGTCAACTCATTGAGCTCCCAGCAAGCCGGTCTGGGAGGGAGATGTTTCTACTGTGGTCTTTTCCTTCCCTCTGAGGAAAAGAAGGTGCATCTGGGCTCAGCTCTTGGTCCAAGGTGTTGTGGCTACGAAGCAATTGATGGAGCGTGGCTCCAAACCCAGACCAGGGGACCCCAGCATCCACGTACCCCTCTGCTCTGCCATGCTGCCGCCTTATTGCCGTGGCATTTCGTATCGATGGCCCAAATTCATTCATTTGTTCCTATTTCCCACCTGTAGGATGAATCGTGCCATTGCACTTCTTTTCCATAGCTAGGCTTCAAGAGAGCATTTCTAGCATTTGGTTCCTCTTGAGCACTGATTTCTTTTCTCTCAGTAGCTCACGTACTCTCAAGACGGAGAAGGAACTAAAGGAGCGTTTGTTGCACCAGATTATTTGTGGCAAAGAATTTGCTGTACCCGGAGCAACAAAGGTCCATTTGTGTGTAGGCTGCACGGGGGTGTGTCACACTGAGTCACCCTGAGTACCGTAAGCGGAGCGCTGGGCGTTGGGGCTAACCTCTAGCCCCATAAAGTGGCCCTCAGCAACAATGCTTTGTAGCCAAAGTTACTGGATACTTCTTAGCACGTCCCCGTTCTTTCCACGAAAGCCGAGGACGCCACGTTTTCAAAGATAAACGTTAATTACATGAAAATGAGTCTTTTTGTTTGTTTGTAACAGCTATCGTTTAAATGGTCACCATAACGGGGGACCTTCCTCAGCCATCAGTTCCTTATCTGGGTATGAAAAATCTGCAGAACAAGCATTGGATACCCACCACAGTCTTCTCATTTTAGGAAGGCTAAATCTTTAGAGTTTCATGAAAAAAGATTTTTTTTTTTGAATCATTGGTGTCGGGTAGCTTTAATGATACTGGGGATTAATTTTTATTTTCTAATTAACTGTGGACTGTGGTAGGTTAAGGACAGCTGGAAGTTTCCCAGCACTCCCCCCATGGAACGGTGGGTTCTAGGTCTCCACCCACATCTAGGTTGGCTTGTGATGTTTGACCGATAGGATCCAGGGAACGTGATGCCGGGCCAGCTCTGGGCCTCACCTTCAAGAGTTCTAGCAGCTTCTCCCTTGGCCCATGGGAATGCCACTGAGGCTCCCTGTGGGAAGTCCGACTCCCCTGAAGCTGCCATGTTGTGAGAAGCAGAAGCCATGTGGGGGGCTCTGGAGGGTGAGTTGCCAAGTACGGAGACGGAGAGAGGAGGAGGGAGGGAAGGAGAGAGGGAGGCAGACACACAGACAGCTGAGGGAAGAGCCCATCCCAGAATCCTGGAAATGGAGCCTCAGCCCCAGCTGGAATCCGAGATGAGTCATCCTGTTGAGCTTTTCCCCATTTCTCCACCCACAAAAAATGGCGAGCAAAATGCAATGGTTGCTTTAAGCCCCCAGGTTGGGTGTCGTCTGTTACATAGTAATAGAGAACCGACATTTCAGCTACCACCTACCGACATGCACCGCTGTTTCCGCACCCGTGTGGTCTGTGCAGAAGTTGACCACATCACTTTCCAGTTAACAGGAAAGGGCCACTCGGAGAGGACCCGGCTCAACTGACTTCCCTCAGCTTTAAATGCTCTTGGTGGGGAAAATTCTCTCATAGATGCTCTGTGACATCTGGCTGAGGTCCAGGATCAAGTACTCTCCACCACAGAGACCCCAGCCCTACTCCATAAAAAGTCACTCTGGCTTTCAGATAGTAAATAGTTTCCAAAAATGGGAGGGGGGGGACATCTCCCTGTGCAAATGATGGGAATTTTACGCTTAGTAAGAAAACTGGGGAAGTAGTTAAAAGTCATCCCCCAATGAATACAAGGACGGAGAAAATGGAAAGAGAGAAAAACATAAACCTTAGACTAGCACTTTTCAGAGCGGTTCAAGGACCATTTGCATCAGAATTACATAGGACACTTGTTAAAAATAAAGATTCCAGAGCTCCTTTCTGGACCTACAGAATCAGGCTCCATGGGGGTGGAAAAAGAAATTTTCAGCAGCTCTCCAGGTGGTTCTTGTGCTCACTGAAGTCTGAGAATGGCTGCCTTAGATTTGTTTTACAAACAAATTTCATGAAACATTTTCTGGGAAGTCAATGCAAATTTCAGCTTTGATTTATTGCATCCTTCCTAACGCCCGCATGCACACACGAGCCTGTGTACACACACACACTCACACACACAAACACACACAGAGTTTTGTAAGCTTCTAGTGGGAATGGGAGGAAGAGGATGGAAGTGGGCTAATTGAAATCTTCATGTGTGGTTTTTAGACCTCAAGACCCACCCCCGCTCCACTTTGGCTTATCTTCTCCCCTTTAGCATTTCTTATGCATGAAGCATCCCCCCCCCACTCCACTTTCAGGTTTTCTGGCCATAAGGGAAATTCCCAGGTGCGAGAACATTCAGTCCTCAGCCTCAGGAAAGACTCTGATGTGAATCTTTGAAGATGGAGGAACTGAAATATTAAAGGGTCCAGGTGCCAATAGATTCGAGCCGGAGTCCCAAAGGGGAATTTGTTTTCAACACAAATACTAATAATACAGTAATTGTGAAGTGAATATTTATAGTGCGTTGAGTGCTCTGATCAGCACGGCCCTCGTTCTCTTGGGGGGATGTCAGGGTGGATAAGTCAGGCCACGTATGGGAAAAGCGGTGACCTGGGGAATTTGTGCCGAACGTGCATTCCTATATCTCCTTCAGCCCTGACAGTCTTTGGTTCCAGGCCTCATCCTCATTAACCCTTCGGTCACGGAGCCTTCTGCAGGTGGTCCTACCCAGTGGGGGAGGTAAAACTGAGAACCCATTAGAAGCTTAGGAAAGCATCAGCTTAAAAACACCCGTTTTCATTCCTTAGACACCCCACAGCCCAATGGTGTTTAAACGCTACCCACTCCTCAAGATTTAGCTCAAATGCCAAATTCTCCACGGAGCACTGACCGTGTTACAGATAGTGTTATTATAGTCTTAGTTTTATCCTGATTAATGTTATCATATCACCTACAGCAACATAGAGATATGTATGATATACTAGTTTGAAGGTACTAGCCGTGCTACTACACTATCTATTAATACCTATAATAATACGACTGCTAGCCAGTTAAAATAGTACGAGCTGGAGAAGAGGAACAGCCACAGGGGAGCCTGGAGGGCTCAGTAGGTTAAGCGTCTGCCTTCAGCTCAGGTCATGATCTCAGGGTCCTGGGATTGAGTCCCGTGTCGGGCTCCCTGCTCAGTGGGGAGTCTGCTGCTCCCTCTCCCCTGCTCATGCTCTCTCTCTCTCTCTCAAATAAATAAATAAAATCTTAAAAAAAAAAAAAAAGAACGAACTACCACAACAGCAATGGCTGACAGTTTCCGAGCGCTTCCCGGGCGTGCTGTCCAGCCTGCCCCAAGCACCACTGAATGCTTCCCACCATTCCGTAAGGGGAGATTCGAGGTACTCTCCCTGCAAATCAGACAAAGCATCTGTCAGCCCCTGAATGATGAGACCACAGTTTGCACCCACAGCCCCTCCTCCTAATCCGCAGGTGACCTTCCTCACTCCCTCGAGGCCAGACCCCCGTCCATGCTTTGGTGGGAGCACTCAACGTTCTGCCTTTCCTTATCGTGGTACAGCAGTTGCCAGCGCCTGGAGGGCAGAATATGGTCCGAGAGCCTTAGCTCTGTGCGGTCCAAATGTCTGTGGAAGAGGTTAAAATTCCACACTCTGGCAGGGTCAGGCGTGCGGACGGCAGCGGCCGCCCATCCTCTCCTGCATTCAGCTTCAGGATGGAGCTGATTATTTACAACTTATTCCTAGCGACGGCAGGAATTCCTACAGGATTCCCATGCCAGTTCCTTCCCGCAAGGACGAAGACAGTTATTACCCAAACATTTGCAAAGTGTCAATCAGATTTATGATGAGTGCTATTAAACTGTATAATACTATGATATGATATGATATGATATGATATAGAATGATGTACAGCGAGCACCTACCATGTGCCGAGCATTCTGCTAAACCCTTTGAAAATAATCTCATAGCCCTTACCACATCTCTTTGAAGCAGATTATTATCTTTTCCCTATTGATGAAAGTCGAAGAACTTGCCCAAAGTCCCTCAGCCAGTGAGTCACAGGGTTTGGATCTGAAATCCAGTTTGACTCCAAAGTCTGTGCTTTTCATCAATTAATCACTCTTCTAGCCAACCGATTGTGCCCTTCCTTCCTCCTTGCTTTCTTTCCAAGAACACTTAATTGAATGCTTCCTCCGTACGAGGTGTGTCCGTTGAATGATGCAAAGCGAGCAAGCGAGTCACAGTTCTTGCCCTGACAAGATACAGGGCAGAGTCAGGAGAAGAAAGAAGCAATTACGAAACTCTGTGGGGAAGGCTATGGTAGAGTCTGCAGTGTAGACTGTGAACAAAGGCGAGCCGGCTGTGATGCTGGGGTACCTCGCTTGGCTCTCGAAGTGCAGGTGAATCTTCTCGGCTACCCTCCGGGCTCTGTGTCAACAGCCCCACTTGTGTGTGATGATGCTGAGTTTCAGAGAGATCTGAGCCCTGGCTTAAGGCCACACAGACAGCAAGTGGCAAGGCTGCTCTTCAAAGCGCCGTCTGTAATACCCAAGGCTGTTGCTTTCTTTAGTAGACCCAGTCACCAGGGACTGATGGAAAGTAATTAAAATGGAATGGCTGCTTTTTTCCTATGGTAGACAATATATTTTCTACTAAATAAAACTGAGTTAAACTTTTCTTAGGCAAACCCTTATCCGTCTACGCACTTTAGGGGAGAAAAAAGTCCCCAAGTCCTACGTTTTGATGATTCTTTCTGTGAAGGCCATGGAGGAATCCTTAAGATAATCAACAGACCCCCTGATAGTTATTTCAAGTTCTACTTTAATGGAGTTTGCTAGGGTAGTTATTCCTCGGCTAATATTTATTTAGATTTTAAGCCTGTCCATGTTGGATTAGTAGCCAAGAACCAGCTTTATCTGGGGCTGTGATGAACTGAGCAAGGACTAGCGCTCAATGCAGAAGGAAATGCCAAGGCGCCGATGTACTTGACTGCTGGTTCCCGGCTCTTCATCCTATCACTGTTGACTCACCTCAAGTCTTGGGGCATCTGATGTCTTGCTGGTCCTCCGAATTTTCTTTATTTTTTGTAAAATAAACACAATGGCATGGACTGGCTCCAGAAGAAGGGTCAACTATCCTGCTGCTCTGAGAAGATTACCTATGCCCTGGAAGAGGAGATGAAGGTGGTTCAGAAGCAGGATTCTTTAAGGGTCATGGAAAACTTCCCCTTCCCTGAAAATGCATTTTACAGGAGTCCGGCCCTGCTTCTGAACCATTGACGAGACAATCAACCCAACAGCAGAGTCTCCAATGTAAGTCTGTGCTCCTTGATCCAAACCAGCCTCCTCGCCATCACAGCAGTTACATGTGGTCACAGAGCTGTCTTCGCTCCCTTTGAGTTCCTGAAGTGGTGACAGGGGGTCCAGGAAAGCTTTCCCCAATACAAGTCTCTGTTAAACTTCTGCCGTCTCTGGTCTGCGGACTGCTGGTCTACCCGGTGATGCTCTCAAGCATCTATGCTCTTTGCACACATTTCATATTCTGAACACCACCCTGCATTTTACTAGTGTCTGATTACATTTTTAAAAACTGTCCTTGTGGACAGTGTTTGGACGTGAGACAACTAATTTCCTGCGTCATGTGTGGATTTTCAGAACAACGCCGGAGGGGCTAAGAAGATTGTTTCTCTGTTGACTACAAAAAATGTTTTTAACATCTGCCCAGGGCCAGAGTTTTATCTCTTCCAGTGTATTAAAAATCCTATGCTGGAGAGTCAGTGTTAAAGGAAGGGTATTTAATTAGTCGAGTGCTTTTGAAATCATCTTTTTGAGTTCTGAGATAGCGCCGAAGAATCAAAGGCCCCAGCTGGCACCGACCCTACTAACCTGAAAGCGCTATTTAAAGAGAGAAGTCTGGTTTCCCTCTGATCTGTCCTCTTCACCCCACTCTGGCCACAATTTTCTCGTTCGCTGAAGCTCAGCAGTAGTTGGCCAAGGTGGTAGGCTGCCAATTCATTGGACTAGTGAAAGTCACTCTCATCAGACCAGAGTCCAAGCAAGTTCAAGCTCAGCAGAGCTAAGCCATCATCTCTTCTTCTCCTTAATACTCAATAAAAACATTCAGTCGCCCTAGTATGTCTTAAAAAAAAAAAAAAAAAAAAGGCATTGATCTTCTGTGTAAGGAAAAGACCACTCTAAGCAAGACTTATCACAGTTTCTTGTGAAAGACACTACATTGTGGAATTGTTACGCGAGAGCCTTGTTAGTCTTAAATGATACAAAATTAGGGCTATGAGGGGTCACGCTGCAAGTAAAAGGCTCTAAACAGGCGACTTCCGGGCGACATGGAGCCCTAAATATGTCTTGTTTGACCTACACAGAACTAGCATTGAAAATTATCTCCAGCTTCTGAAAGTAAGGAGGCAAGAAAATCCAGGAGAACATCTTTACGATCTTGGGTTAGCAAAACGGCCTTAGAACACCAAGATCATGATCCAGGAAAGGAAAAAAAGTAGAAAAGCTGCACTTTGACTAAATTAAAAACTTGTGTTTTTGAGAGGCACTCTTAGAGCAATGAAAGACAAGTCACAGATTGGGAGAAGTACTTGAAAATCACATATCTGATAAAGGACGTATATTCAGATTAATCAGGAACCCTCAACAATCAATCAATCAATCAATAACCCCACGGAAAGAGGCGGAAGATGTAAATAGACACTTCACCAAAGATGTATGGACAGCAAATAAATACACAGAAAGATGCC
>CM052894.1:68674873-68788667 GCA_028534135.1 Potos flavus | reverse complement strand
CGTTATCATTAACCAATCACCACAGATTATATCTTGTAGATCTGACACTGAACTTAACACGTAATGGTTGCCTCTGGTGGTGAGCTCTCCAAGACTAGTATCTTTAGCATTACCTCATTAGGTCTCAAAAAACTGGGCATGGTATCTTTTCTCCATTGCACAAGAGAAAGAGTCTGGGGAGTGTATAGATTAAGGAACTTGTCTGATTATGCAGCTGGTAATGGTCAGAATTCAAAGTTTATGCCTCCTTCCCTAGACCGCATTGCATCTCCATGTCTGAGAATGCCTTCCAAAAATGTTGGAGCAAAAGACCTATCTCGGAACTAATTGCACCATGCCCCAAGGTGATGGATTTGCAGAAAAGTTCTCTTGCACAGTAAGCTCTGGTTTGCGTTGGTTTGTTTAAAAATTCTCTGTTACTACTTTGCAGCCACACCTCGTCTATGTGCTGCTGGATTCTCTGCCTGCCTAACTTATATCACCACTCCTTTGGGAGAGGCTGGGACTTCTTTTCCAGCTTATACAGAACTAGAGAAGCTGTCAGCGCTTCATAAATAATTGGTATCCAAGCCAGCACAGTGATCCCTACAAATTATGACCCTCAGGCTCTGAAGACTAAGAAAAATGTTCGGTTGTGCAATTTTCCACTCTTTTAATAATCTTAACAGCATGGGTCATGTTAGTCCTAGTTTAATATTATAATCCAAACAATATTTGACTCTGAATGCAGAATGAGGCTTAGGAACCACCCAGGCCAACGTATTCTTAGACGACTCATGGTAGCTGGTCGGGCTGTTTTGACCTTTCCCGTATGTGCAGACTGGCTGGACTTTTGTCCCTCCACCGCCTACATGCACTCACCACACGCATGATAATAGAACAATGGTGCCATTTTCCTTTCTCTTCTTCTTAACATCTTGTGAAGACGGACTGGCTCAGCCTTGAGGTTTAGGTGGACGGAGGATCACCTTGTGCGTTTGCTGACACTCCACTTAGAGTGGACTTGAGCTTGGGAGGGTCCAAGGGTCCATCTCCTCTACTCAACCATGACTCTTTATCATTCTCGGCCCCTAGTTGAAGAAATGGCATGCGCCTTGGGTGTGTTGGGTGATTTACACACTGTCCTTGAGGCGTCGCATGGCTCTTTCTCTACCCGCGGTGTGTCTGGGGGAGGCACGTACCAGGGTTTACAACGTGGCACTAAGGGAGGATGGCCTGGGTTTGGTTCTAAGGACCAGCTTTGGCTTGAACCCAATCTCAAAAGTCCCCCCATGGTAGTCAATTCTGTAAGAAGCACTTCCAGACCATACATTTGATTTCACACCTCCTTCTTCAAAGCCCTTTCTGTGAAATAAAATCTTTGACTTCTTTCATTTTCCAATCTTCCTTTTCTATAAAGCCAGTTGTATCTATTTTTTCTTTTGAGCATCAATTCCATCGTCTCTTGTTTTGTCACACTTTGTGTTCAAAATTCGTTAATAGGTAGGTGCTTTCAAGGTGGACTTCAGCATCCTGGGCCTGTCATTCAAGGCCAACCTACTTCTCAATCCCTTCCCAATTTGTGTGACAGTCATTGATTCAACGAGACGCTCTGGTCGAGAGGCTCATTGAGAGAGAATGTAGGTGGGACATGTGACCCAGATCTGAGGCCAGGAGACACTTTGCAGAGGAAGGGATGTCTACGCTGAAACCCGACTGTGAATCAGAGTTGCCCAGGTGAAAGATAGGGAAAGGTGTTCTTGGTGGGTGGAATATCACGTACGAAGCCCAGAGGGGAGACAGCATAGCATACTCGGGAACTGAAGTCAGTGCGGCGTAGCTGGAGGGCAAAATGGGGTTGGCCAGGAGCGGGGAAGGTGAGGACCAAAGTCAGAAAGCAGGGACCAGCTCCTGTTGGACTTGAAACACTGGTGTGTTAGACTTTGTTCTAAGGTCAGTGAGGAACCACTGTAGGTTTTAAGAGGGCAGTGGGGGGAGGGGGGAGACTGTTAAGATTGAGCCTTTAAAAAGATCATTCTTGCTTCCTTGAGGATGGTAGATCAGAAGACAGCAAGATAAACAGACTGGAAACCCAACAGGAGGCTGTAATGCAGACACGAGATGAAGTAGCCACATGGAGAGTACAAGAACTATGAGCAGACTAGAGATATACGGGGTCAGGCTGGTTCCGAATATGTCACCCGAGGGCATTCATATCGTATACTCCCCTCCAGGCCATCCTTGCCCCATCCATGGATACAAATCCTACCCACACCGATGCTCTCTCTATGTGAAGCCGTCTCTGACCTTCAGCCCCCAGAACCCATATACATGTTCGTAAGCTTTTTCCCCCGCGTCCCTTATTTCGTGGGGAGACCTAATTTACAAAGTCAGTTCTTGTTTACATCACGCATTTCTTTTCTCTAGGGGATGGCAAGCATCAGGAACAGAAACCACATTGGTACATCTTCCCATTCCCTCCTCCTTAGTAGCTCCAACCTCATCTCATGCAACTTCGATGAACCGTCGCCATCTGTCCTGCTGACCACCGGTGACCTTGCTTTGCTTCCAAACATTTGCAGGTTGTTCCGTGCAGGTCTCATTTTGAAGGGCACATCCAATGGGTCAATCTAGTGATCCATCTATCCATCCATCCTTCCATCCATCCATCCATCCATCCATTCATTCGTTTGCTATGCTCTTCTTTGTTCACTTAACACATCCTTACTAGGTGTTTGCTATGTCCCAGGCACCATTCTAGGGCTGATTCTCTGCCTTTGACCAAATTCTCCATTTCATCCTGGACACTGCATTTCTCAGCACAGAACCAAGCCCCCTCTCCTGTTGGCCACGTTAAATGAGCACTGAGTATACTGGAAATGTTTTTCTGCTCTAATCGCTGCTTAGCACGTGGTCCCCAGATGAGTCACAGCACAGAAGGGAGCCAAGGTGTGGAAAGATCCCTTTGGCTCCCCAGGTGGAGCACTAGCCTTCCTGCAACTGGCTAATGTCCTGCCCACGGGACTCAAACCTTGGTATTTGAATGTGTACTGGGCTGAGTTAATCCCATTCTTTTTTTTTTTAAGTAGTTCCTGATGTTTACCCAGTTGAAAGAGAATTAAAGAGCACCAGATACTCCCTGAAGAATGTGGGAGTCCTAATGCAAAGTTCTTCATGTCAAGAAAACTCTTGGCTTTTGTCCCTGTCACTGTCCCAGCTCTGAGCCTGCCATCTCTCTGCCCTCCGCCCTCCCAAGAAAGGGCACTGGACTAACTGTGGTTTGGGAGGGAAGCTTCTGAGTTCCCAGATTCTTCTGAACTTCACTTGCTTTCAGTGATTTTCACTGTACTGTTGCATCAAAGCCCTGTTTTTGGCAAAGCAGTTGCCATATATGATTAAAAATAATTTGGGGGGCAGGATCTCTACCAGGAATTGAACAAACAATGTACTGTCTGAAGCTGGTTCCAAATTCCTAATCCATCTGCTTTGTACAGTCTCCATTTCATAAAACTACAATTCCTCGTTTGTCCGAGTTCTTTCTACTTGTGCCTTGCAAGGGTCACACCCCTTTATTTCTGGCCCCAGAGGCACCTTCCCAAGTTGGGGAGAGACTCTCATTTGAAGTCACAGAAGCCCTAAATAATGCAGTTGTTGCAAGCATCCCAGCTCAGCTCTTAGCAAGCTACCCTACCGCTTTTCTTGACCAGGGCCGACGTTGGAAAACGCCTGACTCCTCGGTTAATTTCCTGGAGAGAATTCCCAGGCCTGATCCATTTTCTGGCCAAAGCCAGCGTCTTAGATTCTGATACTTCCCCGAGTTTCTCTCTTGAAACTCTCTGACTGAGCAGATATGGCCGAATTGCGAGCCTGTGGATTGGAAGTTTGACCGTTGTCTTGGGTCTTAATCTCAGCTGTGATCGTAGAAATTTTCCCAGTGTACGTATGCCTAATTTAAACTTGGGTATTCAATTTTGTTTGTTTGCTTTTGACGCTGTCTCTATATCATTGGGCCACATTAATTTGCCAGTAACAAAATCCTAGACTAAACTGGCTCACACACAAAAAGGAATTCATTGGCTTGCATAAACAGGAACATTCAGGGGGCACCTTCAGGCACAGTGGGATTTGGGGTTCTGAGGGGGATTTTCAGGACTCAGTTTCTCCGTATTTCTTGGCTCTGCTGTCTGTGACCATTGGCGTCAGACTCGTGTTTCAAGAGTGGGAGTAGCAGGCCATTCCAGCAACAGTGAGCACAACCTCTTTTCAGGTGCTGTGGAGTAAGGTGGGTTTCTCTGCCCTAGATGTTCAATAGAATCTGGAACCTGACTCTTGTTGACCCATCCCCATCCCTGAAGCAGTCACTCTGGGTAGGGAGAGGCTGATGAGCGTAGGACATCCGCGAGGGGAGGAGATCGGACTGGAGTCCGGGCAGGGAACCCTGAACACAACAGAAAGAAGACACACCCACCTGGGCTCCTAAGTCAGGTGGGAGCCAGGACCCCTTTTCCCTTTCCTCTTTGCTGCCCCAGGATCCAGGGTTGGGTTTAAAGAAGAGCCCACACTGTAAAACCGTTTCAAACTCAGTCGTCAGGGTCTGCAGGAACCATATTCGTACATGTAATGTACGAATGTGTATGTAATGTTGACATTCATTGACGTGATTTCAGTTTCCGTGTGGTGGTTATTGTGACTTTTTCCCTCTGGTTTTTATCTTTACTTTTCTTTCCCTTTTATGCCGTACTTTTAAAGTGGAGTATTCTAGAGTACATTTTCAAATTCTTCTTTTAAAAAGTTAATACGTTGCTTTGGATGCCATTTGTAGAGGCTGAACAAATAAATGGGAAGTGGTCGCTTTTTATAAAGTTTATATAATTCAACTGTTAGAAGAGATCTGTTAGCATTATCTGAAATGGGATAGAACTGAAAGGAAGCAGAGATCAGTGTACAAGATCCTGTGAGTGTCTGAGAAATTTGGTTTAGTCAAGTAGTTTGTACTGGCCTCAACAAAATTGACCAAAATGTCCTTCTTCCATCTCCTCATTCCCCTAAACCTTACATGCCAGACAAAGAGGACACCAAGGCCTATCTCTGGGCATTATTCTAATGCTGTTTGATAGGCCTGAATTCCACACGAAATTTAAGGAGAAGTCAGCTAACTCCTACTGCCTCTGTGATTATTAGTATTACAATTACTATTACTAAGAAGAGTACTAAAGATGGCGCCCAATTATTGAGTGCTTACTATGTGTACTGACTAGGGGAAGTACTTAGGCTTATCACTGACTGGCTCTGGAGCGGGCCTCACTTGGCTGGTGTGTCATGTGTCCACGGTCACCCTTTGGGGACCAGGCACAGTTTTGTGCATCATTGAGGTCCTATGTTGCTGCTCCTCACATTTGGACCTTGTTTGTTTTCTGTCAGCCTTCACACAGGTAAACCATTTGTAAACGCAGCTACTGGCTCAATACCTTGTCATGCCTGGGAAAGAAGGGGTTAAGGATGTTGAAGAAGATGGGTTGGAAATTATAGCACTGTTCATAAAAGCTGTATTTCTTCTATTCCACGTCTTAATCACTGGAAAAAGAAGCAGAAATCAATCCATTCCTGGAAGATAGCATATCAAGAACAGGAGGCTCTCCATTAAGAGCAGGCTCAAAGTTCCAAGGTATCAGCAGGAAAGGCTGTAGCCTCGCTCAAACCGGCTTGGGCAAGAGAGGGCATTTGTTGGCTAACATCATTGAAAAGTTCAGGCATAATTAGCTTCAGGCACAATTCGGGTTACAGGGTTACTGGCGACGTAAAGGAAGTCATCAGACATCCATGTCTCTCTACTTCTCATCTCTGCTTTTCTCTCTTGGCTTCATACTACAGAAGGTTCGTCTCTTCTGGTGACAGAAGGGCCACCAGATGCTTCATGCTTACAGTCTATCAGATTTTAGGCCCAGTAGAAAGACAGTCTCTCTTTCCTAAGACTTCTAGCACAAATCCTGAGAATGATACTTGGGTTTGAGTCACATATGCACCTCCCGAATCCATGACTGAAAGAGGGAAGGAGAACTGGCCAGGCCTAGATCGTCTGCTGACCTCTGGAGCATAGGAGTGGGACGAACTCCTCCGTGGAAATGCTGGAAATGTGTAGGAAGGTGGTTTTCCAAAAGAGAGTCAGGGAAAAGGAGGATCAAAAGAACAAACCGGCAAGCAAACAAACCCACATGTCCACCATGCTTTTTCTAGAACTCAGTTTCTCCATCTGGAAGTAAATCCAACTCCAGAATACTCTGCTTCCGGGTACGCAACGAGGTGGCGAAGCAGGTGGAGAAGGTGCGGCTTGTGGGCTGCTTCCAAGGGCTGGTTAGGGGGACAGGAGAGTGCTCTGGGCACTCTTGGGGTCCAGCAGGCCCGGAGGCTCCCGTAACGGAGATGAGAGTGGGTCCTAATTAGGGAGATGTGTGGGAGAGAGCGAGATCAGTCCTGAGGAAAACGAGACTGATTTTCAGACGTCCATTTGGGGCGGTTATTTGTAAGCTTTGTACAACACTTAGAAGACCAGCTCTGTGCTATGCCCCCCTGGGCTGCGTTCTCAAGATGTGACATTGAGAGATCACACCCACTGTCACCATGACTAGCAAATGCGGATGAAACGACGAACTACAGCAGCGCTAAGGACAGTCAGGAACAGGAGTGACGTGGGTGGCACTGAGTTAATTAGAGGTCTTCTGGAAGGACGCATGTTCCTACGCTTTACAGAAATCACTTTTTCATCAGTTGGGTAAAAATATTAAAAAGATCTGTGGTTTATGTTTCAACCTTCTTAATGAAAAAGGAAGATAACAAAACCCAAAGAAACATCTTGCGTTCCAGTAGCCGAAAAGTGATTCTCACTCCGTGAGTGTTATTTGATATAGAAAGCCAAGAAACCTTTGGTTCGGAGCAGGGAACCCTGCGTATAGGATAATAGAATAAATTATAGGCCATCCAGGAAAATAAAATAGAGGCTGCAAAGAGAAACCCACGTTGTGGAGACATGCCACAGAAAATTCCTATAACTTGCAGGAAAATAAAAATTCTTATGACTTTTCTAAACTCAGAAACTTAATTCAGTTTGATGGTAGAGAAAAACTTGATTTCAAATTAAAAAAAAAAACAGAAAAGAGAAACAAGAAGACACTCTAGACACCCTCTATTTTGCTTTCCTGTGCTGCGATTAGTGCCAGAGGGCCTGGCTTTGGGGGCTAACTGATGCCACCAGGCGGGACTGGGTGGCCTTCAATGTGGACGGGGGGCAGCACCTCTCTCCTCAAGTCAATATTGGCCAAAGCAGCCAGGCCCATGCCTGTCAAAAGATAAGCTAAGTATGGCATATGGGATTAGAGAGGGATCAGGGAACCTCATGCATTTCCAAGAAAAATGAATAATCAAAGCCCAGGCCTTGGACGATCTGCAGCTCATTAATCCCCCCTTTCCACAATGGTGGGCGGGCTGCCGGGGATGTGGGCTGCAGATGGGAAGCACACTTTCCTGGGGTTTTGTTCTGTTCTCTAGGCTCCTCTTAGGCACCCGACGTCTCCATGTCCTGGCACGAGCAGGGATTTGGAGCACAGGGGGCCAATTCACTCTGCATTGCTTGCACAGCTGGCTGGGCCCTGAAATACTGAAAAGGGCCAGTGGGAACCCACTGTCCCATCTCTCTGCCTCTGGTTCACTAGAGGAGGCCTCCGCTGACCGGTCCCTCTTCGACTCTCAACTTCCGACTCACTTCGAATATGCCGCTGGATTCACGGTCTTAGAACGATGCATTCTGTCTCAGAAGTAGGCAAGGATGCCCCCCTTCGTTTCCAGGAGAGCCCTGGGATGCCCTCATTACAGACAGGCCCATCTCCCCCCTCCCGGGTATCTTTCAAACATTTTGCCTCTGCCTTTTTTCAAGTCTTCGCCACTCTCTTCCCTGGGCCTGGAATGTTCCCTCGGCACCAGCCCCAACCCGCCTGTCACCTGCCCTATTCAGACGGCCCCAGCTCCCAGGGATTGTCCTTGGACAGATTGCTTGGGTCGTGCAGAATCTCCACTGCTCCTTGGGACATCAATTGCATCCCACTTTCTCTTTCTTTTTAGCATATTTTTACATGCTTACGTCGGTGAGGCTCTCAATGTCTTCCTCTCCTGTATCTCTCAGAAGGGTGAACACACGGTAGATGTTTACTAATTATTTATCGAGTAAGTGAATACGTAAACCAAAGGGTATCAGAAAGCACTAGAAACATTCTTGTTATTTGAGTAAAATAGAGGTTAGAAAAATAACCTACCCCCATTTTGGCTATTTCTGGACCTGAACTTGATCGGCTCGTAGGTTAGGGTGCCTGCCCCTGACCCCTCTTGTTCTAATCTGCCCCAAGAGAGGGTACTAGAAGTATATGCCATCAGAACATTCCTGCTGTCCATCCTCTGCTTACAGACCTATAGTGCTTTCTTATTGGTACAATGTCAAGAGCAAACCGGCCCCTCAGCTTCTTGGGGATCTCAAGGCTCCTTGCTTTTATCAGCTCCCAGCAAGCTTAGCGGGCCGCTTCCTACCTTATTTGACTTCCTGGTTCTGACCTCATTTGAGGGGAGGGCTGATGAGCCAGCCTTTGCCACTTCCCTCCCCGAGGCACTGGGCTGCCTCCCCTACCTCCAGGGCACAGAGCTGGGGCCTTCTGAAGTTTTATCTTTAAAAAGCCGAGTAAAAGTTCCTCTTCAGCTGGGGGACCAAAGGGGCGGGGGAGGGGGCAGAAATCTGATTCACCATTCAGGGTCTGTGACTTGTTGAGATTAAAAAAAATAAACAAAAGCAGGCATATTTGAAGCATTAAAGACACATCAATGACTTCCAGCTTGTGCTCTTTTCTTTTGAACTCTCATCTTGTGACTGTTATTGTCTCCTGGCTCCTGAGAGCCTTTGCCCCCTTCTGGGGTCTGAGGCCACCCTTTGAGGGAACCTCCGCCAGGGGATGGGAAGCCGGGGAAAGCATGGCTGTCCCTGAGCCCAGCTGTGCCCCCTCCCCATGGCTCCGCAAACCCATCTGCCCGTTCCCTTCCTGCTGAAGGAGCTGGCGCCCCACCTATAGGCTGCAGATCGGGGGGCCAAGGGTGGCTGGAACATCCAGCAGCATGTGTCCACCCCCCCAAACTGGCGGCCCCTGAATCACAGGTGAGTGGGCCGACAGCCTTGAAAGAGAAGGAGCACTGCCTTCTCTGAACTTGCCTGGGGCTTCAGGGTCATGGGCAGGGCCCCCCCACTCACGGTGGCGTTGAGCATCTGTGGGTAAGGCAGAGCCCAAAAGAACATTCTCCTGAAAGGGATCAGAGATGTATGTCTTCCTTAGATGCACAAGAAAACCGGGGCCCAACGCTGCCTGTAAAATCATTCTTGGAGTTTCTCATTCACTCATTCATCCCATCTGCAAATATTTCTTTAAGTCTTGCTAGGTGCGAGGCAGGGGGTCCAAGGGCACGTGCTGGTTTGAAGTGGAGCTGGGGACCAGAACTCGGAGGCTCTCATTCCTGGCGGTACCGTGTCCCCGACACAATAGAACAAGGCTGTGTGTTCATTAATTACTTGACTTGACATGTGCCCCACACCTGCCTGATTCCAGACACTGTGTGCAGCTGTGGGGTGTAATTATACCATCCTGATGGATAAAGGGGGTGTGGGGGCACCGAAGCCCAGGGAGGCTGCACAGCATGTGGGATCCTGCAGCTAGGAAGGGGAGGAGCTAGGGCTGAGCCAGAGGTCCATCAGACTGTCCTCTGCTGGGCCTCTTGCTTCTCCCCAGACTCCACCCCTCCCCACCAAGGGCTGCCCTGCCTTTTACCACCACACCTTGACAATTGCAGATCCCTGCTTGGCGGGTCCTCTTTTCTCCCTCTCTACCTGTGTGTTCTCACTTGTCGCCTGGGACTCCCATCTTGATTAGCTCAGACTTTGGGACTGCTTAGAGATGATGCAGTCTGGCCACCAATCTGGGGGCCGAGCTGGCCGTTCAGGGAGATGTCGTTCCTTCCTTCCGATGTGTTTTCTTTTGTCAGGCTCTACTGACAAGCCCGGGTCAGACCAGCAGACAGGACCATGACATGAACAAATGTGTGTTACTGGCCCTTCAGAAAAAGAAGGAAGACCTTGACCTGTCTTCTTTCCTCTAGTCTGGAATAAATTGCTACTTGCCTGGGACGGGGTGGTTATTGGCTATCCTGCTGCCGAGTCAGGGAACACTGAATAATCAGATATTCCAATGACTGGACCTACATTTTGTGGGTCATCAGCTTTCAGGGAATTAGAAGAAATACGCTTACCACCAATATCATACTAAGCATAATGTAATTTGCTTGCTGGTTTTTTGCTGCTGGTCCTGTGATCAGCAATTACCACTTGACGGGAGTTCAGGTGCTACAGAAAAGCCCAGGAAGCCAGGGGATCCTGCCGCTAACCTGCTCAGTGAGTTTGAGGCATTCAGCCTTTCACTTCAGAGTTCCATTTCCTCTTCTGTAAAACAAACACGTCGGATTAGATTCAGTCGGGTATGCGTGTTGCATGCCTGCCATCACTCTCTACTCCTGGGCCCAAGGCAGACATCACTAATCGATTGTGGCACTTTTTCCTTTGATCTCTGACAGTGCCTGGATCCTTCTAAACCCAATACTGCGGCGGTGGCTCTCCATAGATTGGAGTTGGCACAGGAACGAAAATCTATTTTCTAGATGACCTCCAGAGCCTCTGCTCTCATGAGTTGCCTGGGGCGAATCGTGCTGGATGGGAAGCCAGATGGTGTGTAGTTTGTTGGTATTATTAAGCACTGAGTGTCTAACCACTTGACTGAGGTTTTTTTTTCTTTCTTATTCTTCTCCTTCGGTCCACTGATTACCCAGGCCAACATGGCTTTTAAAAACTATGGCAGGAATATATCTACAATCCTGGGTGGGTAGGCCCACATGAATGGTGACAAGGGAGGTCTGGTCAGCGAGGCTCTATGTGTAAGACTTCAGCTTCTCTCTGAAGCCCTCATTTCTCTTGGAAATAGGCAGAAATTGGCGATCTCATGTCCGAATCCCTCCAGCCCACAGCGCTAGGCTGGGACATGCCATTCATTCTGTTACGGTGTGTGGGATTTGAAATAGGACCCTCCTAGCAGATTTGAAGCCCCTGGGAATCAGGGAGGGGGTACTAGTTCCCTTTTGGATTCCCAGCCTGATTCCACCACTCATAGGTTGTTTGAGCTCTGATGAGCTACTCAACTCGTTTCTGCCCCAGTTCTTCGTTCATTAAACAGGGAAAAAAAGAACAGTCTATAGGTTAGGGGTTTGTCCAGCAATCAGGTGAGATCATGGACTCAAGTACTTACAAGACCGTCTGTTATCTCGTTTTTGTTATGGTAAAATCACAGCCTAGCACAATGCCGGATGGCATAGGGTGCTAACGTATGGGGACGAATTTCGTTTTTCAATGACCATCAGAGGTGAGCATCCACCTTTGAAGACGCACCCAAGAACCATCAGGAAGACGAATAGGACTGGCTCTGTCCACAGGGTGGTGGGGAACCGAATGGGGCAGAGTCAGAACAAAGGGTCTGGAGCCATCTGCCTCTGAGGCCACCAGAAACGGCTGAGGGGAATCACATGGCAAGGGAGGAAGCTCTGCTCAGTTTTCTGTGCTCTGGAAGTTTTAATTTTTATAATTAGAGTCTTCCATTTGTGGAAGCCTATTCACAAATCCAGAAAACACTTCCGTGGGGACACGGCACTTTGATCTCGTGGGGTCCTCAAAACAGACTTGTGAGCTCAAGCTCAAGGCAGTCTTACCCCTGTATAACTACTGAGGGGCGGCTGAGGCCCAGAGAAGTTATGCGACTTACCCAAGGACCCATAGCTTGCGAGGGGCAGAGCCTGGGCTCAGACTCCCGGCTCTGCTGTCTCCTCCACTCGCCCTGCTTCCTGTTCTCTCCAGGAACATATTTCAGTTGTGGGTTTCCCAGCGGTTTTTTTCGAAACGGCATCAAGAAAAAGCAATTTTATCAATTTATTAACATAAACAGTGTGTCGATCCTCCTCAAATTCTCCAACCCATGTCAAATGCCAGGTTTATTTTGTGGCTACAAGAAACCATAAATGCAGAAATGAGCAAAACTAGTCCCAGCAAAGGAGTCTGCAACGCATGCCCGGGCGTGATCGTGGAAAAAGAGGACAGGAACAGCATATAATGCTTAATGAAACGTGTTAAGGGACAGAACTGGGCTTTTATTCGGAACACGATCTTCATGTTGCTGCCAAATAAAATAAAACGAGTATGAAACCGGCTCAAACCGCTGTTGGGCGTGTTTCCCAAAAGACTTGGACACGATATGAAACCAGGAGTTTGCACGTTGCCCTTTTACAAAAGAATACAGGGATGTGTACCTTCTAAGCAGACACGACTTTTTCTTTTCCAGGCTGGGGATGCAATTGCAAGGGACCATTATCGATTCATCCCTCATTCCTCCTGGAGACCAGGACATGGAGGAGACCGATATTCCAAAAGCCGTACCCCACCATGACTTGCGATGAGTGGGTCTGGGTCACCAGATGCCCCCATGTCTTGGCAGAGTGTAGGCACACTCTTTGTTAGATAAGTTATTGATTAAAAACCCCTCCTTCTTCTCCAAGCTACTTTGAGTGGATATTTGCTCCTCATATCCAAAGAGGTTTCTATTGGCATGGTGCAGCTTTCTCTAATGGACACACAAGTTGGTGGCTCATTCCGATGGTCAGGCAAATGTTCTTTATTTTAATGTTTAACGTGATGATTTACTGTGTGTTTAACATGTTCCAGAATCGGTGCGAAATTTTTACTGCAGGAGCTCATTGAAGCCACACAACGATTTGGGTCAGTACGTACAATTTAGCTCACACAACCATCATCAATGAATACCGTTGGGACCCAAGCTTACGGAGTAGAAACCAAGAATGAGAGCCGGAACAGGTGATCTGACCCAAATTCTTGCAGGCAGTCTATGCCAGAGCTGCCATCAGAACCTAGAACGGGGCACATCATTTAACCTTTCTTAGCTTTGGTTTCCTAACTGCAAAATGGGACAACAGTATCTGCAAAGAAGAAATGTTTTCAGACCTAAGGACACACACATATAAAAGTGCCTAACACGGGGCCTGACACTCAGCGCTTGTTAAATATTTGTTTAAAATGACAGTAAGGCAAGGATTCCTTTTCTTTTTCTTTTCTCTTTTTTCTTTTTTTATTTTTTTGGTAAGGCAAGGATTCTTAATTGGGGTTCATGGATGGGCTCCAGGAGATCTGATTACTCCCCAAAATTATACACAACATTTTACATATATATCAATGTCCATTTTGGGGCGGGGTAGGGGGACAGGGTTTGCTTCCAGCGGTTATCACACCTGTCTGTATTGGCTCCCATCTCCCTCCCCCTCCAAGTGAAAAATATATACTTTAAAGGAAACCTAAGAATCTCCCTTGCCCGAACTCATTGCTCACTCAGTCCTGAGAAGGAAGAGCTTTGCCGAGTAGTGAGCCAGGTGGAGATTTCATGTGATCAGTAAAGAAGAGAAAGGCCTGACTTCTGCCTGGACCACCTGGCCCTCTGGGCTGTGGCCTGTGTCGGTTCTCTCACTTAGTGATATGTGTGACTGAAACTATTGACACCAGGCCGCTTCCTCCTGGGGAGATACTGGAGGAGAGGTGGGGCCTTTTAGGTGTCCCTGTCCCAGTCAAGCAAGTCCTCAGTACATGGGTCTGAGCCTCACTGGTCAGGGGATGGGGACCCAAACCTAGGGCGTGATCATCTTTCTTTGCCAGATTTCCTTATCTGGATCTCACTGGTAGTGGCTTTAAGCAGGAGACAATTTGGAGATTGCAATTCCACCTGATATCTCTCTTTCTCTCAATAGAATAATTTACCTTTTTTTTTTTTAACCATCCTTTGTGATTACACACACACACACACACACACACACACACACACACACACAGGAGCAAAGTCTCAGATGGAAGGCTTCCAACCATTCAACTGGCTTTAACTGATAAAGATCTAGGCAATTTTATTTCCTATTCTAGCTTCAAAATTTGGGAAAGGAATCTCATGGAGAAAATCAGCCATTTTTGTCTCTTTTTAACATACGATCCAAATAATAGCACAAAATGTTTATTGAGCACTTACTTTATGCTCTCAACTAAGCTAGTGTGTTACCTACGTTATTATAATTCCCCCAAGCACCCCCATGAGATCGAACATGCTATTATCCCCAGTCATAGATTAAGAAGGCTTGGAGAGGATAAAGAACCTATCCAAAGTCACCTGGTGGGTGTCTTACTGGAAACTTCAACTGCTAAATTATCACTGATTTGCCTCACCAAACAGTAGGAAGTGTGTGGTGTGGGCATGGGGCGCCATTGGTGAGGACACTTGGGTTTAATTTTCATCTCTCCCTCCAAAAAAAAAAATCAGTTCTTAGTGTTTCCTCCCAACAAAGCAAGTATCCTGATAAGCTGCCTCCCACTACAACAATGAGGCGACCTCTTCCTGAGTGGACACACATGTCCCCAAAAGACAAAGGGTTATTCAGTTTAGTTCATACATTCTAGATTCTTAGAGGTCAGCCAGCAATGACCTACCTTCTGAACTCTGTGGGAAGAAAATCCAGATTTGTTACTCTCTATTGAGCCAGCAAGTGCTGGAAATTTCAGTTTCAATAACACCGTCTATCTTCTCACTTCCCTATTCATTAAATAATAGAATTGTTGTATTAGTTAGCTTGGGTTGCCATAACAAAGTAGCATGGGCCGGGAGGTTGAGAGAACACACATTAATTTCTCGCCATCCTGGGAAGTCCGAGATCAAGATCCTGGCCGGTCGGGTTCCTATGAGGACCTTCTTCTTGGCTGACCGATGCCACCTTCTTGCCCTGTGCTTTATCTTTCCTCCTCTTCTTGTAAGGTCATGGATTCCATCATGAGGTCCCCCACCTGCCATGAGCCCATCTAACTCCACTTGCCTCCCAAAGACTTAGTATCTGGGGACATCTGGGTGGTTCAGTCCAGTAAGTGGCCAGTTCTCAATTCTAATTCATGTCGTGATCTCAGAGTCATGAGATTGAGCCCCATGTTGGGCTCCACGCTCAGTGCGGAGTCTGCTTGAGGATTCTCTCTCTCTCTCTCCCTATGCCGCTCTTCTGGCACGTGCTCTCTCTCTCTCTAAATAAATAAATCTTAAAACAAAACAAAAGGAAGACCTACTATCTCCAAGAACCATCACACAAATGGTTGGAGGAGACCCAACTCAGTCCATAGCAATTGGGGCTTAAAACAGAGGCGGACCAATGTAGGGCTGTTGACATTATTTTACTAAGTAACTAATTAATTAAAGTTAATTAAATTTGATTAATTAACACGGAAATAGACTGGAGGAAGGCCCTTTATAGAGCACGTAGCTCTATAAAACACCCATGCCAGTGCCCTAATTTTTTCACCTCACTCTGGACTGACAAAACTGTGCAACTAAATGAATTTTGTGAACCATTGCTGCTGAAAGGTTTTGTGTGAGTTTCGCAATTAAAGAGACAGGAAGTTGGCTTTGTTTTTAATAATTTATGCACCGTTTTCCTACTTTTTGAACTATTGGGTTCTGCTCTGAGGTGAAGATATCAGGAACATTCCAATCTAAGTCGGGTTTATTCAGCCCCATTTCCAGGACATCCAAGTGGACAATTTTCGCTCTTTATCTATTCATGTTTTATACCATCCTTGGTTATTCAGTGTAAAATGATCATTTCAATCTTCGATGAATAACTAGACTCAAAGGCATTAACCCCTGACAACGAATATCTACCCCAACTGACCATATGCCTCTGGATGTAGTTGGAGAAGAATTTCAGTTAAGACTCATGACATCTCGGCTCCAGCTGGGACTACAAATAGTGTTTCCAGAACACAAAGAACACTTGATAAAGCCGGAGAGAAATATTTTCTGAAAATATGTCACCAGGCAGCTTGGGAGGGATTTAACAGAACCATCCTACGGGGTATGAATTTAACCTTTGATCTCTGAAATGAAGGTCAACAAATTTGTTTTTACTTTACATCTCTTATAATCAACTCAATGTCCGGGTAAAGTAGTCTCTGAAGAAGAGGCTGTGTTTGCGGATAAGTGATACATTCACCCTACAATTTTTAGCCACTTAACCCCCTCTTCCCTGAATTAAATTCTACTGCTTCCCTCAATTTTTTTTTTTTTTTTTTTTTTTTTTTGTGAGAGAAGAAATAATATATCCAACAAAATGTTCTAGTTACTTTTTTTTCTTTGGAGACAAACACATAAAAAGATACTGGTTTTTATCTATCCGTTCACCTGCTGTCTTCTCACTAATCCATGCTTTCAACCAGGGTCGGCAAAGTATAGCCCACGGGCTAAATCCAACCCACTTTCTTTGTAAATAAAGTTTTACTGGGACACAGCAGGGCTTATTCACCTAAGTGTTTTTTCTCTGAGTGCTTTCATGTGGCAATGAGAGTGTTGAGTAGTTGCAACAGAGATTGTTATGTCCCACAAAGCCTAAAGTATTTACTTTCTGGACCTTTACACACGATGTTTGCCAACCCCTGCTTTAAATCAAAGAAAGAGACTTGGAGTGGCGACATCGTGAAAATACGTCCTTAGCCCAGATGCAACCATGGCTTGGAGGGTAAATGAGGATGGACACCGGTTTCGATCCAAATATTCACTTTGCAGAAGCAGAGCCAGAATAACATCGAGCTGATGAAAAGAACAATAGTTGGGCATGCATTGTAATGAGGTCTAGACGCAGCCGCTAAATTTATTCCTCTGATTCTCCGGCAGCCAATCTAATAAAAATACGCTACGGTAGAGATGAACCCAGGATCCTCAGCGAATGTCAGCCATTTGGGAATACGAGTTCCTTCTCCGCAGCAGATGTGTGGCTCCAAGTTCATCGCAAGTGCACTCCCAGGGAGAGCACAGCGTGTGTTGTTCTGTGGGGGACCAGCGCTGGCCTGTCAATGGGTAAAGGACACTGGGAAACAGTGGAGGTGGGGGCCAGGCGAGAACTTAGAACAAAACAGTTTTAACCCTTTCTGGGCGTGACTTTAGTTATTTTTTAAATAATGATGACTCTTGTAAGACATGCCTATAGAATTTTAAGCACAAGAATGAGACGCATTCCGTGCGCATCCTTGCCAGTCATCGTTCAGGGGCCCGGGGTTTCAAGCTCTGATCTCCACTCCCCTGTCTCAGAGGTGCATAGGCTCCCTCGGCTTCCCTCTTCAACCCAACTAGCCAGGTACTCATCTCAGGCCTGGATTTGTACTTCTTTCCTGGAAGAAGAAGGGCACAGACCCATGGCTGGGCTTGTGTGTGGCCATATTTCCTGCTTTCTAGAGGATGCGGCTTTGTCTTCTTCAGGTCCCTTCCTCCCTGCAGACTCTTTCCATCTTCCTAACATGCTTGGGTCTCACTTGTCCTAAAAATATGAAAAATTAGGGGCACCTGGGTGGCTCAGTTGGTTAAGTGTCTGCCTTTGGCTTAGATCATGATCCCAGGGTCGGGCTCCCTGCTCAGTGCGGAGTCTGCCTCTCCCTCTCCTTCCGCCCCTCACCCCACACTCGTGCTCTCTCTCTTTCTCACTCTCAAATAAATAAATAAAAGCTTTTTTAAAAAATGAAAAATCAAAACCCAGAATAAAAGCATCCCTTCCTCAACTTTGTTGTTCTCTTTTCTACTTTTCTTGCCGTCGTCTCTCTATAAGCAAAGATAGGACTAGGCTATGATGACAAACAGCCCTGACAAGAATGTATTGCTTCTTCATGCCCACAGAAAAGCAGGTGCACCGAGAAACACCATCTTCCACAAGTTGGGAAGGGGAGCAGAATCAGGTGCTGTGAATTTAGTAATGCTTTCCACAGAGACCAAACTTCTGTAAGGAGGTGCGTACACGGGGTCATAACTTCCTCAGTGTTCACTCACTGCCCCCGGGCCCATATCTTCTGAAATCTGGCCTGCGTCACCATCACTCCACTCAAATTCAGAAACAACCTTTTCTTATACTGGCCTCCTAGTCGTATATCTAAATGTATTTTCTGGGTTACTTCTTCCTTGGTTTCTATAGAATATGACCCAAACTTCAATCCCCTTCTTCCTGAATCCCCTTTTTGGCTTACATGACAGCATTTACAGCATTTTCCAGTTTTCCCATGTCCTTTACAACCCCCTTTGTTTGCAGAATCCTTCACTCATTTCTCTTGCTCTCCCTCCCATTCCATGTAGAAGTCCAGAGGCTCCTCTCTGCACTCTGTCTTTGCGCTCCCTTGGGCTTCAGCCTTCTGCTATAAGTAACTCCCCAGTCCATCCATATGTCCATCCATCTGTCTGTCCATCCCTCTGTCTATCCATCCATTTATCTGTCCATCCATCCATCCCTCCATCTGTTCATCCATCCATCCATCCATCCATCTGTCCATCCATCCATCCATCTGCTCATCCATCCATCCATCCATCCATCTGTTCATCCATCCATCCCTCCATCTGTTCATCCATCCATCCATTCGTCCATCCACCCATCTGTCCATCCATCCATCCATCCATCCATCTGTTCATCCATCCATCCATCCATCTGTCCATCCGTCCATCCATCCGTCCATCCATCCATCTGTTCATCCATCCATCCATCCATCCATCCATCCATCCCTCCATGCATCCATCTATCCATCCCTTTCTCCAGATCTTGAACTACACTTTGAATTTTCACCTGTATTACACTTCTAAATTAATGTAAATGCATAGTTCCTCTGAAAATCAGCCTTTCTCCTGACCTAAAAGTTTCTGTTAGTGGAACTGTATCAGTTAGAATGCTATGTTATGCTACAGCTACAAGTGACCAAACAGCCCAACTCATTTGGCCTAAAATATAAGGAAACTTATTATTCTAGGTAATGAGAAGTCTAGGTGCTTCTCTGGGCTCTAGCCTGCCCTGAGGGTCAGTGCTGACTTGTGTTGGCTCCTGTCATGATGGGTAGTAGACATCCACAGTAGCTCCAGGGACCATATTCACATACACCAGCCTCCAGAAAGAGAAGCCAACTTTTCTCTGAGCTTCTTTTTAAGAGTGATAAAACATTTTCCAGAAATCTCCCTAGAAGTCTTCCTTTTGGTTCTCTAAGAAAAAAATTAATAACAGCTTTATTGAGATATAATTTGCCTACCAAAAAATCGAACTATTTAAAGTGTACAATCCAATGGTTTTTAGTACAGTCACAGAATTGGCAGCTATTGCCACAATTAATTTTAGAAGATTTGTATTGCCCTTGAAGAAATTCCGTATCCATTAATAATCACTTCCTATCCCCCACTCCCCCAGACTCTGACAACTGCTAACCTACTTTCTGTCTTTATATGGATTTGTCAATTCCGAACGTTTTGTTTAAATGGAGTCATATAATAAGTGGTCTTCTGTGTGTGAGTTCTTTCACTTAGTATCATGTTTTGAGGCCTCTCCATGTTGTACCATGAATCAGCATTTCGTTCTCTTTTTATTGTCACATAATATTCCATTGTATGGATATACCACATTTTGTTTCTCCATTCCCTACTTGATAGATATTTGGGTTGTTTCCACTCATTTTCTTCTTTTTGCCAAGAATTTTGCCATATGCTCATGCCCAATCTGCTTCCTGGCAAGAAAATGGAGCCACCTGCGTATCCTGAACAAATTAATACCCACCCCCACCCCCTGGGGCTGACGATAGGTGCATTTTCTCTGAAACAGTGGCCACTTAGAAGAAGGCGAATATTTGAACAAAATGTTGGAAGGGAGGGGTGATGGGGAATGTGGGGTAGGAAATCAAAACAAAACAAAACAAAAAAACAGGGTCTGCTATGGGCAACGGCCAACATTTTTTAATCCTGCAACTTTGGCTTTTTCTTCTTCCTGACCAGTGTTATCCAGTCAGTAGCCAGGCTTGTATTTCTTTCTTTTTTTTTTTTTTTTTAAGATTTCTTTCTTTCTTTCTTTGAGAGAGAGAGAGAGGATGAGCAGGGAGAGGGGCAGAAGGAGAGGGAGAGAGAGAGAATCCCAAGCAGACTCTACATTGCTCGCAGAGCCCCATGCAGGGCTCGATCTCATGACCTTGAGATCATGACCTGAGCTGAAATCAAGAGTCAGACGCTTAACCGACTGAGCCACCCAGGCATCCCTGGGCTTGTATATTTGATCTCTGCAGTGCCTCGTCCCTCCCTCCCTCTCCCCTTCCCTTCTACCACTTCCGATCCCTCTCCAAGTTCATGGTCATGTTACTGCCCATTTGCTTTCTTCCTGAGTTGCTCACCCCAGGCTTTCTGTTGTGTCTACCTTACACATCTCGGTGAGTGCAAGCTCTTCACGGCGTACATCTACTAGAAACATTACAACCCTTGTACGAAAGTCTACCACAGCAACACTGCCTGGAAAACCAGGTTATTTAATCATTCACACATTTAAAGTTGGCTTCATCATAACTTCAAATAGTTTTTCTTCTAAGTTACAAATTCCTTTCTCTATGAAAATCCGGCCCATTCTTTGAGGCATCCCGAATAATAATAACAATAGCTAACATTGATTAAGCTGTTGTTTTTTGCCTGCCCTGTTCTAATACTTATTGAGATTATTTCATTGATTCCTCATAAGAAATTTGGGAGATCCCTCTCCCACTCCCTCCCTCCCCCTCACTCTTTCTCTTTCTCCCATTTCTTTTTCTTTTTTTTAAAGATTTTATTTATTTATTTGATAGAGAGAGACACAGCGAGAGAGGGACACAAGCAGGAGGAGTGGGAGAGGGAGAAGCAGGCTTCCAGCTGAGCAGGGAGCTAGATGCGGGGCTCGATCCCAGGACCCTGGGATCATGAACTGAGCAAAGGCGGATGCTTAACGACTGAGCCACCAGGGAGCCCTCTTTGTCCCATTTCTTAAAGCAGACTTCAGACTCCCAGCACATGTTTGTGGTGACCGAGTGCTCATCCACGTGGTGATCTGATCCCTGATTTGACAGGCTGTCAGTCGGCCGGGTGCTGCAGGACTGAAGGAAGTGGGGCCACAGGGACCTCGATGGAGCCATCCTTCCCCCAAGTCACACCCCCTGGTGAACACGGCTTGACGACCTTCTGACGTCTGTGCTCTGGTGCTTCCAAGGACCAGGCTTGAGGAGACTCAATTCCAGGTGCCAACTGCCAGGTGCGACATAGCAAAGACAAGCAACGATAGTAACAAGGACTCACGCCGGGTCAGTACCCACACCGGGTCGGGCACTGTGACGAGCGCCCTATATACTACAGTCTTGTGTCTCTCCTACTTCAACTCCCCGTGAGCACCCTCATTTCATCAGTGCAGAAACTGGGGCCCAGAGAGGGTAAGCAACTTGGCCAATGTGGCACAGGCAGGAAACGGCAGAGGCAGAATTGCCATCCAGGTCTGGCCGACTCCAGACCCCTTCCTCTTTACCTCCCAGCCCCAACACGCCGCCTCCACAGTTGGCAGGCCTGGTTGGACCGTGGTCTGCAAGCAATTAGCCCCAGCGGCTCTCCAGCAAACCCAAGAAACAATCCAATCTGTAGAAGGGGAGGGGAGAGCCATCTTAAAAGAGAAAGCTTTCTTCCTCCCCAGCTGGCTGAGGGGGAGCACTTTGCCACAGGCTGCTAAGGGCAAGGAAGGGGCCGGCCGAATGTTCACTGAAAGCTCATTCTCCCAATTGTTTGTCGATGACATTGAGCTCACACTCCAGGGAAAATGCAGGGCCTGAATTGAAATGTCGTCCAAAGCCATTCAGCTGGGGCTTTAAAAAGAGGCTTTTGTTGGTGAAAATCTCTTCACTGTCCTGACTCTCCCTGGGCTCCGGGGTTGCCTGATAAAATACAGGATAATCCGTTCAACTTGAATTTGAGATCAACAAAAAATGTTGTTTTAGTATAAGTATGTCCCGTGCAATATTTGGGACATACTCATACAAAAACAGTATTCATTGTTTATCTGAAATTCAAATTGAACTGGGTGTCCTGTATTTTTATTTGCTGAATCTGACAACACCGCCTGGGCTTGGAGGAGAAGCCTGATCCCTTCTGCCTTGTGCCCAACCAGAATCCAACAGAGTATGTCCTTCTTGTGAAGCAAGCAGAATCTCAGGACACATTCTAGAAGCTACACGTCTATGCTTACCCTACCGTTCTCCTTTAAGAAGACTTTTTAAAAGTGATGCAGGCTTCGTAGGTCATAATAATGATAATAATCCTTTCAGGAGCTGGGAGATGTCCTGAGGGTTTGGGGGGAATCAGCTTTCCACTGAAGTTCCTGGAAACTGCACGGTGCCATTCATATTTAATAAAGAGCAGCCAGGGTCACTGCCCCAGCGTCTCGTGCGGGAGCGGCGCCGGCCTCCCTGGACCCCCGGACAGGAGGCCCTTCCCCAAGATCCCTGCCTGTGGAGGATCAGGTGCAGCAGAAGGGAAAGAGGGCAGGAGAAGGAGGAGGCCTTCCTCCACGGCAATGTTCCCTGCTTCCCTCTCCGCTCTGAATCTGAGAGCACATTCTTGGCATCGAGACTCTCCTACTTGGACCCTTCTCTTTTCTTGGTTCCTGGCACAGTGAACTTGGCCATTCGCTGCAGGGATGGGCCCTTCCAGGGAGAGCCCCATCTAACCAGCAGCAGGCCAGCTGTCAGTGCAGCCTCTTCCAAAGAGAAGACACCCTGGGAGGGAGCGGATTTGCCAAGCAGCTCAGTGTGCCCATGTTTCCAGGTGTTTAGTATATGTTTGTGGGTTTGCACAACGGGAGTCCAAGGACCCATTGTGTTCTGGACTCTGAGGCTGGCCGTGGGCCCGGGAGCCAGGGTGGGTCACGATTCAGGGCAACTCAACGCGTTTTCATTGAGCTTCTAAGCCCGACACCCTGCACTCGGCCTATAAGAAATATAGAGATAAGACTGATCTCTGCTTTCAAGGGACTTAAATAGGGGATAAGGCAAAGAGACAGCAGCTGTAACATGCAAAGCAGGATAAGTAGCCTCAGAAGGGGAAAAGCCAGAGCTTTTAGATATTCAAGAGAGAGTGAAAACATTTGCTCGGAGGAGAATCCAAAGAAACGTGACCGAGGGGGTAGCCTTCGAGATGAGCTTTGTCGGGTGGGTGAGATGGCGTCAGGTGGGGCTTGGAGGGGAGGGCGTAACGGACGATGAGTGTTTTGTTGTGTTTCGCGTGGGAATGCATCCATTCGTTACATAGATCCAGAATAATCCACTCCCGGTGAGCATGGTCATACCGGGCGTAGGACTCAAGGCAGACCAGCACGAGCAATTTTATTCTCATGCTTCCTCACCCTGATATAGCCTTGACTAGCGTGGTATCCATATTAGCAGGTATCAGTGACCGGCATGGACAGCTAGACCAAAACACCAGGCCCATGTGTCAGACATTGTGGTAGGTGATCGACATATAGTTTCCTACTCCGAATGAGTAATATTCCTGGCAATAGCGTCATCTCAATCACCAGATTCAGAATATGGTCAAGTCAGAATACGCAAGCCCACCTCGTCCACCCATCCACCTACCTTCAGGCCTTCTTCCGTGGTATCATAACGTAATTCGTCTACTCCTTTCTTCCCTCCGAGTTTTTTTTTTTTTTTAAGGTTTTATTTATTTATTTGAGAGAGAGAGAGCATGAGTGAGGGGAGGGGAGAGGGAGAAGCAGACTCCCCACTGAGCAGAGAGCCTGACACGGGGCTCGATCCCAGGACCCTGAGATCATGACCTGAGTCGAATGCAGATGCTTAACCAACTAAGCCACCCAGGCGAGCCCCCCTTTTTTTTGGATATACAGTTTTTGTCCATGTGTAGATTCAGTAAAAATGACCAATAGACTCATGTATAACCAATTCCTGTTTTTGCTGCTCCTTTATACTGTCAAAGTCTTGCCCAGGTGGAATCCTGTTGCAATGAATTTCACTGTAACACGGGTTTGGGATTTGTGAGTTGTGGTGCCATTTTGAACTCTTGGCATCACGGTAGGCTGTTGTATATGTAAGCATCACGCAGTTCCTTAGTCAAGAAGTCACGTAGAGTAAGTTTTTGGTAGCCTCTGATCTATCTCTTTAGACATTTTTGATCTTTAAGTGGAGTATTGATGTGATGATTGCTACCGAGAAACTGTATTCTGCTAATTTACTTAATTAGATATTGCCGGAAAATGGCTGCGTTTTGTCATAAACTTCTGGAGAAGAAAAGGCTGCGGCTCCTCTCAGAAAGTGGTGATGGGCTGTGGCAGCCCGTCAAAACCGTCGGCACACTCCTTGGCGTAGAGACCACTTTCCCTGTCAACGAAGCCTCGAGAAAGGAGGAAGAGGTAGAGCTCTGAGCAGGCCCGAGTAACCATTTCCTGATTTAGAAGAAGCGGTCACAGGGAAACACGGTCACTCAGGCCTCAGTGGTTGAGCTCTGGTTTTAGCTCATCTCCAAGGGATCGAACGAGTTGTTTTTTTTTTTTAACTATCAGCAAAAAGAAACAATCCCCTTAAAAGTAACCCCCTGGCTATAACAAGGAATGGAGTCCCTAGGTACATGGCTGCCTTCTTCCAGGAGGGCCTCGTGCTGAGGCCGGTCAGAGAGACAGTAGCGCGAGTGAGGGCTCTCCCGACATCCTGGATATGACACTCTCCCCATATTTCACTTTCCCTGTCCAAGGAGTCTGTTCCTCCCTCTCCCTTTACCTCTCCCCCTGCTGTGCTCTCTCTCTCTCACATGAATACAATAAAATCTTAAAAAAGAAAAGAAAAGAAATGGCAGTCATAGTCCTCTTAGAAATGAACACTTGACTCTGTCAACCAACAGAAAATGTCCCCGCAATGTTACCATATTTGCAGTGACGATAGTTACATACCTGCTATTTTATCTTCCTGCATAAAAAAACCATTATTCCCTCTTAAATATCCATGTCCAAGGTTAACTTGAGACCACAGAAAAGAGCTTCCACGATGACATTTCTTCGAGGTCCAGACTATAAAAAAGGAGCAGAGAATGACGCTTTTTGTGTACTGGAGTTTTAACTGACATACGGTGCAAACTAGACTGTATTTCTAACCTATATCAAGGAACAAATCAATCAGTCAACAAACAGTTATTAAGTACATGAGTATGCACTTTGGTCAAGAGTCCATGTTGGATCCTGAGGTAGTTACCCTCCAAATTTAAGTAAACAAATTATAAGACAAAATTTTTCCCTTTGGGGTCCATGACTTTTGGGGCCATCACAAGAAGTTAATTGGCAACTCAAAGCCACGTGACAGTCCTTTCTTTCGAACATGGCAGACGGGAGTGCGGGGAGGGCTTTGTGAAGAAAGCTAGTTTTCAAACACAGGTAGGGATGGGGTGACTCATTTTCTAGAACTCATGTAGTGACAAACCAGGGACAAATGTCTTCCCACCAGTTTCAGCTGCCATGTGGTACAAAACAGACTGTATTTCTCCTATTTATCAGCTAACAAATTCATCCGTCAACAAGCATTCCTTGAGTATCTGTTTTGTGCAAGGACCAATGCTGGATCTTTTACATTTGTTTTTTAATTTTGGAACTTAATGACTTTCAAAACATATGTGTTGAATATTTGAGGACAGACTTCCAACCTCTGTAATGTTCTGGGAGCAGTTGAGCCTCGCTCCCTAGAGCCAGCCTCCCCCTCTCTTCCCAGAGCCTCAGAGGTTATGGATTTGGCAACCCCCATAGGATAGATGATTTGAAAGCTCAAAGCATAAGAACGATGGCATCCCAGCCTTTCTCCACTCATGGGAACTTGGCATCTGAGTAAAAGGGAAGTTGAGGCTAGGAGGCTGAAGAATCTTGCGGGGCTATTTCCTTAAACTTTAAATAAGTGAGGTTCCCATCGTCAGACAATGGGATGGCTTTGGTTTAGAAGGAACTCATGCAGAATACCCTGGTAACTCCCAAAGGGAAAATGCGGACTTGCTCCTTGTACATTTCCAGGTCTGCTGGACCCGAGGCAGAATGAAGGGGTTGGCTCACCAGGAAGGACAGATGTTGGGACGTGTAGTGGTGTCTCCATGTTTGCTGGGGCTGGGAGTGGCCGACACAAAGTGCACACAGCCAGGAAGGAAAATGTTTGGAAATCTTTTTCCGCTTAAAGGCCCGAGATTGCAAGGGTTTTTGTAGCCCTGTGGAATTCCTCTAACTGCCTGGGGATTTCTAGGTTTCTAAGAATCTTGAGGTGGTTGTTAACCTAATACACAGTTGAAGGGAGCCAAGGGAGTCTTTCCATGCCAGCCGTGTGGTGGGCTGTCTTCTTAAAAGTCTCTTTAGAATCAGGCATGTAAGGGAATCCTTCTTTCTTGAACTGGGGCCTCTGAAACTGGGTCAATGGTTCTCATCCTCATCTTCCAGCCTATTCTGCTGAAGCACAGTGTAAGCAAGTAAATATCAATGAGTTGCTTAATGATTTTCATAAGGCCCCATATTTTCAAGGCAAGGGGCTCTCCTGAAATGTTTGATCTACTCCATATGAATCTGTTTTCCAAATGGCCAGCACATGTCGAGGCCTGCTGTCCTCCGGGTTACAGGAAGATGCCTTTGATGGGTTAACCGCAGAGCAAGGGAGCTCTTTTCAAGTCCTTTTCAAAAGTTCCCTTGTCCTGCTGCGGATCTTGCCACTTGCATCAGATCAGCAGGAGACTGCTCCCGGCAAAGGGTTCTAGTACTTCCTCACTCTGATCTGGGTTGGGTCCTTGGGTAATGCCATCCCTAATGGAGTCCCGAAGGTTGAAGTGTGAGCACCAGGCAGTTAGCAAACAATTACCAAGCTCTAGGGGGGCCACTCACTTTGCAGCACCGTCCACCCAAGTCAGGCCCGAATGAATTTGCTTAAAGCCAAATGAAATCATCGTCATTCTCAATCGTCTTGGGGGAGGACTGGTCTTGCTGTCAATGAAACCTCTGGGCATCAGGCAGCTGTGGGATAGTCGTGGGATAGTACGCCGTTCAAAGGCCTTCCATGTTCTATGGTCTTGCCTGTTCTTCTCCCAGGCTGGTCAGAAATGTTTGGATGATGCCTTTCTTGACTCTTCGTGCACACCTAGTAAAAGGGTGACTTGGCTTATTTGGTTTATTTCTACAGATTTTTATACATATTCAGATCACAGTGTAATGAGTGGACATATATGGGTATTACGAAGTTGGGAGGCCATATTAGAGAAACAAAGGGGGACGAAAAAGGCAGTTGTGGTCACTGCTCCCATGTGGATACAGCGCACTGGGGACACAGGGATCGTTGAGGGCCAAGATATTATATTTTGTTACTGTCTTTTTTTTTTTTAAGATTTTATTTATTTATTTGTCAGAGAGAGAGAAAGAGCAAGTGAGCACAAGCAGGGAAAACAGCAGGCAGAGAGAGAAGCAGGCTCCCCACTGAGCTGGGAGCCGAATGCGGGACTCGATTCCAGGACCCGGGGATCATGACCTGAGCTGAAGGCAGTCGCTTAACCAACTGAGCCACCCAGGCGTCCCATTTTGTTACTTTCTATAAAAACTAAACCCGTGGTGACCAAAGCTGAACTTTTTTTTTAAGAAGATTTATTTATTTTTTTTTAGAGAGAGACAGAGTGAGCAAGCAGGGGGAGGGGCAGAGCAAGAGGAAGAGAGAGACTCTCAAGCAGGCTCCCAGCCAAGCTTGGAGCCCAACACGGGTCTTGATCTGACAACCCTGACATCATGACCTGAGCCGAAACCAAGAGTCAGACGTTTAACCAACTGAGCCACTCAGGTGCCCCCGAAGCTGAACTTTTAATCCAAAAATGTCCTCACTATTTATAAAAACATAACCAAATGTACAATAGAGTACGACGAAAGAAAATAGGAATATCTTTTCCTCTTTGCTCTGTTTTGAATATTTTTTATCGCTAATAATACCATTATTAGGTACCTCTTAACCCTAGATTGACTATATACTTCCAAGATAAACTTTATTTTCTCTTGCCAGCTGTGATTCTGGGTATTTAAAAGCAACAACTGCGTACTTCTCCATACACTCTGTAAACTGCTGGTAGCTTTGGCTCAGTTCAGTAAATATTTATCAAGTGGAGACTTTGCCGGGCCCGGTAGTATCTTGGCCTTTAAAAGCAGATAATATTTCTTTTGCATGTTCTCTCTCTCTCTCTCCTGATATTAATTGAAATCCAGGGATGGCCAAAGCTCTTTCTCAGGCTGCTGGCACTTGGTTCTCCTAAATAGTTACTTCCCCCTCACGCAAGAGAGCCTTGCTAATTTCAGACAAGCCTTCAAATTCTATTTCCTGTTCTGCTTAATTGAATCACCGTCCACACAGCCAGTAAGTCCAGAAAGCTAGAGGGGCTCCTCTTGACAACGCTCTTCCCACACCCAGTCAGTCACGAGTTTTTGTCGGTCTTCTGTGTTGGTTAGTGCAGAAGTCAGCTCTCCTGCCCGGCTCTGCCGTGGACTCTTTTCCAACCTTCCACGTCTGTACCTCTTCCCTGGATTTGCTTCCAAATGAGCTGCTGACGGTTCTCTCTGCCTGTGTCCTCTTTCCTTTCCTCATCCATTCTTGCCCTTTCTTGGGCAGAGCTCAGATTGTTTTTGCTGGAATTAAAATGCAATAACTAAGAAGTTGTGGAGTAATGATTCAAACCCATTGGCAAAGACTTTTTCTCAAATTATGATTAGGTGTTGGATTTTACTGAATGTTTTCTGTTATCTATTGTGATATGTCAATGAGACGAGTTATATGATTGATTTTTTACTGTTAAACAATCCTTGCCTGCCATATAAAATATATTTTATATGCTCTTTATGCCAATGCTCACTTTGGATTTCTTTTTTATATTTATTTAGTATTTTTGGATCTTTGTTTATATGTGAGATATTCTGCTTTATAAAATATTCTGTTTTATAAAATATGTTGGGGGAGACGCCTGGGTTGGGCACCTGACTCTTGGTTTCAGCTTAGGTAGTGATCTCGGTGTGGTGGGATCGAGCCCCGTGTGGGGTTCCGCAGTTGCCCAGATTCTGCTTGAGATTCTCTCTCCGTCCCACTCTGCCCTTCCTGCTCGTGCTCTCTCTCTCTCCCTCTCTAAAATAAATTTAGAAATCTTTAAAAAAATATGTTGGGGAGTTTTCCCTCCTTTCCGATCTCTTACAATGGTTGTTTGTTAGGGGTTATTATTTCTCTCTCGAATTTCTGGAAAAAATTGTTTGCAAAATCTTCTGGAGCTAGTACTGCCTGTGGTATATTTTTGACCATTGAGTTAATTTTTTCCCCTTACTGGTTACAGGTTTATTCAGTGTCAATTTCTTTTTGAGTTAATTTCCATAATTTATGCTTTCTAAAAATTGTACAGTGTATCTAAAGTTTCAAATATATTGGCCTAAAGTTGTCCATGTGATTATCTCATGATTTTTAAAATATTTACTCTTTCCATTTCAATGTCTCTTTTCATATCTAGTACTGTTTATTTCTGCCTCTTAAAAAAAAAAATCAATCATGCCAGAAGTTTGTCTATTTAATTACTTTTTTGAAACAACCAGCTTTTCATTTGGTTGGTCAGATGACCAACCGCTCACTCTTGACACCACCACACGAGCAATTTGTAGGGAACTCAAATCCACGTTTGAAGACCCATCGGTGGCTGGCCAACCCGCATCCAGGCTCTGACCCCCTAGCTAACTCACCAGCTCATCTCTCCACACTGAGCCCTTCTGCTGTCCCCTCCAGCAATGTCACATTCCTTCGAGGCCCCCAAATGTCAGCTCATTTCATGCTCCGTGCTTTTGCACAGACTTTTCTTTTTTCCTCCTCCCGCCCTCCCAAATTATTCATTTGGTCAAAGTCTTGAAATTCCAACTCAGGCTTTCCTCCTTTGCTCTGCTTTGGTGCCTTGTACGCAGTCTTATCTTTTTGCCTCTACTTCTGGACCCCGAAATCCTTGAGGGTAGGGGCAATCTATTCTTCGTCTTTGTTACTGGTACTTTTAGCTTATTTCTCTTACCCCAGGTCACTCCTTTTTCAAACGAAAGGCATAAAAAGGACAGACAAGATTACACTGTCTTTTTCCTCTACTTTAAGGGAGGTTGGCATCCAACCACTCCAACTGAGATGCTAACTAAATTAACTTCCTCTTCCTCCTTTGTCAACACGCACTGAGCGTTGGCTCACCTATTCACTCACATCTTTAACCTTCCAATTTTTTAAGGCAGTATTTTCCTCTTATAAGTTCCAAACTATTTAATGTCTGGCCATTTCAATGCACTTCAAACACCAGACCGGATTTGATTCAGGCTATCTAATGACTTCTCATCGAGAGTTTATTTCTAAAATTATGCGCTATTTAATGAAAAGGGGTGATAATATTTCACAAGCAACCCCACTATCTTCTTATTTAGGCCATGTTGTACAAGTAGGTAATTCAAAGGAACCTCCATTCTAGCTCAGAGCTTTTCTCATCTAGGAACTAATGAGAACCCAACACTACTGCTTCACACACCAGCGGGGATTTCAACCAGTGAAAGTGTCATCAGTACAAGAGTGATAATGATACATGACCCCCCAGATTCTCATGAGGGCTACATCATGGAGTTGGTGGGGAAATGCCTTGCCCAGGGCCCAGAACATCGTGAGACTCACTGCATGCAATGTAACCGTGCAGAGGGTCATTTCTCATTGACAACCTTACAACCTAGGCATCCAGTGTTAGCCTAATTAAAGGAAATCCCACTTTCCAGGGGACTCCGTTTTCTTTCCAAACTTTTAGGCCCGGAGCAATAGCTTTTGCTAATGCATTCAGTTTCCTTGTTTTAATCCAAGGACGACGAATCAGACACTGGGATTTGGCAGTCTACTTGGAGCAGGCACACACTGGCCAGTTTAGGCAGTCGGCCCCACAATGCTCCTTGGTGACCAGTTTTGTAGCACCCTGAGGTGTCACAGCGTTCTGTCCTGTTCCTCCTTTCTGCCCGCTCAGCACTAATTGACAACACTTCTTACCCCAAATCAGGCCGTTGATGTTTCTACTCACAAGACACATTCAGTTCTTTTTTTTTTCCAAAGATTTATTTATTTATATTTGACAGTGAGATTGATCACAAGTAGGCAGAGAGGCAGGCAGAGAGAGAGGGGGAAGCAGGCTCCCCGCTGAGCAGAGAGCCCGATGTGGGGCTCGATCCCAGGACCCTGAGATCATGACCTGAGCCGAAGGCAGAGCCTTAACCCACCGAGCCCCCCAGGCGCCCTGAGACATTCAGTTCTTGTGGTATCTTCATCCCTCTGCTAAGTGTGGGGGGAAGGCGAGTAACCAAGCCGAAATGTTCAGCAGAAAGCGTTTGCCAACATCCCTCTAAAGTAATGGTCTCATCCTGCCGTTGGGAAGGAAACCTTTTCTGCACCCTCTCTCTGCCTCCACCTGAACTGCTCGGGAACGCAAAGTCCTTTGGTTTTGTCGTCACCCTCACAGCTCCCTGCACATTGCCCATTCACTCTGCTGTCTAAAGCAGGGGTGAGGAGAAGTCCCCAGACGAAGCTTGGAGAGCCAGCAGCTGCCTTTGGCCTGCACGGCTGAGCTCTGGCCTGCGCCTTGGCCCCACCCCAGGGCCAATCGAGCCTCTGCTCGCTTTACATTTCCCCAGCATTTGCGAGCAAAACGGAAAGGCCGCCCTTGTCGATCCTGATGGCCTCTCTGTGTTCTTTGGGCCTGGGCGGACTTGTTTGGGGCAGGAAGAGAGGGAGGGGAGCTGGGCCTGGGCCAGGGTCTGCACGCTTCCAGTCTGCCTCGGGTTGTCCAGAAAATGCTGACCTATATTCCAGTGACACATACCAGCTCCGAGGAGGATGCAACTGCCTCCTCCTCCTCCTTCCTCTGCCAGGAGGGCAGCCAGACCTGCACGTGGGGTTCTCCCTCGTCAGCCTGCTGGCACGACAGGGCACAAGGGGGCTACTGGGGGCTGAGCCCCCATGGCCCACGCCTCAGGGCCTCCCCACGCTGCCTGTCCTCCAGGAGCCCAGCAGTACCCAGAAGGGCCCGGAAAAGTCCATCCCCTGGGTTTGTTCAAAATGATTCCCTTCCACCCTTTGTTTTTGGACTGCTTTACTGCATGTCTTTAGAGTGGGCAGATGGCAGGATGCTGGAGGTGTAAAACAGCTACGAAAACCAAGATGATTCAAACAGAAGGAATATGTATAACCCCTGCTGGACCATCCTGATAGGAATCGGGAGAAGCGGCGTTTTGCTTTTTGTTTCTTTTCCAGGATCTTTGAAGTTTGCGTGCTTTCCCACCCCTCCCCCTCCCACCCCCTTTTAGAAAGAAGGATGATATGTAAATGTGCCAATTTAAAGGCTCGGGTGGGGGAAACTACTGTCCTTTGTTCTCATTCAGTTTATTTTGAGGATGAGCCCAACTGAAAGACGTCAGGGCAAGACCCGTCGTCGCTTCGAGGAGAGGGCCAAAAGCGAAAACGGGACTCCCGGAGAGAAGAGCGGACGCCGGGCACGCAGGGTCGGTGCCATCCAGAGTACAGGAACCGTGCCTAAAAGAGATCATTTCAAGTTGAGCTGTGGTTTACCACAGTGTCCTCGTGATCAGTCGAGTGGTCAGATGTCAGGGGTGACTGAAAATAAGTTCATTTTCCCACAGTGGAAGAGAAAAGAAAAAAAGAAGAAAAAAAAAGAAGAAAACTCAACAAGCACAGCCCAGCGCATAGGAAACAAACGCTTGCCCATCTCGGAGTTCGGCTGGAGCAGGCTTGAACATGGACCGTCACCCATGTGACTTCTGGGAAGAAAGCTGAAGAAACAGCAGTTATGGCTCTTGATTAGCATAAAATGTTGCTCATCCCCTCTCCCGTCTTCCCTAATGATCACAAATAGCCTTCGCTTTGCCCCGTTGTTCCCTCCATTCGAAAGATCTGTCGGGAGCGAGGGTTGCGTGTCTACGGCACAATGTCGCTGGTGGGAGGAAGGGAAGGATGGCGGGCGAGGGTCTGGTGATCGCTCAGTGCGGGCGTGGGAGTTGAGCACTGACCCAGGGTCTCTGCCCCAGAATTCTAGCTTCCGCCTCCGGTGGCCCCAGGCTTCGCGGGCGGTGGCGGCCGCAGAGCCCTGTGTTCATGCTGTGTGTGCCGGAGGGCTCTGGGACTGAAAGTGTTACAGTGTCATCTGCAATGGGAAAAATGGCTTAACCACAGATTCGTCCTGCGTTGGCCTAGTTATGTGTGACTGTGCGTGCGTAATTTTTTTCCCCCTTTTCAAATACTATTCTCTTTCATGAGCTCATCTCCTAAAATATCTCCTTTCTAATTCAGCGAGAGGGATTCCATGGTTCACCACCCAGAACAGGGTGCTTTCTTCCATCACCCAGGCCAGAAAAGCACTGAAAATCTCAAAGGGGGAAACACAGAGAGCATCAAAGCACGGATCGGAAGACCAGACGCTTGCTTTGGAAAGTGCACCCCAGGCGGCCCCAGATCCTGCATCCCGATGCCTTTTCTTTCTCTCCTCCTTTTGTTCATAATGCATGCATTCTGACTTCATCTCCGCCACATCCCACTGAGCCCGCACCACCTTGAGCGATTCAGTGGCTGTAAACTCCCCTGCCGACTTTGTTTTGGCTGGAATTGCAACCCATATATGGGAGAATCAAGCCGAAACATCACAGGGCCAGCGGCGTGCCTCCGTGCAGCGGTGGCCGGTCAGGAGAACGCAGTGACATCATAGCCAATCCAGGACTTTGGGTCCGCAGCACAAGTGACTTCCCCGCTGCACAGCAGAAGTCAGAACCTGGACTCGAGACAAAAACAACTTTCCCTTCCCATAAATATCTGCGCCGGGGCTCAAAAATATTCTAAGTGCAGCAGCTCAGAAATGGTCCCTTGCCTTAGAGACCCATCTGATTTTCCAAATCCAATCACAAACTTTTTAATAGCATGTCATGTACCTCTCAGCTCATTATTTCTCTTCAAAGGCCTCCGGTTTGCCAGCTTGGAGCCTGTGAAATGTTGTTTGATGATGTGTTGCACCATAAAGAAACGCGTAGGACATACTAAAAATCCATCCTACGCTACTTCGGTCTTTCCCGCCAGGAATACTGCTATATAATTGGGGATGTGTGATTTGCGGCAATTGCTCTGAATTGAGGATGCTTTCTTTTTTTTTTTTTTTTTTAACATGTCCAGTGTGTGATGTAGGTAATATAACAGATTTATTACATTTATATAAATCCCGTTGTTTTTTTTTTTCTTTTCCTCTTCCGTCCCCTCTCCTCCCACCCCCTCGCATGGTTAGGATGTGGGGAGCCAAGATTAAGAATATAGACAAACCCCCTAAAATAGCAATCATGGCTTTAACCATCCCTTGCAGCAGGAAAGCAAGGCCCTGGATAACTTATCACGCCTCTAAGATCTGCTGTTCCCTCTGATGTTGTTAAGTCGTGAGCAGACAACCATTTTACATATGTAACTAGCCATGAAGGTTAGCATACAGAACGGAGGTTACTGTTGTAATCAAATAAAGCTCACACGAGCTAATCGGACACGTGTTGTAACTAAGTTTTTTTCACTGTATGGTAATTAGGCAGACATGATAAGCAGTCACCCCAAATAACCATCATTGGTACTGTTTTGCTACGAATCGTGGTGAGATTAAGATGGTTTTGGGGGCAGCGACAGAACACCTGAATCCTACTCTCGATCGGCCTCCTTCCCTGCCCCTGGGGTCACAGAGGGTAACATAGGCACAATGATATGCACAAGAACTTTTCATTAATACCTACAGCTGTGGACATTAAAACCCATCGCATGGCCCAAGAAGCATCATTAGAAAAATTAGAAAGTGAAGTGTGTTAAGGCTTGCTATATAGTAAGAATATTAGGGTGTGTTAAGGATACAGAACTGATAGGAATGTAAATATATACACTTATTATAGGAATTAATTACGGTTACGGGGAACCACATGGTTATGGAGAACCCCAGGAAGTCCCACGATCCACCATCTGTAAGCTGGGGAACCCAGAAAGCCAGTGGTATAATTCAGTTCAAGTCCGAAGTTCTGAGAATTAAGGAAAGAGGGATGGTGTCAAGCCCAGCCTGAGTCTGAAAGCCTGACAACTCGGGGCGCTGGCATCTGAGGGCCAGGGACAGACGTCTCGGTTCAAGTAGAGGGAGCAAATTTGCCCTTCCTCCACTTTTTTGTTCAGTCGGGCCTTCAACAGATTTGATGATGCCCCCCTGTATTAGTGAGGCTGGTCTTTACTTAGTCGACTGATTCAAATGCTAATCTCTTTCTGAACCATCTTCACAGACACACCCAGAAATAATGTTTTGCCAGCAATCTGGGCATCCCCGAGCCCAGTCAAGCTGATCCATTAAAATTAACCGTCACAATAAGTACCTGTGTTAGGTAGAATCTTTGGACCCTCAAGGTGTCCATGTCCTAATCCCCACATTCTGAGAATATGCTATGTTCCATGACAAGGAAGAATTAAATTTGCTAATCAGCTCTCCTTAAAAGAAGAATATTATCTCGATTATTTAGGTGGGCCCCGTATAATCCGAGGGTCTTTTAAATGTGGAAGAGGGAGGCAGAAGAGCGATTTTCCAGGTGACCAATGGGAGAAGGCTCAGCCTGCCATTACTGGGTCTGCAGGAGGAAGGGGCCACTAGCCAAGGGATGCAGGAGCCTCCAGAAGCAGCGCAAGGCAAGACAATGGACTCTCCCCAGAGCCTCAAGAAAGGAATCCAGTCCTACCAGCACGTTAGCGGTAGTCCCGTGGGACCCATTTTGGATTTCTGACCTTCAGAACTGTAAGATGATAAATTGCTGTGTTTTGAGCCACTAAGTTTGGGTAACTTTTTACAATAGCCACAGGAAACGCTTAGAGTACTTAATGTTAGCTAGTGATTTAATGTTTTCCCTTATCAAGCGATATCCTTTATGAGGATCCTTTATTATCCGTCATGAGTGAGTTCAGAGAGATCCACATCACATTAATGGATCTAGTGTCTCCGTGTGGATTCGTTTCCATTTCAACATCTGCCTCGTGTTCTCGGAGTAAACGCTGGACAGAGTAGTTTCGAGCACAGATTCTCGGGGAATCATTGTCTGATGGCAAGCAACAGAGACTGACCACCTAACTGAAGCAGGAAAGCAATCAGTTGGCAAGATATTGGGTAGTTCCCAGAATTAACTGGAAGGCTGGAGGATCGGACTTAGAAAATTAGCAGAAGTTGCGAAAAGTCAGCAAGCAAGCAATAGAGTCAAGGTCAAAGCTGGCAGGGCTTGGAGGCTGCCCCTAGGCACTCAGCCCCAGTGCCTCCAGACTGCCGATGCCACCGCTGCTTCTGTGGATAATTGTCCAACTCGCTATCTTTGTGTCCCTCCAGACTGAAAATTCTGGACAGAAATGTCCAACTGGGCTTCTGCAGCTCGGACAGAGGTGGGGCCCCTTTGGCCTTCTCAGGGGCTAACGGCGCTCTACCTGCTGCCAAGACATAGACAACGAGGGTTCTCCTACGTAAGAAGATATTGGGGCCCAGATAACTCCCCAAATGACAAATGTCTGCTACGCTTAGTCCGTTCAGGGGGCCATAGCAGAGCACTGTGGTCTGGGTAGCTTCTAAACAAGAGAAATGTATTTCTCACAGTTCCGAAGACCGGGAGGTCCAAGACCAAGGTGCTGGCAGATCCAGTGTCTGGTGAGAACCTGCTTCCATCAATGGCCGCCTTTTCACTGTTTTCACGTGGCAGGAGGGACAGAGGCACTCTCTAGGGTCTCTTTTATAAGGGCACTGATTGTATTTATGGGGTTTCCACATTTATGACCTAACTGTCTCCCCAAAGCCCCACCTCCAAATACCATCATATTGGGGATTGGGTTGCAGCATATGAATTTGGGGTGGGGGACACAAACATTCAGTCCACAACACAGAGCTTCAGTTTTCTTGCCCGTACAATGGAGATAAGCATTTCTACTCATTCGATTCCACCCCAAATGCAAGGTGGGTTTCAACTGTGGGAAGCTACTAGAAGTTTCCTGAGCATGAACATGCACCTTCATACCTCTGCTGGTCCTTCTGTCTGAAATGTCATCCTTCTTGATGTGTGTCGTGACCTTCTGCTCAGTCTTCGGCACCTAGTGTGCTAGTCCCAGGCCTGTCGCCTCATCCGTTTTTTGTCTTCATCTGCTCTATTCCACACTGGAAGGGACTGACCCTGGTGGGCTGTCTTTTCAAGACTTGTGGCTGGGTTAGGCCAATAGGAGGCAGTAGCAGAAGATGTTAGGGCAGGAAGAAGAAACCTATTATATCCCTGGTTGGGCAGTATCTTGGGTCCTAGCTGTGTTTCTTCTTTCTGGCCAAGGCCTGCCTTGGTTCTAACTTCTGCCAGGTGACCCCGAACAGTGAGCTTCATTAATACCAACTATTTTCTTTGTCCCTCTGGCCTAGAGATGGTAGCACTGTGCTCCCTGCTGTCGCTAATCCGTGCGTTGTCCCCCTGTCTTGTTTGGCTTCTTAGCAATTCCAAAATTCGTAGTTCTTGCTCTTGTTTCTATGTCACAAATTATCCCCAAATTCAGGGGCTTACAACAACCATTCTATGGGTCAGGAGTTTGGAAAGGCACAGCCAAGATGGTTTATCTCTTGTCCGCTCTGTCTGGGCCTCAGCGGGGAAGACAAACACTGGGGCGATGTGACACCTGGGGGCTGGAAGGGTCAGAAGGTTATTGACGCACATGTCTGGTGCCTGGGCTGGGATGACTCAGGGGCTAGGACTGCCGGCCGGAGCACCCACACGGGGCTCCCCGGGGGCGGGACTTCCTGACAGCCTGCAGCGGTCCGTCCCCGTCCACGGGGCTCAGGCTCCAAGGCCAGTGATCTGTCCAGCGACAAGTGGAAGTCCCCTTACACGTCCTGACTTGTAAACCGGTCCAGCATCAATTTCCCCCTTCTCTGTTAGCTGAAACCGTTACCCATCCACCCAGATTCAAGGGCTGTGGGGAAGCCGGGGGTACAGACCACAGTCCTCAATGAGAGGATGTCAAAGAAGTTCAGGGTCATGTTTTAAAACCACCATAGCTAGGTGACCAATTTGCAGCATAAAACTGCTCTGTTTTCCTGACTTCGAATGTCTTCTGTTTCCCCAGTTGGGCCCTGAACATGCAGCTCAGTAATGATTCGCTCTATTAAAATTCCTGAAATTGCCTGTTTAGAAGGCTCCCACCTTCCTGCTACCATGACTCACCATAACATTCAGATAAACCATTCTAATCACTTACATGTTTCTGGCCCCCAGTGGGACCGTGGGATCCAAGAGGGGCTGAGACTTACATGACTCGGTGTCTTCCCTTGCTAGCACACGCCCGGAGCGTGGTGGGCAATGACATATATTCAGTGAATGAACCCATATTTTACTCGAACCCCATGGATCACCAGCACCGTGCTGGACTCAGTGCCTGGAGAAAATGGCTTGGAAGTGTCCACAGCTTTGCGAAGATTTTGATCCCTGACAAGGAGCAGAGGCTGTGAACTCAAAGGCCTGCAAGACTTCGCATGTAAATAAGCGAAGCAGGTGGATACAGAGGGTAGCAGGGGTGAGGCGGGCTGGTGGAGAGTGTTTGCCTTGTCTAGAAAGGCCACCCTGTACACAGCCCTGGCCAGTCTGTGCTGCCTGTGAGGGAGACTGTGGCTCAGTGTTTCGAGGACTTCTGATTTTATAGGAGAAGCTAGAATCTTCATTTATTTTTTAAAGGAGAAAAGCATAGAAGTTGAATTATAGTTTTTACGCACACATGGGAGTCAACTTATAACTGAAGTATAGTTGACATACGATATTATATTAGTTGTTGTATTATTATGTTAATATATATAATATATAATATACATAATATGTTATGTATATGATATGATATCATGTCATATTATATTAGTTTCCAATATCGAACACAGTGATTCAACAACTATATACGTTATGAGATGCGTACCACTTTAAGGGTAGTTACTGTCACCATGCAAAATTATTACATGTTATTGACTATATTCCCCATGCTGTGCTTTTGATCCTTGTGACTTACTTATTTTATAACCGGAATATTGTACCTCAGTCTCCTTCACCTACGTTGCCTATCCCCCTGACCCCCTCCTCTCTCATGACCATTAGTTTGTTCTCTGTATTTATGAGCCTGTTTCTGGTTTTGTTTTGTTGTTTGTTTCTTTGTTTACCCATTTGTTTTTTATATTCCACATATAAGTGAAACAAATCATATGGTATTTGTCTTTCTCTGATTTATTTCACTTGGGACCTAGAAAATATTATGCTAAGTAGAATCTTGATTTTTATATAATCTGATTTTTAAGTGTTGTGAAGTAATTCAAAAAATTTTAAACATTTGGGGCTCCTGGGTGGCTCAGTTGGCTAAGCGTCTGCCTTCGGCTCAGGTAATGATCCCAGGGTCCTGGGATCGAGTCCCGCATCAGGCTCCCTGCTCAGCGGGGAGTCTGCTTCTCCCTCTGCCTCTGCCTGCTGCTCCCCCTGCTTGTGCTCTCTCTCTCTCTCTCTCTCTCTCTGTCAGATAAATAAAGTCTTAAAAAAAAAAGTTTTAAAACTCTTGTGTGGGCCAGCATTCTGCAAGCCAAAACAAACATAACTGAAGACAGGATTTGTGTAGGACCACTCATTTGTGTCCTCTGATTTAGAGTTCCTTGGGAATAATCCTCCCAAATAATGAAGGAATAATGAAGGGAATAATGAAGATAACTTCATTAACGCAAACTTTAATAACCCAAGATCATCATCTTAAAAATGTGATCTGTGAGAGAGGCATGTAAGTTTGTTAACTAGTTACACTCTAACTAGTCTAACAAAAGAAGCAAAAATCTAATAGGATAATACAGTAAACTGCACTTGAATTTGTTCAGTTTGCTTTGTTCTGCCAGCCTTCATTACTTTAAAAGCTGTAAACCTAATATTCACCAGAGCTTTCTCTTTTGAGGACAAACTATTTCCTGCCTATTTTGCAGTTATCAAATGCTTGCATAGTCAAGGAGAAGAAGCAGATTGTTATCCAGAGATTAGGTCACTCTTCCAGCCCCTCATAAAGATGATGGGCAGGTGGATGCCTCTCTCTTACCTACCTAAAAGAATAGAAAAGGACAGCACTGGGCCAGAAGCCGGAATACCTGCCTTCCAGCGTTTGGCTTTGCCACTGTCCTCCACACAATGCCTGGCACGTGGTGGGCACTCAGGAATAACACATCAAAGAATGAGGAACAAGCTGTGAGCTTTTGCACAACTCCTCCAAGCTCTTTGTGTGCCCCAGTTTCCTTTACGTGCAACAGGAGACATTTGGAACAGTCATTTTACTTTGACTCCCCTGGTACATATGCCCAGCACACGCTCGACATCAGAGACAGGTTCTCATTCCATTCCTCTGGCCCCGCTCTAATATTCTAGAAACAAGGGGTTCCAGATTGGAGAGAATGCATTGGCTGGTTATATAACTACCTGAGGGACATCTCGGTCCTCTACTTTTGCATCAGGGGGAACGGACAGAAATCTGAAAATTCATCAGAGTCTCAGCCTGCACATACACACCCGCGTGCATGGCCGCCGTGAAGCTGGAATAGTACATTTTGGGATGTGACATCTTGGGACTTACCTCCGTGTGTTTAGGGCAGATGCTCATTGCACTGAAACGTCCGGACCCCCTTCGGGAAGATCCCTTCTCTTCCTCTTTCAGGGAAGCTTTGTCCGATCTCTGGCGTGAGCCAGGAACCCTCTCTCTCTCTTGCAACGCTCTGCCATCCCACAGAGGGTTCACCCCAACTTTGAAGCCTGCTGGAGACAACGGGCGGGAAATGCTTTATTTGGGTGCATTGAACATCTTCTTCCAAGTCTGTCCATCCCCGCCCATGTCAGCAGAGGTTAAGTCTCGAGTGACTGGTGGCCAGATGACCATCCGTGGGGACGCGTCCCCTGGTCAGCACTGTGGGTTGTTCCCCTCCTTCAGCTGCCCACGTCCTCTCCTTCCTGTCCGGTCTTTGCTGTAAGACACCGTCTCTGGCCCTTGACGGTGCCGGTGACCGCCTGTCAGCCGTGTCCTGCACCCTGTGAGCGTTTACACCCCTGTGCAGGCATTGCTTCTCGAGGCGTCTTTTCCCCCCTGTCTGGACTGCAGATACCTTAAGGCAAGACTGAGTCTGACTCACCATTTGGTGTCCAGCCCCTAGCCCCGGGTGCCTAGTCGGCGCTTGGCTAACGGACAGCTTTCGTGAACTCGGTAGGTTGACGCCTCTGCAGACACGAGGCCCGTGGCTGTGGATAGATGCTGCTGAGGTCACACGGGTCTGCGGCACAGCGGACTTCAGTTCAGACCATAGTCATGGAAGGAAGAAAGGAAGGGTCTCTAGCACGAGAACTCGGGGTCTTTTCCCGCCCGGGCCTGGAACACTCGCTCACCCAAAGCCTTCAGGCTGCCCTGAATTTTTCTGGAGCTTTGGCTTGGGGGAAGAGAAAAGCAGGATTGAAGGAAATATTTGGGCAACGTCTCGGGGCAGCCAACCTGAGCCATCTCAACAAGAGCCCTTCTCCTCTGCCGACCAGGCCGCGGATGAGGTCCCCGCTGTGCTTTGGAGCCCCGGGCACGGGCCGGGCCAGGGGCGCGGGGCCATCCCTGGGGTCAGGCTAAGCTCTCAGAAGGCTCCCCAAGTTGTTTCATCAGTGTTCGGCTTGAACGTGACAGTGACCATCTGTCGTGCCCCAGCCCCGAAGGGAGCGTTAGAAACAGCGGCACGCTGACATTCAGGCTGGAGGAAGTGAGGTGCCAAAGGCCCCATGGGAAGACTGTCCCCAGCTTGTCCTCACTGCGTGCAGAGGTGGGAGCCAGGGACAGAGATCCTCATGGGCTCTGCTGTCCTGGCACGGGAGTACCTGTGTGTGTAGACATGTTTCTAGAGGATTCCGGAGGGCCTTTGGAAATTGGCACCAACCTTGTCCTGAAAACCATGTGGCATCCTTTCTTAATGTCTCTGATGCCCTCTTATTACCTAAGGAGTTCTCGGAGAGCTAGCTGCCCTTTCTCTGGCCTGGAATTCCCTGACATTCCATGAAAATATGACGGAGGCTTCAGAATTCGAAGCCAGGTTTCTGCCTTTCCAGGAAGAGAGAGCCTTGGTATCCGTACCTTGTGCGGAACAAGAAGCTTGCCTTTGCTGCTCCTTGCCTCCTCTCTTCCAGGCCTGGATCTGTCCCCCGGGGCCTGGCTCTCAGCCAGTTGTCAACTAATCCTTGCTAAGGTGTCAGGTGGCAAAGGCTCAAGGGTTATTAAGCCTTGCAGGAGATTTCCACGTGAAACAAAACTTTGTTATTAAATCAAAGAGCATTAAAAAATCATCACCGTAACATAAAAAGCAGTTCTTTATGCTCCCTATAAATCTTTACCTTTAGAAATGAATGTCGTTATGATTACAACCTACATGAGATATTGGGGTGGGGATTTTGTTCTTCCACATAGAAGTACATTTCACACATTTCTAAATGTCCCATTTTTCATCCTCCGAAGAGCGTGAGGGTAACTCTTGCAGCATCTGCCCATCTCACGATGATTCCCCCACAAAGCCGACAGTCTTCCCTCTCTGTCTGCCTCCCCCCCAGTGAAGTGGGCCTGGGGGTGGGTGGCCTTTGTGTAGCTGTGACCTTGCCTCCACCTGTGCCTACCCCTGTCCCAGCTGAATGTGCAGGACTAGCGCCAGATTGAAGGTGAGTCGACCTGAGTCATTGCCCCAGAAATTCATGCCGGGAAAAAACTTGTCTTGGGCTCTTTTTGGGTAGCTGAACCCACGACTTGTCCATTTAGGAGCTGAGGAGGGCAGCGATGACGGTGCCTCCCTGAGGCCCAGGGACATTCCCACTCCTGGTTTCCGTGACTCACGCCTGGATCTTTTGGTTAAGCCAGCCTGGGCTCGTTCTTATCACTCGCAAACAAGAGTCCGAACTACTTATAGTAACGATGGGAATAGTGAGGCTACGCTGAACATTTGCTGGAGACTTATCTCACATTGGCTCATTTAATCCCTTCAGTTACCTAATAAATTAGCTCAGAGATGTCGAGTAATTTTCCCAGGATAATCCACCTTAATGACTTCGGCACTGGGATCTGAACCCTGATCTGTCTGATGCTACAGTCTTTGGTCTTAACTACTGATTACCTTACATGGATGAGTGTGTCATCCCAGGAGTGGACGAATAGAGGGAAGAATTCAGGCCTTCCAGGAATAAATCTCAAACAATCTAACTTCAGGGGGGCAGAAAGAAGACATGATGAAGTGGGAACCACCAGCGCCTTGGCCCCCTCAAGTAACCCCATGTTGATGGGGCAACTCTTCGGGTCCTGGCCCCTGGCCCCCCTCGCCTGGGCCTGGCAGCTCCTCGAGAGGACCGCCGTCTCTCTAATAGCAAGAGAAGCGAGTGTTGAAGCCAGTTCCCCTCACGGAGCCTCCTCAAAAAGGGCGCCTTTTTGAGGGCTCTCCTCTTGACACCCACCCATGCCTGGCCCACCTTTCCTCGCTTCTAGACAATATCTCTGGAAGCTGTTCAAACTAGTGCCAGCCCGTCTATCTATAAAGCATCAGTTGGCCGTCATCTATAGCCTGGCCTAATCTTGGGCATGAAGGACAAATCGAATGTCATCTCTGCCCCCCCAAGAGATCTCAGTGGCACTTGAGGATACTCCCTAACGATACCACATGTCGGTCCCAGATGAGAGACACACCAGCTGTCTGGGGAGCTCAGAGGAAGGGGTAACTAACTCCATCTGTGGAATTGGACTCTGGAAGCTGTGACATTTGGTACCAACCTAAGTAAAGCGAATTCACAAGTTTTAGTCTACTGTGGTAAATCATCTGTTGGGAACCCACACTGAACTGCAAGGCTATCTTCCCCCTTAGGGGTACCATGATCTCAGCAATGGATAGGATGGGTTAAAAAAAAAAAACCAAAAAACCCATAGGTACTAAGGATTCCCAGGCAATCATTCAGCGGGTATTGCCCTCAGCCAAAAGAGAGTCTTTGAGCAAAGGCCTGGCTTCATGGTTCTCCAAACAACAGCACCTGGCTTCAGAAACCTCAGTCGAGTGCAGCAAAAGGATGACTTTCCACACGCTAGACGTCTTCAAAGATGGCGACTATGAAGCACAAACATGCAAAACTCATCTCCCTTCAGGATGGGCACCGTGGAGCCAAGTTGTAGCTGGACCACAGAGGCAGCTCAGGGCGGAGAATAGAGTTTCAGGAAATTCAGACAAAATAACTCCGTTGGGAGTATCTTTTAATTCCAGGCAAGTGGTGAGATAGGAAAACAGTCGCGTTCCCGGTGTAAAGACTTTCCATTTCGGTATTGATCTTGCGGCTATCCGGAAAGCCGTTTTTGGGGCAACGGTCACTCTTTCCCTTTACATCATGTTCGTAAATGTGCAGGCAAATTAAATGTGTCATAGATGAAAATTGCCAACCAGAATACCACCCGGCTGTCTCATGCGAGCCGGGTTTATGGACCCGGTGTTCTCCAGCGAGCATCGCAAATCCACATCATGTTCCCGAGGGCTAAATTTGGAGCTCTGATTTAGCTGACAGATGTTTAAAATCACATCGAGTTGGACAACTCCCTGAGGAGGACACAGCTGCAGATGTGAAAGAGAGCAAGTTATTTCCAGTTAAGGTCGGCGGGAACTCAGCCTGCGAACCCTCCGTCTCCATCCGCCTTCTTCCGACGGGTTGAGATGGGGGAAGGAAGGTTGGCGTGCTGATGCCACCCACCTTGGGTCAACCTCACCCTGTCCTTGAACTCCTGCCAAGAGAAATGCAGATGGCACGTGTTGGGCGAATTATAGGTGCCCCAGGCGGCTTTCGTTGAGTACGAAGGGGGGCCGCCAGCCCTCTAAAAAGTGCCACAAAGCTGCATTTTGGATCCCGCTTTGCCCCTCTGGTGGCATCTTAAGATTGCAAATGAGGATGATTTTGGAATTCTGTACTTCGAGATCGGTCACTCACGTGTCCACCGCTCAGGAGAGGTCGAAATTCATGTGCTGAATGAAGGACAGAGATGAAATGGTGCCATTCTCTCCTCCCCACATCCAAAACATTTCCGCCTTCCTTTCTTAAAAACAACAAATTTAAAATTATCCTAGGACCTTCTTAACAAAATTACATATTTTAGATTTGTTTCAAGACCCAGACTGAAACGGATTTGTTTAAAAAAATTGTGCATTTGATGTGGGATACTAGTGACCTTTGGTATTTTGTGTTAAAAAAAAAATGTTTGATGTCTAAAATTTCCCTACTGAGCTTGTATTGTTTCTGGTCTCCTTCCGTGATCTTTCCATCCTACATCATTCCTCACATTCAAAATCGGTTCTTTATTTACTCAACAGAGGTTTTGACATAATTATGAGCTCATCCCGATGGCAGCCTCAAATCAATGCAGATCACATTTTGATGTCAAAATTGATGTGATGTGAGTGTAAGTTAAATGACTGTAAAACAATTTTAGGACAGAGCCCAAGAGACACCCTCATGCTGTCAGGGGAATGGCAGGAAGAGAGGAACAGAAGACGGGCTCTATTTGTATCATGGAGTACTATGTGCCCAAGAACTTCACTCCCAGCTTCAAGTTCTTCTCAGGTCATCCCTACAGACCATAAAATATCATCGGTGGAAACTGACAGACAACTCGCTAGGATGACAGAGTGGGTTTGGCTCACAATTTTCGTGTACTCTGTTGAACAGATACTATCTCAAGTGGGTGACAAACTGGGAACAGAGCAAGTTCAGCCAGTGCCAATTAATCCTGGGAGCCTACTTCATAGATGGTCAGGTTGGGGGGCCTCTCTCTGGGAAGGGGAATTCAGGCGTAGGATGAGTAAGAAAGGTAGGACTGGACGCTAGGGCCCGTGGGAGAATCGCAGATGGGTTCCCATGCTGAAATTTGTGAAGATCATACTTCTTGACTTCCGGAAGGAAGTACCTTTTACTACATGACTCAGTCATGGATTGTGGGTGGAAATCCAATATATGGATTCCCGTAGTCTGGATGGAAGGTTATATACCAATCCGTGACCATGGACAATTTCAGAAGGATTGGAAGAAGAAAGGGGCAAGTGATTACTCTCAAAAACAGATCTAGAATATTTGGTTTGTTACAGCAAACCCTTATTATTCTTTTACCTGAAAAAATTCAATAACATAATTGAATCACTCGTGCATGAACACAGCCTTCCTCCCAAAAGGAATTTCAATGGATGAAGGGTCAGTCAGGAAACTGTTATTGACTAGGCAAATTCTTTCACCTCGTGTCTGAGAAACCATAGTATTTCTGGGAGAATAAAATGCATCAGAAGATACAGATAGTACTTTGAGAAGTTGAAAGGGAGTCTGGAATGCAAAATGTTACTGCCATTTTTCTTGGTAAGACGTAAATGGTAGTTTATAAATCTTGTTGACTGACTGTGATATTAATGGTAATTCCTATAAGAGAGTCTTTTATGCACACATTTTCAGAAGACTTTCGACACTGAAGAGAAATGTTTAGGACTATGTGCTGAGGATTCTATTTAACAAAATCTAATTTGATTTTGGGAAAGCAGAGTCTTTAAAGTCCAATTTGAACCCTGACTCCAAAACTCACTTATTCTGACACCTGTGGGAAAATTAGTTAATATCTCTGAGCCTCAGTGTCCTTGGCTGTCATCAGAGAATGTAATAATGCCTTCCTCCTAGGGCCGTAGTGAGAAATACATAATTTGATCAATATTCACTGTGTAACCCTGATACGTATGGGAATCATGGCCACTCGCTTCACTGCGTGATCTCTAAGTGAAGGGCAATGATTATTTGATGATCACAAATAAATATTCATTCCTTTGTACCATGGACAAACAGGTAATGGGGAAATGGTAAACTCAAAGCTGCCAGGTGAATTAAGGTGATAGTTAGGAACAAATCCCAGGCTCAAGATCTGGCCATTAGGTTATGATAGAAACCATTGAATGAAATTCTGAGCTGTAACTCTCACCTTAGGAGTGTTTGGGGCTTACGATGTCTGGATATCTGAAAAGATAGGCTCATTTTCTCACCAGGGACCTAGGGATCCTTGGCACAGGGATTAGGAGGAAGTGAGGAAAGAAAGTGGTCTCTAGTTCTCCGCTACTGGTGAGCTCACATCCCTCAAGCTAAAGAACATTCTGGATGCCCCAGGTTCTCCTGGACATTCATCCTCTGGATTTGGTTCATTTTCTAATTCTAAATATAAAGGTAACAGTTGACAATGCCCGCATGTAATAATGGTTCCTTCCTACTTAGCATTAAAGTACAATGTGGAGTATACCACGTGTTTTTAATCATCATCTACGAAAGGACTAATTCAGAAAAGTACCAAGGGGTTGGCCGAGAACAACGGGCTGGGAATCCCATCCTTGGGTCTCACCTTGCGGCCAGTCTGTAAAGCGAAGTTACCAAGACAAAGGAAAAAGGAGTTTCCAAAGATTCCCACTCCTAGTGGAGTGAGGACGATAATCCCCATTTCGAACTTGGCAGAAGCCATCACATCGATATTTACAGGACATTGATTTTAATTTTAATCGAAGCCAGGAAAGTGGGTAGTTCCACAAATGAGAAGGAAATATGATGATCCCAGAGTCCTGGCATGAGCCAGGAGTTTAAAACCATGCTCTTAAACACTAGCTCCTACTAACCTGACTTCCTGAACACTGTGTTTCACGGCTCCACGACGTGGAGGGTCCTTGGGCTGAATTAGACAAACAACAGTGCTTTCTTTAGCCTCGAATTTCTTTTTTTTAATTTCAAATTAACTAATTCATTTATTTTTGAGAGAGAGACAGAGGAAGAACAAGCGGGGGGGGGTGAGGGGCAGAGGGAGAAGCAGACTCCCCACTGTGCAGGAAGCCCGACTCAGGACTCGATCCCAGGACCCTGGGATCATGACCTGAGCTGAAGGCAGACGTTTAATCGACTGAGCCACCGAGGTGCCTGAGCCTTGAATTTCTATTCCTTTCCTCCAACCTAATTTCATTGCTTTACCAACTCATTGATACCGATGGAAAAGAGAATTGACTTTTTTTTTTCTTTTTCAAGTAAAAATTTCTTTAAGGAAACCAGAGCAGGCCTTAAGGACATAGTGCTAAGTGAGAAAAGTCAGACAAAGACAAATACTGTATGATATCACTTATATGTGAAATCTAAAAAAGCCAAACGCATAAAAACAGAGTAGAAGGGTAGCTACCAGGGGCTGGGGGGTGGGAGAATAAGAATAATGTTATTTGAGGGTATGAACTTGCAACTAGCAGGTAAATAAGACCTGAAGATCTAATGCACGATGTAGCGATTATAGACAACGGTACTGTATTATAGACATCCACCTTGCTAAGGGACTGGGTCTTAATTATGGCCACCACTGAAAAAACTGACAATTGTGATATGCTAGAGATGTTAGCTAATACTGCAAGGGTAATCATATTGCAATATATAAATGCATCAAGCCAGCACGTTGTACGATGTTATATCAAATAAAAATAAATGAGAGTCAATAAAAAATGAATATAATATACAAAAAAGGGAACCATAGCAGCCAAAAACATTTGTTTGACACTGAATGAAAGATACTATGTTCGCTCAGCAGAAAGTCAAAAAGAACTCTTTTAATGGCTTTAAAAAAACCTTATCGCAAAACGAACACACCGATAACACACTCACTGCTTTTAGGAAAAGTGTAAAAACCGTACGGGCTTGCTGTGAGCAAACTCCAACAGCTGAGGTAGAAATAGGAAATGGATAGATGAGAGGATATGGGAAGGAGTTAGAGGAGAATTTGCCTCTCTCTACTGCTGTAGCAAACATAAGGTATCAGTGACTTAAAACAACAGAGATTTCTTTCTCGCCCATCCTATATGTCCAACATGCAGCAGCAGAGGGTGACTGAGCCTTCACCCCCTTATGACTTTGCCTGCCCAAGACAAGGCTTTTGGGGCCGCCATTGCAGGACAAAGAGCCCCCGTGCTCAGACGATTATACATGGAGGTGATAGAGATTGCTTCTGCTTAAATCTCATCAGTCAAAGCGGGTCATGTAGCCACCCCGAAGCTGGAGAGCAAGAAATCTTGGCGAACACTGGTAATGTATGTCTATCCCTGCCACACTTTCCCTTGAGGATTATTGTAGGGATTAGATGTTCATTATTACTGTTACCGTTTTTTCCCATACTCACCAGAGGCTAGGCATTAGATGCTTATAAAAATGAGCAGCATTGGCTCTCTGGCATCCAGCATTCAGAGTTTAATGGAAGGAATACAGTTAAACCAAGAACCAAAACACAACGGGGTAAGTGCCCAAGACTCAGCAGCTGTGCACTGAGCAAAGAGAAGAGGGATCAAACTAATTCTTCCCGGATGAAGAGGGGTCTTCCCCGGAAGCTTCCCTGCGAAGGTCATGCTTCTGAGTCGTGACAAATGAAGGAGCTCATCTGCTGGAGGACAAGAAGAAAGCAATCCAGATGGAGATGAGAGCTCGTATAAGGCTCAGAGCCCTGAGAGTTGCGATGGATTGAGTGTTTATATCCCCCTCCCAACATTCATGTTGACATCTAATCCCAAGTGGGATGATGTTTGGAGGTGGGGGCCTTTGCAGGGCAATTGGGTCAAGGAGGTGGAGGGAGCCCTCATGAGTGGGATTAGTGCCCTGATAAGAAGAGCCCAGAGAGCTAGCTCCTCCTCTTTCCACCACGTGAGGATCTGACAAGGAGTTGGCAGTTAGCAACGTGGAAGAAGATCTCACCACATCCCAACCATGCGGACGCCCAGATCTCGGACTGCCAGCCTCGGGAACCGTGAGAAGTCAATTTTGTTTTCTTTGTTTAGAAGACACCGGGTCATGGGATTCGGTTAGAGCAGTGCGAGCTAAGACAAGAGTGCATAGTGAATATTTTCTGGGAAATACAAAGACCAAGAATCCATACTGAGGATGTGTGGGGATGATGGTGGGTAGGCAGGCAGAGCCCAGACCAATGGAAACCTTCCATGTCTATGTCATAGGCAGGATTTGTTTTTTAATGGCAGGATTCCCGATGCTGTGCACATAGCCTGTCTTAGCCACAGAACAGCGTGGTGCGGCGGAAAGTTCTCTATCCATCTGTGTTCGATTAGTTTGTGAAATGAATGATGCTCATTAGCTCTGTGACCTTTGGTATCCAGGGTCCCACTACCCTCATGTGTTGAACCAGGTAAATTTTGAAGTTCTTTCAAACGTTGAAGTTCAAGGAACATGACTCAGAGACGCACTCCCCAGGATTCCTCAGCCCTAGGAAGAAGACTGCCAAGCCAGTTGACCAGATAATTTTACGCGCGCGCGCGCACACACACACACACACACACATATGCACAGACCCCTCTGCCCCCTTGTTTCCTCAGACACCATTCCTGGCATCCACAATTTGATAATAACTACAAAAGCACAATACTTATGAAAAGTATTTGAATCGAGGCATTCTCCAGCTTATTCTTTGGCTTCAAAATTTGCAATCCAGGGGGGAAAATGTATTTCCTATCATCAAATCACACTTTGTCGAGGTCTTGTATGTCTCAGAATTGCTGATTTGACTTGAAATACATTTTTGCTCTTGCACTATTCACAGGTGCCCAGAAGGGATTCTGACCTAGGTATTGAGTCTGTGACTTTCAGAACGTCTAGCGTTGATACTTGATGCTTTATCAGGACATTGTGGGGCACCTGAGGGGGCTCAGTCGGTGAAGCCCAACTCTTGATTTGGGCTCAGGTCATGATCTTGAGGTCATGAGATCGAGCCCCGCGTCGGCCTCCGCATTTAGCCGGGAGTCTGCTTAAGATTCTTTCTCTCCCTCTGCCCCTGCCCCTGCTCGGGCTCTTTCTCTCTCAAATGAATAAATATAATCTTTTTGAAAAAGGCACTGTAATTATTATACTTTATTCTGGACTACGTGAAGTTTTCTCGTGTTAATGTCTGATTTACCCGGCCTGCTCGAGGCACCGTGGTGCGGTGGTTAAGATTGCACATTCCAGAGACAAACCGTGTAATCTCCCAGGACCCAGGACCCTCAGCGGAGAAGTGGCAATGGTAGAAGGTTTTTTATGAGGCAGTGAGAGCAAAGCTCAGAGCAATGCCGGGCACACACAGTTATGTTAGCTATAGATATAATAATTATTAAGAAGTTGATAATGAGAGGCACCACAAGAGATGCAGAGATAACACGAAGAGAATTGGAGTTGGAGCAGGCGGTGGGATGAGTCAGAGGCAGAAAAGTCACATGGAGGTGGGAAGGGGGGCCCGCGGGTCTCAGAGTGCCTAGAACAACGTTATTCATCAAAGTCAATTTGAAAATCCTAAAAGCCTGGTTTTCCTATATTTGGATTTGAAGAATGGTTATTCTTCTTCCTATTAATACTGTTGGCACTAATAGTATCACAATCAGAAGTGGATTTAGTGGCAAGCTAATGAAACTTAAGCTTCAGGCTTCCTCGCTTGCGAGGGCCCCTTCTAAATTTATTTTCATTTTAATGAGGGCTGCCCCCTCCATGTATAAGCTGAAGACTGTGAGTCATGAGGGCCCTCAGAGAGGCAGGCAGGGTCCCCTCCCAGGAAAGCTCACCCCCTCTCATGACAATGATCTGCTTCTCCACAAGTGCCCTGAGAAGGTGAATACTGGATTTGTAGCAGATCTATGCAGAAAGCCCTATGAAGAAAGAACCACAGGGTATGGAAAAGCTCTCTCCAAGCCTGTGTTCTTCAGGGCTCTGGACCTCAGATGGTAATGTCTGGGTCACCGAGGAGGGCTGCTCCCAAAATAACTCCCCTGATTCCGGGCCAAAACAGAGGACTTTTCCCTGTCTACGATTAACGCAGCATGTTGGGTGCCCAGCCATCCCAGAATACTTTGCACTCTTGGCATTCCCAGGTCCATTCCTTTACAAACTGGTCAGCCAGGCCAAGAGCCCCAAAGCTGGGGGTGAGGCTTGATCTCCCAGACAGAAAGATTCGATTCTGGTCTTATCATGATTTGATCAAGTCACAGTTCAGATCCTAATTTCCAAGGCAATCTCCTTTCTTTTAAACACACACACACACTCTCTCTCTCTCTCTCTCTCTCTCTCTCTCTCTCTCTCTGTATGACGAATGCCTTCCACTTTAAAAATACAACACCGTGTGTGGCCACCAGAAGCTGCTCGGGGAAGGTAGCTGGCTAGTGGCCAGGGGCTGAGCTGAGCAGACCGGGGGCCCGAGAGCTGGACCACTTCTGCCCAAGCCATTTCTTCCTCCCACGGGTGACCTTTGCCCCGGCGCTCAGCCAGCCTGATGTCATCTCAAGGTCGCGCTCTCCGGCTCTTCCTGTCCCATCCTCCTTCTCTCCTTTCGCAGATGTCGGACCTGCTGTCCGCGCCGACATCTGCTGCCCGCACTTTATCATTCACAGGCATTTCCCTTCTGCATCTAATCTCGTCCCCGTGTCTGCTTTCCGGAATGCCACACCGATGCGCCACAAATCCTATTTTTAATGATTTACAGATCTCACAGAGTGAAGACCCTGGTGGTTGGGCTGGTATTTGAGGACTCCTGGCTGCAAACCCAAGAAGCCCCATAGAAGCAATGCTATGTTGGGTGGAGTGGTTGGGTTCCTGGAGGAAACGCTGGTGATATCCACTTTAAAAATCACTGGTGATATCCACTTTCCTTACTAGGAAGGGCATGGAGCCTACAAACTGAAGAAATGTGCCCAATACAGTCAGCCCTTCACATTTTGGGCTTGAGTACCTTTTTAAAAAGATGACCAATGATGGAGAGGGAGGCATGAGAAGAAGGGGGGAAGAAAAGGGAAGTAGAGAATCTGGATATGGAGACTGGAAAGGGTACAAGATCCAATATCTTTGCAAGGGGCTCAAGGTCACACTTGGAAAAGATGAGAGCTGGTCACAGTTCTCAGAGAAACTTGGATTTTTGTTTTTAAGTTTTTAAAAAAATTTTATTTGTCTATTTTAGAGAAAGTGAGAGCACGAGCAGGGGGAGGGAGAAGCAGACTATCTGCTGAGCAGGGAGCCCGATGCGGGGCTCGATCCCAGGACCCTGGGATCATGACCTGAGCTGAAGGCAGATGCTCAACCGACTGAGCCACCTGGGCGCCCCAAGAGAAACTTGGATCGTCAATATCTTGGGAAGGAAATGAAACTCTGTGGGCTTATAATCATAGGGAGAAACTCTGGTGTAAGATTTCTTTGTAAGCAGTAAAGGGTCTATGAATGGATGGCAGTGGGATGCACTGGGGATGGCACCATATTTCATTAAGTGCTTTTCATAGACTTTGGAACTTTATTTTAATTTTTCTAGTAAAGCGACACTAATGATATCCCTTTGCATATCTGCCACCAGGTCTGGGATGGATTATTTCAATAGCTAACTTTACCTTGAGGGTCTCTCAGTGGTGGACTTTTGGCACTTGATGGGACCATCCTTTGTCGGGCAGGACTGTCCTGCACCTTCCACACCATCTAACATCCCTGGCCTGTGTCCACTAAATTCCAGGTGCGCCCCCACCAACTAGTCATTGTGACAATTGGAAAACATTCCATATAGTTCCAAATGCCCTCCCCTGCCTCAGGAATGTGGTACCGTGTCTGGTTGAAGAAAAAAGCAATTGGCACTGACCAGATAAAGTCATAATGGGACATGGGGCGGGGAGAGGGTTGACTCCGTGTCTCCCAAGTGTTCTCTCTCTCTCTCTCTCTCACTGGAATGAAAGTCCTTGAAGGACAAGGACAACAATATGTCACTTTTGTCCCTCGTGCTCTCATGGCACCTGCCACGTAATAGCTGGTTGTGGCTACGGGATCAGGCATGTTGGGGTTTATACTCCATCTCGGACACTTGCAAACTATTGTGACATTAGTCACTTCTGTTTTCTTATCTGTAAAATGGAGATGAGAGTACCAACGAGGGAAACCTGGTTAAGCGTCCGACTCTTGGCATTGGCTCAGGTCGTGATCTCACGGTCATGGGATCGAGCCCCAGGTTAGGTTCCGCACGCAGTAGGGAGTCTGCTTCAGATTCTCTCTCCCTCTGCCCCTTTCCTGCTCATGCAGGCTCGCTCGCTCTAAAATAAATAAATAAAATTTAAAAATCTAATTAAAAAAGTACCAATGAGTTGATGTGTGTAAAGCTATAGGTACAGTGCCTGGGGGAAAAAGTCTTCGATGAGTAGGATTTATTACTACCACCACTAGTACTATTACTACAGTATTGCTAGTGGTCTAACCCTATAGAAATCAGAAGCTGCAAACATTCTTCCTTTCTAGGAAGAGCGCCGTCATCATTGCATAAATTGGAACTCGTTCTGTTATGAGTGACTTAAATAAACTGAGTTGGGCTGGCATAAGCCGAACAAGAATTTATAGGTTCACATAATTTAAAAGGTCAGGGCAGGATTCAGAGCTCGAATGAGGTCTTCGGGTCAGAATTGATCTCCTCGTCCTGGTTCCACCTTCCACAGTGTTGGCTTCATTCTCGCCCTTCCCGTGGGGGCCTGGCCAGCTCTACACTGGTCCTACATGGCGGCCCCAGGGGGCCGATCTTCTCAAGTTTAAGTCCGCTGGGAAACTCCTGCAAGGCCCTGAGCCTCAATCTGATAGAACGCGTTCATTTCATGTGTATCTGACCCCTAACTTGGCCAGGCGTGTGGCCAAGCCCAGCGCACACACCCCTTTGCTCTGGCCTATGAGCATGCGGCCCACTCTAGGCGACGCGGACTCAGGATAGGAAAAGCAAGGGGACCCAAGCAAAGTCTTTGGGAGGAGAGACAGTGGATGTCAGGGAGATAACTGACGGATGTCCACTAGAGTCAGCAAATCGTTGGGAGTCTGTGAAAAAAGATTAGTGAAATTCAGGAAGGCATCGCCTCTTTGGCGAGAAAGCAATACAATGCAAACTCCAGGTAAATCAAATACATCAGACTTCTTGGGCCCCTTGAAAAAAATATTTGGTAACTGTGAGATTGAATAAAATGTTTTCATGCACAAGATCCTAGTTTGGCATTCACAAGGGACAGGTATAAGCTGACAGTTCTCTGAATACAAGAGTATTCACAAGGGATTCCCGAGACTGGATTCTGTGTATGTAAATAGGATTAGGGTACTGGACTAAGGTCCTGTGCATGAAAGCATTTTATTAGTTCTTTTTTTCCCTTCCTCCATTTCCTTTTTTTTTTTTTCATTGCTTGTTGGATGTTATGGCAGAAAACCAAAGTGATGGTGACATTAGCCGGGTCTGGGTTGTCATTCTCACCCATCATCCAACCAGGGCCTGGCCTAGCTCACGCCTAGAGGGTGTGTGTGCTGAAACAGGGGCCTCAGGATTCGCCGGGTCGGATAAGCTATGTGGACGGCTGCCCCACGATGGGCCAAGGACAGAAGACATGAAGGTCTGCGGGGCATTCGCCACAGGTCACAGATTTCCAGAACCAGGCTCGGAGGACCCGAGAAATCCCCCTTATTCTCGGTTTAAACTGTACCATGAGGGGGCCTGGGAGGATCCCAGGGGAGGCCTGTTTCAACCTCAAGAGCTGCTTCTCCTGTAACTGGTTAACTTATTTACATGACAATAGAAATTGTTTGAATAACATCCTATGACTAAAGCAGACTTTGAAATCCTCACTAGAATCCTTCATGTTTCTGGCGAAGGACTGAGAAGAGGTCCCTAAGCCAGCCGAGGACAGAAGTCTTCCAAACTCTGAGGCCAGTTTTAGATTCTGGGACGGAGATGACCTCTTTGACAAGAGGAGAGACGAGTCCAACAGACAGTGACGTCTGTTTCTACACATACAATCTCTGTCAATTGGCCGCTGTCCTCCTCGGTGAGTCTTCCTCTAAGAGATGCCAATTAGACCTGTCTGACCCCCCTGTTGTCAGGATCTCCTTTCTATCCAGCTGAGGGTCAGATCTCGTCTTCTGGGGTCTCTCCACACCTCTGCTCTGAGGCCTTAGCTGGCTTTGCCTCAGTCTTCGGGTCAGACACTCTGAGGGCGATTTAGAGGCCAAGCCTTGCTTGTTGGACGCTGGTTTCCTTCAGCCTCAGTTGCTGTCTTGTGCCTCAGGAGTTCTGAGGAAACTGGATGTGGGGGGCCACGAGTCTCCTTCATGAGCCGTGACACTGTCTTGAGAGGAGAAGCCACCCATTGACCTGCTCTGTAATCACCCCACCACGAGTCTGGTTCTACAGGATGAGGAGACCCTTGTGACATCCTGCCAGGTCATTTTTTGCTAGTGAGTGAGTGACCACGTTTTTCAAATACTAATTAATGTCTCACCCCTGGACGGAGGGTAGGTGCCATCCCAACTCCCAAGCAAACCCCTTTCCCAATGACCCCAGTGGAGCCCACAGGAATGAGCTCAATTCCCAGAAGGGTTTCTTCACCTAAACATCAACTCCTGGTTTTGAGGGAATAAAATAAGAAATGCCTTTGGAGTGTCTCTCCTCGAGCTTCTAGAAAGCTAGGCTTCTGCATGCTCAGGGGGCTTCCAAGCCGTTCATACATGGGCTTCTCTGGGGCGGGCTGGAGGCCTATTCGATAGTCTGAGGTCTAGCAAAGATTTAGCTCTAAGAGGTCACAAGAGGTCATGGTCTCAATGATTTCCTCTGTTATTTATCTTTGGCTTGCGGTGTTGAAGCCTGCCTTTGATAGAAGGCCTTTCTACCACAACGGCAGCGAATCAAGCATTTCAGGGCTTTGGTTTGAGGTGAAGGGTTGGCTTCTAGCGCCGTGAAGTGACACTGAGTAAATCTGAGAGTATCTAATTCTGTCCTCTTCTGGCGAGCAACTTCATTTCTGGGGCTTTACCGGCGGCGTTTCCCAGGCCCGGGTCAGGGAAGGAAGCGTCTTGGTGAGGTTGGCAGTTTTTCGTTTGAGTAATTCCATTCTCGGTTCCTTGGGAGACACTCCTTAGGCCATGAGAGGGAGAGGAAAGTCTTTCTCAGGGCTGCAGGGCGCATCTCTGCTTTCTGGACGGTTCGAGGCTCCCCGGCCCGGCCACAGATGCCACCTAGCCTCTGGATGTCTCTTCTTAGTGTTAGCAGGCCTTCCGGGCGGCTCTCAAGCCAACCACAGGGACATCGCTGCTCTGGAAAGCTCAGCAGCCTCTCGGGTCCCCAGGGCGCCGGGGAGGATTTTCCCAGCTCATTTCATGTGGCCCGGTGTGCGCCCGGTCCTGTCCGTGGTGATTTCAGACACCTGTTCTCGCCCATCTGGGGCAGAAAAGCAGGGGTTGCATGGGATTGCGATCTGACACGAGGGGCCTGAATCAAATACCCAGCGCTTTGGCCCGGAAAATTGGTTGCATTACGCCCTCCGTTCTCGTCTCCTCAAACGGAATCCTGGCCCATGGAGACATGCGGTCCCTTTCTGTGCGACACGCCCCCCTCTGCCACTGAGTGCGGGCAGAGACAGTGTGCTGGGCTGTGCCCTGTGTACCCAAGGAGGGGATGGGCCACGTGCTGCCACCGCTGCCATCTGTGGGAGAGGACAGCTCTGGGCGCTGCCAGAGGACCGGGAAGCGTCCAGGGAGGCAAGTCCCCAGAACAGCCTGTCCCTTCTCCCGGCGGTCGACCTGCCCCAGCCTCCTCGTCCCTCCAAGTCTGGACGGGGGCAGAATTGTCCGAGGGAACAGGGATGTATTTCACGGACCGTATTTCATGGGAGTGTTTTTCTGGATGAAACCCGGCTCACATAGTGACCCCGGGCGCCGAAGCCAACATATTACGAAATTATGGCCACTCTTCACCGTGTGTCAGCATTCTCGATCTTTCTCTTTCTGGTATTTTAATTAAAAAAAAAAAAAAACAACCACTTTTTGGCTCACTAAATTGCGATTACAAACCACGTCTGAGTCACAGCCGTATTTTGAAAAGCAACACGGTACTAGTCCATAAAGCAGCACCCAGGAACCTTGTGTGATCTAGGTCCCGGGGCCCTTCTCCCGAGAATTCTACTTCAGGCTCGGGGCCCCAGAGCTGCATTTTATGCTCGCCTCACTTGAATAGGACCGTGCTGAGGGCAGGAAACTGTTTTGATCCCTGATCTGCCCCCACGTGTTTTGAATGAAGGGCCCCTCGGTCGATGTTGGTTGAATAAATGAACGGATGTAAAAGCAGGCCTGATGATTTAGATTCATGACCCACAGATTACTGCTGTGTTCGATATGCCTTTTAATTCTTTTTGTGTGTGTGCGAGGGTCACATTTTACCTGAATATAATTTCAAGCTTACAGAAACAAAGACCCCGATTTATCTTTCACCTAAATTTCTAGTTTAGTCCCTTTCGTATATTCTCGATCTCCCCTCCTTCCATCCATTTAGCCACCTATCATCTGTCTATCAATTATCTATCATCAGTCTATCAATTATCGATCATCTATCTATTTATCTATGTATCTGTCTATCATCTATCTATTGGCCTTAACTAATATTTTTTTCTTCTGAACCATCTGAGAGTGCCTTGTGGACAAAATGCCCCTTTATGGCTCAATAAACGAAATCTTGCCATTTGCAACGATGTGGATGGAACTAGAGGGTATTATGCTAAGCAAAATAAGTCAATCAGAGAAAGACAATTATCAGATGATCTCACTGATATGAGGAATTTTAGAAACAAGACAGAGGATCAAGGGGGAAGGGAGGGAAAAATGAAACAAGATGAGACCAGGGAGGGGGACAAACCATAAGAGACTTAATCTCACGAAACAAACTGAGGGTTGCTGGGGGGTAGAGAGGGTAGGGATAGGGTGGCTGGGGGATGGACACTGGGGAGGGTATGTGCTATGGTGAGTGCTGTGAATTGTGTAAGACTGATGATTCACAGACCCGTACCCATGAAGCAAATAATACATTATATGTTAACAAAAAACAAATACTCAATATGTATTTCCTAAGAATGCGAACGTTCCCTCCTGCAAGTTACAGTGTGAAAAACACTGCCATGAAATACGGTTCCCCCCAGACCAGAGGCTAATGCTGGTTAACTAAAGTTTAGTTTAGATAACTAAAGTGGTTAACTAAAGTTTAGCTAGTTAACTAAACTGGTTAACTAAAGTTTAGCTGGTTAACTAAAGTTTAGTTTAGATAACTAAACAGTGGGCAAGGCTAATCTTCAAGTGACTCCGTCCTCCCTCCCAGCCCCATCCAGCACACTTCCCTTCCTATCTGTATTACTGTCTCGGGTTTTATAATGCAAATAATCGGATGATCTCTAGTCTCAGCATTTGCTTTGAGATCCCAAATGGAAGCAGCCATAAATCTTCTAATCCGGGCATTCCCGAGTGCAGAAATTATCTGACTGCTGCCTCCGAAGGCCCTGGGGAAATTCAAAGCAAATGCAAATTCCCAGACCTCAGGCCCAGAGCTTCAGTTGGGGCAGATGGAGGTCTGCGCCCGGGGAATCTGCGTTCTACCACCTCCCCCTCCCCCAGATGGCCCGTGTCAGCCAGTGCTGGGAAGCAGAGTTCTCAGGATCCCTTCCCGCCGTGGAATACTCCAGTTGGTGGTCACCCAGCCTCTGCTGGGACACTTCCCGGGATGGCAGAGAGGAGACCCCAGAGATTTGCTCCATGCTAGAAATTTCTGCTTGTTGGAAGTGCTTTCCTAATGATCCTAGCTTCACTTGCTCTCCTGCTGCTCCTGGTCCTGGCCCTGGCCTTTGAAGCACGTGAAAGCAAGGTCAACTGGCTGCCTGTTTGCTCATCGTAAAGCCACAGAAAAAATATAAAATAGAGAAAAAACCAGCAAAAGTATAAAAATCACTCAAAAATCCCATCACCGCGAGCACCTTGTTAAAATTTCAGTATATTTCCTTGGGCCTTCATATACGTCTACACGTAAAGGCACATTATACACACCATGTGTTTTAAAAGAATAAAGATCATAATATGTTCTGGTCTGAATGTTACATATTTTGGGTTTTTTCTCTTAACAACATAGAAGAATTATTCCAGATAGGCAAACGTGCTCTCTTTCAAGTGACGGCATTAAACGTCACTGTTTTGATCTACTGGAATTTATTCAAACATATATTTGTGTTGACTTAGGTTGTTTCCAGCTTTTCGCTATGATAACTAATACGGGAAATGCACATATTACAAATAAGTCATTGTCTGCGTCCTTGATTATTCCTTTGAGCCGGATTCCTAGAAGTGTGATGATTGAGTCAAAAAACATGCTTAAGAAACCACATTTGATACACACCGTCAGCTTATGAGGCAGAAAGGCTAGGAACAGTTTAACTCCTATCCCTTTTGATCACTTTTTAGAATTCAGTAACTTTTAAAAAGATGCCACTTTGCATTTCACTGCGGTTTTTAACCTGCGTGCTTTTGTTTACTCGTGAAGCAGAACGAGATTGTATATATATAGGTAACTGTACATTATTTATACAAACTTGTATATAAAGTATATATTTACAATCATATACACATATATACACACATCCGTACCCATGTGTATATATTCTGATTACTTAGGCAAAACATGTTTATATATACCGCTTTCTGTGGGTATTTTGTTCCTCTTTTTTGGCCATTTCTGTTAAATCGGATGTTAAGTAGAAAAGATATATAATGAGAGAGGGGGCCTCACTCTCACAGATTTGTAAATGGCCTTCTCCCCCTTTTGTAAGAAGTAGCAATTTCTTCTTCTTTCCTTTTAAAAAAAAAATGGTGGTAAATTACACACAAGAGAAAAGTTACCATGTTTGAGTGCACAGTTCTGTGGCATCAAGTACACTGATGTTGTCCTATGACCATCACAGCAACGACCTTCTCAATTTTTCATCTTCCCCAACTACAGCTCCGTGTACACTGAACACTAGCCCCCCATTCCTTCCTCCCCGCCAGCGCCCAGCAACCACTGTTCTGCCCGTCTCTATGAATCTGACTCCTCTAGATATTCATCTAAGTGATGTCCTACATATTTCGTGGTTGGTTTCTTTCACTCAGTAAAAGGTCTTCAAGTTTTCATCCATGCGGTAGCTTGGGTCAGCATTTCCTTCCCTGCTGAGGCTCCATGATTTTCCATGGGATGCAGACACGGTGTGTTTATGCCTTCATCCATCATGGAAGCAAGATGCTTCTACCTTTTGGCTCTTGTGAATCAGGCTACCATGAACTTGGGTGTACACACATCTATTCCAGTCCCTGCTTTCTCCTCTTTGGGGGTATCTGCCCAGAAAAAGATTTGCTGGGTCACGTGGTAATTCTACTTCAATTTCTGAGGACCCGCCATGTCATGTCCCGCCATGGCTGTCCCATGCTATGTACGCTCCCACCAGCAGTGCACGAGGGTTCTAATTTCTCCACATCCTCGCCAGGATGTGTTACTTTCTGGTATGTTTTGCCTTTGTTTGTTTGTTTGTTTGTTTGTTGCTATTAGCCATCTAGTGGATGTCAGGTGGTATCTCATGGTGGTTATTTGCTTTTTTAAACAAATAAAATATGACAGCTTGCCCTGATTTCCAGCAGCCCGAGGGGAAAGTCAATCTGTCATTAGTGGGGGTGGGGGGGTTTGCGGAGACCGCTCTCCCCACTTTCTAGAATCACACCAGCCCTTGGTGCTAGGAAACTGGAGGAATGGTCTCTAACCCAACACCACCACAATGACCTGACGGCAGCCTGTCTACACTCAGGGGCTCTTTGCTTCCAGCGAAACTGTGTAGACCGAGTGGTCAGGGTTCTGGCTCTACAGGTGGTCTGGCCACCTCCTCGAGGGTCGGCCACTAAGTAGGTTTTCCAGTCTCATCCCCATCCCAACATAGACCCACATACTTTACTCATGGGAACCCTTGAGTCAACTCAAGGGTTGAACCCTTAAATCAACTGGCTTTACGGTACTCTGCGTAAGATTTCTCTTTTATTAATTTTCAAATTATTGATTATTTAAAACAGAGAGGGTACAGAAAAAATGCAACATACTCCCTGGAATTCACAACTCAGTTTTAATGCATTTTAACATTACGCCTTGTAAAAATGCTTATGTAAGCATGAAAGAGACACATACAAGGATATTTACTACAATGGTTGCAATAGTAAAAATTTAAAGCAACTCAATGTCCATCAGTGGGGAAATGGACAAATAAACTCAAAGATTCATTAAATGGAAGAGTGTACAGTAATGAATGTGAATGAACTGGATCTATGCATATCAACATGGAAAAATATCTCAGGACCCTGAGATCATGACCTGAGCCGAAACCAAGAGTCGGAGGCTTAACACACTGAGCCACCAAGCACCCCTATTTTGTCTCTCTTTCCCTGTGTTCACATTTTTAAAAATATGTTCCATGCCTTAAGGCATTCCCTAGAAATTTCAAAACATTGATGTGAGGATCTTTGACTTCTTCCCAATTTAATGTAGATGGTTCTAGTGATTTGCTCTTAATTACGATGTTATGGTTTTAGAATAGTCTATCCCTCTAAGGTAGTGGCCCCCTTTTTTGAGTTTACCATAAGCCTTTACCAGTAATCTATGTTAATTGTATGACATAATTTTCAGCATCTATCGAAATAATTATAAGGTTTTTATTATTGCAGCCATTAACACGGATTATCGAATGAATGGATTTCCTAATTATAGGTACATTCTCTTAGGTCTTTCCTATAACACAGAACTTACTTTTCTCAACTGAGTGACACTTGCCGATTTTTTTTCTCCACCATGGTCTCTGCACCATTGACATTTTGTTTTCTGACAACCTTTTGGTTTGCAGCAAATTGTCTATTTTCCAAAGGGTAAATAAACACGGCCTATTGTAATGGTTAAAACAGTGTGTGAGTTTGAGGTTGTGACCGTCTGATAGAAGTGAGTACTATACTAGGTCTAACTCTCGCCACCTTTAAATCAATTCTAATAAAAGAAGACCAAGAAAATGAAATGTAAGCCAATAAACCTTCATTGCCCATTGTTGGTAGGAAAAAAACCACGGGGCAGAATTTGCTGCCATGTGAGCTATGCTGTTTGCATGGGGAAAACATCGCCTCCCCCACGCTGGCACACAGTGTGCTCGCACAAACACCAACTACGCAGAGATGGACCCTTGCATGTGCTGTCTTTCTAGAAGCTTCTCCCGGCTTTTTTATTTTTTATTTTTATTTTTTTTAAAGATTTCATATTTTTTATTTGACAGAGAGAGAGATCACAAGTAGGCAGAGAAGCAGGCAGAGAGAGAGGAGGAAACAGGCTCCCTGCTGAGCAGAGAGCCCGATGCGGGGCTCGATCCCAGGACCCTGAGATCATGACCTGAGCCGAAGGCAGAGGCTTTAACCCACTGAGCCACCCAGGTGCCCCTCTCCCAGCTTTTTTAGAATGTAGTACTCATTTTCACTTAGATGTTTTCTTCTTTTAATCATTGAATTATTCAACAAAAATTTATTCAGGGTCTACTCTATGACCTATTGTGTGCTAGGTGTTGGGGAAACATTTTAGGTAATTCAGACAGGATCCCTGTCTTTACAGAACTTGCTTACATATCCATAAGACTCAAGGTTTTTCCATTCTCATTTTTTGTAACTTGTCAGAACTTGGAAATTGTTTTCCATTTCTTTTGCTACATGTTTTAGGTACATAATCCGGTTTCCCTTTGGCTGATGGTCTGCACGTTCTCGAATTAGAATTTAGTATGTGCCAGGCAAAATTCTGGATACTGGGAATTCTGCAGTGAAGGAGAAAGACAAAAATCTTTGTCCCCATGGAGCTTGCTACATTCTAGTGAAACCCCAATTCCAAAGCTTTGCAAGATTTATTCAACTTTAATGTGCTTTGTATACCATACACTACAACATGCTATGTATAGGCACTAAAAAAAAAAAGAAAAGAAAAGAAAAAGTGAAGCAAGCATTCCGGAAAGACAGCAATGCAGAAGTTGATGCAGAAAAGGAATTTCTGATTCATAATTATTTAAATTGAAATTCACATCACCTCCCTCTCCAGGTAATCCAATTATCTGTAGTTCTGATAGATTTATATATATATATATATATATATCTCCAGCTTTTATATATATATCTCCAGCTTTTCAGGTAGGATAGCACAAAACAGACACAACAGGCTTCTGTAGTCTGATGTATTACTTTGCTCGAATTTTTGGCTTTGTAGGCAGAAACCTTTAAATAGTAGGCAAAATGATGAGAAGTGAAGCCCCAGTGTTTATTAGGCAGTTTCCAATGGTAGAGCAGCGCTCCCACATCTTCCCACCCTCCGGATAAGGACTTGCCAAATACTAGCAGGCAGCACGAAGGAGGAACTTTCTAGAGATCACCTATCGACTCCAAAGAGAAACGACATAGGGGGAGTGGGGAGAAGGTACTGTTGTGATTATCTCCTCTATTGCGGACAAGGCTGGTACATTTTTGTCTTGTGGGATCATTCTGTATCAGCAATGTTTCCCTTTGGTGCTTACTAAAATTAGAATAAGAAATGTTGATTAGTCGATTGCATTCATTCGCTGGATCAACAGATTTTCGCTGTGTACTTCCTATATGTCAGGCCCTGCTTTTGTGGGTCTTGTGGTTTGGGTGGCAAGTCGACGATGAGTGAGGAAGTACATGTGTGATTGGTATCACAAGGGTGGGAAGATTCGATCGGCTCACGGGACATGGGTGCTGAGTATGCTGATGAGCACGGCAGTAAGCCGCAAGAGCGTTAATTCATTCACTCACTCGAGAGTCAACAAAGATTTCTGATCACAAATGACTCTGCGCCCAGACTTACAGTGGCACCAGAAGACAGTGTCTGGTGAGTTTTACAAACGCTGACCTGGCTTCCTAGCTGGGGTCTAACCGACTGAGCCACCCAGGCACCCCATCTAACTGGGGTCTAAAGCATTTATATTACCCACCAATGCAGTGGTAGTTACGAGGAAGGATTATTTTCTCTTCTTCTTCTTTTTTTTTTAAGATTTTTATGTATTTATTTGAGAGAGAGTGAAAGTGAGAGAGATCACAGAGGCAGAGGGAGAAGCAGACTCACCACTGTGCAGACAGCCCGATGTGGGGCTCGATCCCAGGACCCTGGGATCATGACCTGAGCCGAAGGCAGATGCTTAACCGACTGGGCCACCCAGGCCTCGGGAGAAAGGATTGTTTTCATAAGTCATATTTCAGTAATGATAATAGTAATACTACTAGCTAAAATTTATTGAGCACGTTCTAGGTGCAGAGCACATGCTAAACCCTTTACATGGATATTCTATAACCCTCAGAATAACCTTAAGGTAGGTAAAACTAATATCTCCATTTTACAGATGAACACACTGAGGCTTAGAGACATAAGAAACTGGTCCAAGATCACGCATCTAGTGGGTGGTGGATTTGAGAGGTCACAGAAGCCACCACCATGTCATAGAACTTACCAGGAGTTAGGTTTCATTTTTAAATGAAGGCCAGGGACAGGAAATGAATCTGCATACTTAGCCAAACATGTTAAGAATGTGAAAATAACTCACTCCCAGTTTCTACAGTGTTTCAGAGTAAATAATCTCAAGGAGCCTGTCCAAGCATGCAGCTTTTTGCCCACACCCTTGCAGAAGAGAAGACAGCGTTCATTGCAGAGAATGCCCTTAACATTTTCCACCCGCCCTACTCCTGGTAATGACCTATCCTGGTTTCTTTTCAAGGACCGCATCTGAGCAAACCACCTTACCTCCCAAGTGACAGGTGTCTGCTTACCACCTGGAGCAGGACGAGAGAAAGTAGCCCATAGCTGGTTTAAGCTGGACACTACCATTCTGTTACATGAAGGTTTGCAGAAACCTAGAGCTTTTAAGCGTCTATGTTTCACCCTATCTGCGATCAACACACACACACGCCTTACCATCAACTCTCCCAAGCAGAGGAAACAGGCCTTCACAGGAGCACCAGGAGGATCTGCTCCTCTTCCTCCTCCTCCCATTCATGATTGCTATTAAGCATTTATTAAGCACTTACTGTGTGCCCAGCACTCTGCTAAGGTTGTGTGCACATTCATGCCTCCCAGCAATTGTATGAGATGAACGAGATACGACCCTTGAACTCACTTCCCAGACGACGAAGCAGGCTGCTTGTTAACTGCTTCAAGGTCACACAATGAGGAGCAACGCCTGGATTAAAACATGGATCTGTTGAACCCCAGAGGACGCGCTCTTATCCGCAAAGCTACACGGCTGGCCTTAAAGGATTTACAATGAGGCAGAGGATCAAGGAACAATGGACCAGATGTGTGGATCTAAGATAAGCCTGTATTTACATGAAGTGATAGGGCTGAGATTTAGAGGTTCTTAATCTGGGGTCCACAGACCTCTGAGTGTCTAAAAATAGATTGCAGAGGCCTGTAACCCTGTAGGACAGGAGTCAGCAATTTTTTTCTTAAAGGACCAGATAGCAACTCTCTTAGGCTTTGCAGGCCCTATGGTCTCTGTCGCAATCACTCCTCTCTACGCTTGTCATGCAAAAACAGCCACAGACAGTACAAACGAATGGGCAAGGCTGTGTGCCAATAAAGCTTTATTTACAGAAATAGGCAGGGAGCCGGCAGGCTCTATAATAGTGTGCGAATTCTATGTGTCTCTGTGCATTTTCGTGGTTAATGTGAGAAGAGCCATAGCTTTCTACAGCTTCTCATGAAGACTGAAAATCCAAGACGGCTACAAACTGGTCTAAATGATCTCCAAGCCCCTCTAAGCTCAGACATTCCCAGATTCTATGATTCTACACGGGTTTTAAATTAACACTCCCCTAAAGACTCTTTCTCCCTCGAAGGTCTTAAGCGGATTATAATCACCCTCCGTGGAGAAGGAAACAAAGAACCCACCACCTTCCCACCCTCCCTGGCTTACCTGGCCAGATGGTATTGGCGGGAACACAAGCATATTCCCGCCTGGACTACAGCGGCTCAGTCCTTTCCCAGCCTGGTGTGAGGTTTACTGAGGCTTCTTCTTCTTCCCAGAGATTACATGCTACATTCCACTGAGGCTTCTCCACGGAAAGCCCTCACTGTCGTGACCACCGCGATATGCAGCTTGGACTCATGGAGTCAGCTAGGTCAGCCCAGATGATGCCTTGGATGAGTTTGACTGACACATCTCTGCATCTGTTCAGGGAACCCCCTCCCAAGAAAACCTAATTCTTTCTCTTTGGATTCCCCAGCTTCTTGAGTTAGAGCATCTTATCTACCTCCTGCGATGACACCAACATGGACCTTTACCCCACCTTCCACTCCATGGGACATGACTGCTCCTAACTGGACTCTTTAGGTGGACATTGCCGATGACGCTCCACTGTGTCCGCCACAGAACCTGGGACCATGCTTTGCATATATTTTTTAGGTTATTAGCACGGAGGTCCCCAAAAGCTACAGCCAGTCTTAAATTCTCGCAATTATTTCTGAAAATCAAAGTAACGAAGTCACCTCAAATAAAAGACCCAATGGATGCCCTTGAATTTTAAGGAGTGAAAAAAAGGTATATTAAAACAAGGAATCACAAATACTATGAATCACAATGTGAGTGCACTTCAGTTCCAGGTTTCTGAGAATGGGGACTGGTTTCGGAGGAAAAAGCAGGAGATAAAGCAGAAGGGGAGAAAGATAGGCCAGAGGGCAAGAGAAGGACACCACGAACGACGAGCCCGACAGGTTCACAGAGGGAAGGACAGGTGTGCAGGGGTCTGCATGCTTGGCCAACCTCGCCTGCACTGGAACTCAGCATCGCCGGGATGCCGCTATTTGTCGAGGAAGGAAATAAGCCAGCAAATGAAAATCGTGGGGAGATCCATCATTTAGCCAGGACTTAGGAAGACTTTATTCCATATCAGATGCCGGTATCTATCACATCAGCGTTAGTGTTAGCTCTCTGAAATGAAGCCACATGGTGAGGACCGTATCGCCAACTAGTATTTTCGGTTCATCTTTGGTGACCGTGCTCATCAGGCAGCAGTGTGGTGCCCCGTGAATAGAAATGGGTTATGGACACGTGGGCTCCTTTTCTGGCATATCGTTATGTATATTATACATGAAGTATATACCCATATATACATATATGTATATACGTACTTGGATGAGTATAAAATGCCAGATAAATGTAAAATTGACCTTGTTCTTTTTTACTTAACAAGGTAGTGGGTAGGCGGGGGGTGGGGATGATGGCATTTTGCACAGAAGGCTTGGTGACTCAAGGAAGCGTCTTTTTTTTCCCCCGGTAATATCTGGTCTGGGATTATTACTGCTTTCGCGATGTTTCTAGACATACTTCTCCCCTTCAGAAATGCCAGAGGTGAAAAATACTATTCCGCTGCTATAATTTGTCACCCTGGCTGCCTGAGCAAGAAAGATCTGCATAGACGGTTTAGTAATTAAGCTTTTCAACACTGCATCATAAAGTTTTATTCTGGCGAAGGCTATATTTATCAGCTAACAAGTATTAAATCACCCCACTGATCCAGCCGTTTCTCACTTAAATATGCTCTTTTCAAAACAGAGCAGCTTTCCTTGGCTGGCTTGATTTAATAAAAGTTCTTGTTTGGAAATGCCACGGTGCTGTGTGGTCCTGTGGGCTGACGATGGCTCCAAATGCTGCCGACCCCCACTTCCTGGGGGCGCCGGACCCCCTCGTCCGGTGTCTTTCAGGGCACCCTGGCCATCTGAGTTTCGTGGCCCTCCGGGATGGCTTCCAGTACAAGATATTTTTCTACCCATTTCAATTTCTGAAGGGAAAGAGGTGAAGGAAAATAAAGAACACAAGCAGCGGGTACGTTTTGTTTTATTTCCTTATTTGAGCAGCAGGAAATTGGCCTCTTCCTCGCAGAGATGGATCTACATGTAAAATGAGTTTTTAAAACGACTCAAAATAGCGAAGCAACGATCATCTACATACTAAACAGGCTTGAGCCTTTTCCCGTACGTGCCATGGATTTCTCAAAACAGATGTGGAATTATTACGGAATTAGAAGGAGTAGATATTAAAAGTCATCAGTAATGACTTAGACGAATCTTTTCTCTAAGTAATTCCCCCTGCCTTCATGGGTCCTTTCTTGCTCTTTTCTTTGGAGGGTGCGCGTTCCTGAGACGAAATATAACAATTGTTCGTAAGGCTGCAGGAGGCTTTCGATCCAATGGCTCCACGATGGCTTTAGTTAAACACAAGATCGTTAACACATCTGAATGTCTTTTCTGCCATGCAATGGCATGAAACCCAAAGGAAGACAAATGTTAATCAAATATGGGCCAAAATGATGCGAGAAATCTCAATATCAGTCCTCTCATCAACCCAGAAATCACATGCGGCTCCCCCTTCCTTTAGCGACCGGTAGCTGGTGTAGAAGGTGGGGGATCGATTTCTGTCCAGCCAGCGAGGGACGGGAAGCAGGTGGGTCACTGAAGCATGTGTGTGATATGCTGAACCACTAAGTTGGCAAATATTGAACTATTTTAAGTGCATCTATTTTCCAGTTCAGTAAATTTTCTTGTTGTATTAAATTCATTAAACTCCACACAATCTAAATACCACAGCACATCCCGGGCACCACATGAAGGTAATGGCACCAGCCATCCGGTAGAGCAAGAGGTAAAGGTTGATCTATATACTCTCAGCTTCTATTTAATTTTTACCTTTCGTGTTAGGACCGAATTTTTTTTTTTTTGAGGTTAAAAACTACGATATGACTTGGAGAGTCAAGTGGCATCTGGTTATTATGTGAAAATGTGAAGAGGGGTTTCTTTGTCAGTGAATTGCCCTCCAAACCACAGGTCCAAAAACGATGACATCTATGACCTACGATTCAGGGTCATTTAATAACCAGAGAGAGACAGAAATTACGCTCCATTAGCCACAGTTTGGGAGAATCTTGTAGTTCAGCAATTGGCAAAAACACTGAATCAAGGATCTACTTGAAGATTAAAAATGAGGATTGGATGATAATTATGCTTTATTTGGAATGGAAATTTTCAAAAGAACAAAGGCTTTGGAACATGAACTGTTACTTGGATTGGGCCTGCTTTTTTGGGAGGGTCATTTGTTATTCTCAACCACTGTTTTCCTCTAACGAGGGGGAGTCCTGGCAATTCAGAAATGCCGTGAAAGGTGCATGGTACAAGGAATTTTCATTCTAGCGTGGGTTGTAACTGTCAAAATCACAAAATCAAGTTAATATTCCATTACGAAAATTTTTCCGGTAATTTCTCTCAACAAAATAGAAAACAACATCATCGATAACAGAAACTTGTGAAAACAAAACCCCAAAGCTCACGCCGAGGACAAAGATACAGGTACTAAATGTGGTTCTTTAAAGCTTCTAGAACACACCGGGCAGAAGTGACGCAGCCATCGAAGTTGGACTGGGTGAACGCGTCCCCTCCACACACAAGGAAAGGTTTGAGATGAAGAATCATCTGGCCATGGGAGTTGGCAGCAGCGTTTGTAACCTGAGGAGGTTAAAAACAACAACAACAACACAAATGGATTGTGGTTGATGTTCTCTGCCCTCTTGTGCTGTGATGTCAGCACCCACCTTGGGGAAATCACCATGTCTCATAAAACCGAGATCCCCTAAGCCCCGCCCCTCGCCCAAGGACTCATGCTGACCTTCTCAAATGTTGACATTTTCGCTTAGGTGACAAACTTCTCAGAAGTGTGTTGAACTTGAAGATTAGTAGGTCGTGATAGGCTCAATTAGTTGGAAGTACAGTGTTGTTTTTTTTTTAATAAAGGGGAAATGATATTCATGAAATCCTTTACCAGTGATGGAGTCCCTGCGACGTGCTAGATGAGGGAAATCGAAAAGAGAGAAGGACTGTGTCCTTAGGGAGTTTCCGGGTCAGCGCAGAATGTGGGCATAGGACAGCATCTAAGGCCTAAGACAGAGAGAGTGGGAGGGCGTAATGGAAACACCTGGGGTGCCAGATAGGAACAGCCGAGGTGTTCTCTATCTCTGGATAGAGCCTTCAAAGGGGAGGGGATGGGTCACTTGAGTTCTGAGAGATGTGTAGGAGTTTAAGACAGGGACGGGGCTTTCCAAAGGCAGCAAGCATAAAGGCCCCATAGCACACGGGCCAGAGAGAACAAAGTGTGTTTTGGAAACTGGGGGGTGGGTCACACTGTGTGTGTGTGGTAGAGGAAGGGGCTCCTCAGAGGAAGGGACATGGCCGAGAGGCAAGATAAGAGGCATTAGTGTTTCAGAATTAAAGTGTAATACTTCTAAACAAAGGTCTATTAAAAATGTAGAATTTACTACTTATGAGGGGCGCCTGGGTGGCCCAGTCAGTTGGGCACCTGATTCTTGGTTTCAGCTCAGGTCGTGAACTCAGGGTCGTTGGATTGAGCCCCACATAGGGCTCCACGCACAGCGGGGAGTCTGCTTGAGATTCTCTTCCTCTGCCCCTCCCCCGACTTGCACCCTCTCTCTCTAAAATAAATAAATAAATCTTTTTAAAAAATAATAATAATAAAAGAATTTACTATTTATAAGCCAAAGGGGAGAGATTAGCTGAAGTCTGGGATTTATTTTACTTTATAGAACCAGGTTTATAACATTTGAAATGGTGAAAAAGGCATAGAGGTTATTTCCTGGAAAAAATTATTCTCAAAATTGGGATGGATATTGCTAATAAGCATTCACAGCCAGAAGAGTGAGCGGATGACAGGGGTGTGTGAACACAGTCATCTTGGACACTGAGACAGTTTGGCTCCTGGAGCACGAAAAGCCCCTAAAAAACAAATCACACAAACTTATTATAAAGGCAATCTTGGGGTGCCCGGCTGGCTCAGTTGGTAGAACGTGCGATCCTTGATCTTGGGATCATGAGTTCGAGCCCCATGTTGGGCGGAGAGTTTACTTAATAAATAAATCAATAAAATTCCTTCCTTTATTAAAAAAAAAAAGGCACTCTCCCTTGGGGTAGTTTCCCTGCACAACTTCAAGGCACGCCATTCACATAGACTACGATGTGGCAGTTCTGGTCTCTTACACAATGTTTTCATGGGAAATAACAGGCTAAGTCCCACGAGGATTTGTTTATTTAAAAATTAAACTGCCCCAAATCAAGAAATGTATCAAATGCTATCTGGATTATGGGGCTGAGACTTGGTTCTAGATAGGCTGAGTTAGTGCATGCTTGGATGATTTTTTAAACCAGAAAAAGTTTGCATAGATTTCTTTATAAGCCATATTTAGCTTTAAAAAGGAGGTTAGTTACAATTATTTCTTTGTCGAATTCCTAAAGATATGGATGTTTAGAGTCCTATGTCGCTCAGATACAAACGTAAAATTTTAAGAGCATCCTCTCATTTTTCTGGAGGTCCCTTGAGAACTGTAGCATCCTTCATACACACCGTAGATAATCTTTTTAAAAGTCATGTCAGAAACTAATGATGTACTGTATGGTGACTAACATAACATAATAAAAAAAATAAAATACAATAAAATAAAACTTATGCTATAGGGGGAGCCTGGGTGGCTCATTCAGTTAAGTGTCCAACTCTTGATCTCAGCTCAGGTCTTGATCCCAAGGTCTTGAGTTCAAACCCCGAATGAGGCGTCACACCCGGCGTGGAGCCTACTTAAAAATTATGCCCTCGTTTTATTATGTGCAATTGCAGCTTGATTTTTCCCCCAGCTTTACTGAAGTATAATTGACAAATAAAAATTGTGTATATTTAAGGTGTACAACTTGATGTTTTGACATACATATGTATATATCATAAAATCATCCATAATCAAGCTAATATATCCTTCAGCTCACATAGTTTTCATTTATCCTTCCTTCCTCCCTCCCTTCTTTCTAATCGCTCTATGATTTATTGCCTTAGCAAATTTCAAGTACACAGTACAGTATTGGTAACTAAGTCATGTTGCTGGATCTTAGATTCCCCGGAATGGACTCACCCTGTGTAATGGGTGATGGGGACCAACATCTCATTCCCCCCACCGGCTCCCAGCTGTCACTGTTCTACCCTCTGCTTCTATGAGTCTGACTAGTTTAGGCTGAGCAGAGCCCGATGTGGGGCTCAATCCCAGGACCCTGAGATCATGACCTGAGCCGAAGGCAGAGGCTTTAACCCACTGAGCCACCCAGGCACCCCTGAAAGATACCGTTTTGATCTAAATTTAACATATCCGGGATGTAGCCTTCTTCCTCAATTTCACTGAGGGGGAAAGGTCTTTGTGATCTCCTCAGCAGCAGCAAGAAGTTTGCTGAAAACCTTATGATGGGGGAAAACCCAGCGGTTGTTAAGGCCACTGTGACAAGCACGGTTTGCCCTACAGGAAGGCATCTCTGGAGGTTTTCAGGTTTTCCCTTCAGAACCCACGATTTGCTAAGGATTCCTCTTTGCTTGCGAGGAAATTTACCCGGATCGCTTGAAAACATAAAGATGTCTGAAACCAATACTATTCCCCAGGACACTGATTTCCTAGTTCTCAACTGCATTTGAAATAATTCACATTAAAAAAAAAGAAAACAAAAAACCGAGGTGCTATAAAAGACTGAGTAATTTTACGGCTTTCTTACGTTGCTTTACATTCCTGAGGGTCACGTTAATTGGACTCGGGTATGCCTGTGTCTGGGCAAATGGAGATGTCTGAGCCCTCCCTTGTGCTTTTGATAATCACACTGAATGTTTTAAATTGATTTCTAACAATTCCAGTTCAGAGGGTGGCTCTTGCCTCCGATTGTTCCCGGCGTGCAGGGAAAGCTTACTATCTCCTAGGGGCAAACTCTGAGTAACGGTCCCCTTCTGAGATACGGCCCACGCCAGCAATACGCACAGCTGGGAGGGCTGAGATGGTACGGGGCTGATTCGTACATATTTCCTCACTTCCTCTACTCCGCAGCCAGTATAAACTTGAACCCATGCCATGGTACATAAACAACAGAAATTGAATATTTGGTTAACTTATTCTTTTATGGCCCTGATGCAAAGCTCAAAGGTAGTGGTTCCCAAAAGTCAATCTATGGCAAAAAGAGAAAAAATAAGAATTATGAGCTTTTTCATGGAGCGGAATGTATTCTATTTATAAATTGGTTATGAGGTTATATCTTTACTTTTTTTTTTTTTTTTTTTTTTGGTTATTCTTTCCATTACATTCTTGTGGCTGCGTTTTTTTGCTTTTTAAATTCTTTTTTTTTTTTTAAGATTTTTTATTTTATTTATTTGACAGAGAGAGAGAGAGAACACAAGTAGGCAGAGAGGCAGGCAGAGAGAGAGGGAGAAGCAGGCTCCCTGCTGAGCAGAGAGCCCGATGCGGGGCTCGATCCTAGGACCCTGAGATCACGACCTGAGCCGAAGGCAGAGGCTTTAACCCACTGAGCCACCCAGGCGCCCCTGCTTTTTAAATTCTTAATTGCAGAATGCAAAGATAGCAGTATTATACTGATTCCCAAAACATTCAGAGGGATTTTACTGGTGCATGAAATAAAAACGCTTGGAACCACGGCTCTGGGGCGAGGCGCTTGATGTGGCTCAGAGGACAGAGACGCCTGGCCTGAGGAATGTTTTCCGTAAAGGGGGTGAGGGAATGGGGGAGCAGAGGTCAGCTTGGAGAAACCACCAGTAATCTCAGGTAACACTGCATAACCTTGGTTTGGACTCGGTGAGTGGATGAGTAATTTTTAAAAATGGAATAAAATCTTGTGTACGACTCATTTCCCAGAAACTTGTGCAATCCCTCATCTATCCAAATATTCGTCTAGTTAGGGCTGGAATCCTTCATCTGTTCACCTGCGGCTAAATACTCAAGGTAGTAAACTTAAGGCTGTAGAGAAAAATCGGGGTTGGGGGGGAGAAGGCTTCATCAAATGCAGAATAAACACCTACCTTCAAACTGTATGAGGCTAGAGAGAAAATGTGGCCTGTGTTGACTCTGTGTATACATTTCCCCATTCCTACCACGTTCCCAAGGCACTGGTTTGAAGCATCTATCATACGCCTGTTTACAAAACCAGGGAGAAATGTAAACAAACAAAGGAGAGACGAGGGCTTGTGCTCATGTTAGTGGAAATGTCTGTTTACATCTTTATAGACGGGGATCGGGCCCAGGCACTCTGAAAGGATGAGACTTCACTCATGGCTCAGTGGTGAAAAATATTATCAACCCCTGAGCATTTTTTTCCTCAAGAAAAAATTCTATGGGCCAAATGAAAAATGTAATGTTTCTCTCCCTTTCTTTTCTTTTATTTTAAAGTCCCTTTGGGGACTAATGAAAATGCCGTAAAATGTTGCTGATTCCTCTACATTTAACTCACCAAATTGCAATTTGGTAAGAAGTGTTTGTTATTTAAAGGCCTTGTAAGTCCCCAGAAACAGCGAGCTATGAAGGTTCTGTTTTGTTTTGTTTTGTTCAGGGTTGTTTTTGTTTTTTGTTTTTTGTTTTTTTTTCGTTTTTGTCTTCCCTGCATCTCCTATTCCATTGAACATGGCTGGTGTTGTTTGTCCAAATGATGTGCACATGGACCTGCCAAAAACTAACTCAAACTTTTCAAAGTTTTAAATTCTCTGTGTCTGAATGGCCTTTAAACATGAAGGTACTTTTTTTTTCTCTATAATAATAATTTTCTTTAGTTTTTAGTTTCTTTAATTTTCTTTAGACACAGTCCACAATGTTTCCAGTTCATGTCAAAGCGGCAGTGAGCCCGCACAGACAAAGTCTAAACATTCCTTTAAATGAGTTTCTTTCCTGGGACCCGGAGAACGCATTCTGGAAAGCTCTAGGTGTCAGGGAGGAAAGAAACCAAGTCCTCCGGGTAACCTAGCCAACTTCTGTCTATATCTTTTAAAAATTCTCTCTTAGAACAGTCAACTCTATGCCCAGATGTTGGTGGCATAGCTCGAGGTCCCACACATATGGAATATATTTGCCGTATGATTAAGACAAGTGATGATATGGGTTATTTCTTAACCATACATTGCATGTTATACTGAGAACTGGGATAATAATGATAAATGGGAGGGCTGATGATTCCATTTAGTCTATTTTTTTTCCCCCAAATACTTTTATTTTATTTTTTCAGTGTTACAAGATTCATTGTTCATGTACCACACCCAGTGCTCTGTGCAATATGTGCCCTCCTCAATACCCACCACCAGGCTCTATTTTGAGGTATATTTCCTTAAAAAAAAATCGCACTTCTTGGGGTCCCTAGTGTTGGCAGCTTTCCATCCTGTATCAGTCTATGCCTCAGTCCTTCATATTCATAAAGAGCTTTATCAACAACCGGGTGCTTTCCTGCAGAGACGGTGCATTGTTAATTGGTTCTTAGGCGTTATGTTCATCATATCCTCTTGCCTCTGTTTGACACGTCTCTCTGGTGTTCGATGATATTTAATGGTGATTTCATGAACCCATTGCTTTGTTGTGCTTCAGAGAAAGGTCTGCTTGTGCGGCGGGCTCCTGGCTGCGGAGCTCTGGGTCTGGGACTACAGAGAGCCGCTGTAAAATTACTATTGGTTGGAATACCCTAGGTGTGAAGGAAGTGATGTGGTTTGGTCAATTCTCAGTGGAGCTTTTCTCTTTATTGGTATTAGTCTATTCTATTTTAATAAACCATGGGGTAGATGCAGGGAGAAGGCGCCACAAATCAATTATATGAGCCATGTAGCAGCTTTAGTGGGGTTTGAATGGCGAAGGACATACTTTGCTGAAATTGTATATTCAGTTCCTGAGGTCTACATTGAATCCGTTTAGATCCCTTCCATCCTTCAGAGTCCTGAAAACACTGGAGTGGTCTATTTCGACCAGGAGTTGTTCACGAGCACACAATCAAGAATGAAACACTATTTTCTCTAGTGCTCTTGCAGTAATAAGAGACAAAACAATGGTCGTATTACAGTCCCTGTTAGAGTTTTTAATTTAATGGGAAACTGTCCTGCCCTTCAGCAAGGTTTAGTATCTTCATGCATTAACTCTTCAAATATGTGCAGTTGGCGAACCTGCGTAGGGTGCTGTGGGGAGAGGCACCATTTTGTAGGCAGAAGGTGATCTAACGGACTGGGATCCTTTTGTTTTCATCTAAATATTAATGTTGTGCCTTTGTGTCTCAAAGGATGCAATTCCTTGGGATCCTAGGATGCAGAGGGCCAAGAACACTTTTGATCTGTGGGTCTAGTCACGATGCTAAAATCATCTTTCCTACTCAAGTGGGCCTAATCACTATTTCTCCCCCATTTAACAGCAGCCCCGTTCCCCACAGTTCAATTCCTCCTTCGTCCCTTCTCCCACTCCGTTTCCTTTCCTTTTCTTGATGACCCAGAAGCATGGCCATTATTTCTTTCTGGTCCTCACTTGTGCTGAATGAACCAAAGGGCTTTTTGTTTGCGCTGTGAGATTTTGGCCGAAAGGTTGCTGCCATTTTGATCGTCAGCTCCAGAAACAACCTCCCTTCTACTTCCAATGCTGTGAAATTAAAAGAATCAATGCTTGTGCTCCTCAGAGAGACAATAATGGAGTATAAAAAATAAGTGGTTTGAAAAGTCAGCTTAATTAAGGTATAAATTATATATGGTGAAATTCACCCTTTTTTATGTGTACCCTTCTATAAATTTTAACAGTGTACACAGTCATGTCAACTATCAAAACAATAATATAGAGAACATTTCTGTCTCTCCCCCAAAATTTCCCTTGTGCCCCTTTGTAGTTCATCTCCTTCTCCTAGTCACAGCCCCTGCTGACCATTGATCGATTTCCTGTCCCTACAGTTTTGCCTATTTCAGGAAGCTATACAGGTAGAATGATACAATAGATAGCCTTTGAGTATGGCTTCCTTCACTTAGGTAAAGCTTCTGAGATTCACTCATGTATTGCAAATAGCAGCAGGTTGTTTCATTTCATTATGGACTAGCTTTTCATGTATGGAGTTACAACCTTTTGCCCACGTACCAGGTGATGAATATTTGAGCTATTTCCAGGTTTGGGGCAATTACTGATAAAGCTGCTATGAACATTTGCAAATAAGTTTTTGTACGGATGTATGTCTTCATTTCTCTCCTGTAAATCCCTAAGAGTGGGGTCTTTGGGTCAGATAGTAAGTGTGTATTTAATTTCATAGGAGACTCTGAAAGTGTTTTCCAAAGGGGCCGGTGCCATTCTGCATTCCCGCAGTGAGAGGTGAGGATTCCATTGACATCCTCACCAGCACTTGGTACTTTCAGAGTTTTTGAACTGAGCCATTCCAGTAGGTGTGTCATGGCATCTCATTTTAGTTTTAATTTACATTTCCTTAATGACCAATGATGGTCAGCATTTTTGTGTGTGCTCACTTGCCATCCAATCTCTTCTTTTTTGTGTGTGGTAAAATACACATGACTTAGTGGTAGCCACTGGCAAACACTTATCAGCTTTCTGTCTCTATGGATTTGCCTATCCGAGAGATTTCATGTAAGTGGAATCATTCACGATGTAGCCTTTGTGTCTGGCTTCTTTCATTTAGCACAATGTTTTCACGGTTTATCCACATTGTAGCTTTTATCAATAAATACCTCATTGCCCTTTTTTTCTGTCCTTCAAAGGTTTAATATGTGTATTTCTATATAATTTCCCATGGGTCCTCTTATTAGAAATACGTTGAAGACGTATTTCCCACCTAACGATTGATTTTTTTTTTTAACGATTGATTTTTTAAAAACTATTTATTTATTTTAGAGAGAGAGAGAGCGGGGGAAGGGGCAGACCCAACGGGGGGCTTGATCCCAGGACCCCAAGATCATGACCTGAGCCGAAATCAAGAGTCAAATGCTTAACCGACTACCCATAAAGATGCCCCCTTAATGACCAATTTTTTAATTGAGGTATAAATCGTCACTTTTTATGCTTAAATGATAATCCATCTTATGGATATACCATATTTTGTTTATCCATTCATGTCCATAATGGACATTTGGCCTATCTCCACCTTTAGTTATTGTGAATAGTGCTTCTGTGAACATTTGTGGACACAGTTTTATTTGAACATATGTTTTCAACTCTTTTGGGTATATAGGAAGGGGATACTTTGGTTATCTTGCAATTCTATGTATAATTTATTGAGGAACTGCCAAACTATTTCCACAATGTCCAAACCATTTTATATGCCTACCGGCAAGGTAGGACCATTTTAATCTCTCCACATCCTTACCAGCATTTGTTCTTTTCCTTTTTCTTTCTTTTTTTTTTTCCAAATTATATTCATCTTAGTGGTATGAGATGGTATCTTATTGTGGTTTTAATCTGCATTTCCCTAATGACTAAGGACATTGGGCATCTTTTCATGTGTTTGTTAACCATTTATATCTCTTCTTTGGAGAAATGTCTATTCAAATCCTTGACCCATTTTAAAATTGGATTGTTTGATTTTTTGCTATTGAGTTGTAAGAGTTCTTTATATATTCTGGATTGTACACCCTAATCAGATAAGTGATTCACAAATATTTTCTTCTATCCTATGGGCTGTCTTTTTACTTCTTTGATAGTCTTTTGATGCACCCAAGTTGTGAATTTTGATGAAGTCCAAATTATTTATTTTTTCTCTTGTTGCTTATGCTTTTGGTGTAATATCTAAGAAACCATTGCTAAATACAAGGTTGTGAAGATTCACCCTTATGTTTTCTTCTAAGATTTTATTTTAGCTTGCAGAGTTAGGTTCTTAATCCATTTTGGGTGAGTTTTTGCATGGGGTGTGAGTTAAGGGCCCAACATCATTCTTTTGTATGTGGATGTCCAGTTGTCCCGGCACTATGTGTTGAAGAGACTCTTGTTTCCCACAGAATGTTTTTGGGAAACTTATCAGAAATCAATTAACCGTAAGTGTGGGTTTATTTCCAGACTCTTTGTTCTACTCTATTAATCTGTATTTCTGTTCTTATGCCATTACATTATTTGGATTAGGGTAGCTTTATAGTAAGTTTGGAAACCAGAAAGCGTGCGTCCTCCAGCTTTGTTCTTTTTTTGAGATTGTTTTGGCTATTTGGGGTCCCTTGCAACGCCATATAAATTTTGGGGTCAGCATTTCTGCAAAGGCCATTGGGAATTTAATAGCAATTACAATAAGTTCATAGATCACTTTGGGTAATGCTGCCATTTTAAAATTATTAAGTCTTCTGGGGGAGCTGGCTGGCTCAGTTGGTAGAGCATGTGACTCTTGATCTCAGGGTGGTGAATTCAAGCCCCATGTTGGGCATAGAGTTTACTTAAAAAACAATAATTAAGTCTCCCAGTCTATGAACATACAGTATATTTTCCTGTGTTTAAGTCTTCTTTAATTTCTTTCAGCAATGTTTTACAGTTTTCGTTGTAGAACTCTTACATCTCCATGGTTAAATTCATACTTCTTCTTTAGTACAGTGCTCTTCCAAATTTTTTGTCCATTTTTAAATAATTGGGCCATTTGTTTTCTTATTACCTATTTGTGACAGGTCTCTATAGTCTGGATACTAGTCTCATCAGATATATGTTTTTACAAATGGTTTCTCCAATTCTGTGTCTTATCCTTTCATTTTCTTAACAGTGTCTTTCAAAGACATTGTTTTTAGTTTAGATCAAGCCCGATATATCAGTTTATTTTCTTATGGTTTGTGCTTTTTGTGTTTTATCTAAGAAATGTTTGCCAAACCCAAGATCATGAAGATTTTCTCCTGGTTTCATCTAGAAGTTTTATAGTTTTAAGGTTTTACGGTCTATGATCCATGTTTAGTTAATTTTTGCATAGAATGTGAAATGTGGACTTTTGAATCTAAAATGAAACATTCCAATTTCTATTTTGCTACTTACTAGTTGCGTCACATCAGGCAAAACCTGCAACATTAATCCCAGTTTCTTCATTTGAAACCAAGATAGTCATATTTACTTCCTGATCTGTCAGAATTGTTGTGAGGAGCAAATGAAAAGAAGTAGAGAAGTGCTTTCTAAAATCAGAGCATAAATGTTAACTATTATTTCTAGCTGACAGCAGCAAAAGAACGATGATAGAAGAATGTGTCATAATTGGGGGAAAGCCAAAATTCAAACAATTACTGGCAGTCGAGGGAGGTGTTTGAAAGCCCTGGCATTTAAACAGACCTGTGGCTGAATTCCCGTTTTGCCACCTCCCAGGGGAAGAACCTCACACAAGGCACTGAGCCTCTACTTCCCAACTTCCGCATCTGTGCAATGGGGACGGAGTAGACACTCCACAGAGTGCTTGCAGGCTGAGCGGGAGTTAAGTACGAAGCCCAGTGAGCTACACAGACTAGGGGTTAATAAATGGCATTTTTTGTAGGGAGCCTGGTTGGCTCAGTCGGTTGAGCGTCTGACTCTTGATTTTGGCTCAGATCATGATCCCAGAATCTTGGGATTGAGTCCCTCATTGGGATCCCTGCTCACTGGGGAGTCTGCATCTCCCTCTATCCCTCCCCCCCCCGCCCCCTGCTCATGATCTCTCTCTGTCTCTCTCTCTCTCAATCTCAAATAAATAAATAAAATCTTAAAAAAAAACTCTCTGTGTTCACAGAGTGTATTATACATACTTTTTTAATAGCAAACCACACTATCTCATGATTATCGGCTTTTCGGTCAGCTTTGCTGATTATATAGAAAGCTCCTTGAAGGAAGGGAGCTGTCTTTGAGCCTTTAGAATCCTGCATAACGTCTGGCATAGAGTAAGAGCTCAGTATAGGTGTGTGAGATGGAAACTTGCAAATATATTATTAATTTCTAATGTGGACATAAATAGCTTTTGGCAGCTGAACCTTCTTGTTAGTTTCATAGCATAACACTGATGTCTACCCTAAAGAGATCTAGTAGACTTACCCTTTCTGGAACAGTGTTGGAATAAGGCCTACATCTCTTGGGGTATCCACACCCCTACAATAACCCCCATCACCAAGTCTGAAGTAGTAACAGTGACTACAGATGAATAGATATAGCATTTGTCCAGGAGAAATGACACAGATCACTTTAAAAAGTTTTCCATCAAGGAATGCTGCTCACAATAATTAGTTCTTCTGAAAAAGCGTGATACTGAATATACGGCAGGGTCAGTCTCAGGAGTACTTAAGAAAAAAGGATTTAATTAAACGCCTATGTGTTAAAACATTTAACAGTTTGCATAATATGGAATTTTGTGAAAAGGGGAAATAGCTGCTCATAGAAACGTCCATTAAACTGTGATTGTACCTCCCTAATTCCATGATCAGAACTTCTCAGGCAATGATCTCAACACGTGCGCCTACCTCATAATAAACTGAAGCAATCGTCGGTAACGAGCCAGTGACAAAGAGTTGGGAGATGACGCAGTGGAATGCTTCGGGCTGACACCTGTTACGTGCCTTACTCTTGAGGGACTGGGTCATGCCAGAGTCCACCGATCCCAAAGGGCCTCTTCCGGCCCCCCCATACGTTACCAGAAACTCATGACCCATAGGCGAGAGCGCTCCTGTGGCCACAATGTCATGCCAGGAAATGTTGACTCATGGCAGAAATGGCAAAAATGTGTTTAACTACCAAACACTAAAGAATGTGCAAGTCAGTCTGGGAATAAATAGCAAGAAGCTGAAAAATGTGTAAGCTTAAAAAAAAAAAAAACAACTGACGAGTTCCTTGCGTCCACAGAAATCCTCCTCTTTGGTCTCACCTTGCTCCGTTGTTATTCAACGGTCCCAAGGGTGCGACTAAGGGTCACAGCACCTGGCACTGAATCAGTCCTTCAGAAACATGCCTTGTCCAGGGCTACTGGCATAAGTGAAGCCGAGAACACAGAGGAGAGAGAAACTCTGAAAAGAGAGTGAGAAAAACAAAAAAGTAGGACAGCCAGTGGCCATGAAGAGAGGTAGTCAAAGGGCACCTGGGTGGCTCAGTCGGGTAAGCATCTGCCTTCGGCTCATGTCATGATCTCAGGGTCCTGGGATCAAGCCCCACATCGGGCTCTCTGCTCGGCGGGGAGTCTGCTTCTCCCTCTCCCACTGCCCCTCCTCTTGCTTGTGCTCCCTCTCTCTCTGTGTCAAATAAATAAATAAAATCTTAAAAAGAGAGAGAGAGAGGTAGTCAAGAAAAGAAAGCAAGCGACAGGGACGCACGAGCTCAGCACCTAGGAAATGACCCCACATCCTCTCTTCCTCCTCTCTCTACCTGTTTAGTTATATCACCTGAGAACTCGCTTCGTCTTGGCGTCTGTGGTAAATGTTTTCCACCGTGTTGCCCCATTTCATTCCGACCACAACCCTGGGAAGCAGGTTCAGTCGTTACTGGTCACAGATGGTCCCAGAGCTGGGAGCACCAGTCTACCCCGCTCAGAGGCCCACCGCGAGCTGGGCTTTGAACCAAAATCTGTCTGACGCCAGAGTCCAAGATCACACATAATCAAATCATTAAACATCCAGAAATTATAAAGCACAAAGATGGGAGAAAAATCACAGGACCAGTGGCAGAATGACTTATCCGGCCTGATTTTACCATGTACACGAACTAGCAAACAACACACGGAATGTACTTGACCTGATCAACACAATGGTTATTTTTTTTTTTCAGAGTACTTATCCCGGGAGGCCATATGTTTGAATCAGTCACGTTTAAGAAAAGTGTCAAAATTGACCATCTATTTTATTCAAAAGATTTAAGTCCAAATGGCTTTGTTCCTAAAACATCAAATTCAAGCTCAAATTCGAAAGACCTGATCCAACCCGTGACAGGCCGAAGAATGCACACCAGGCTCTGAAAGACGGGCTCCACTTCATTGGAATAAGAGTGCAGCTTATCAAGGTGACTGACTGCTTTCAAGAGGACAACCTTGGGGTTTATAATTTTGGTATTTTCATACAATCGGTCACTGCCTTCTAGTTCCAACCCACGCGAAACAAGATAACAAGGGCAATATAAGAGAAAATGCATAAGAAAGGAAAAAATAAATAAAAATATGAATTGCCACTTGACCTTCCGGGGATGACCTAGACACCATCACTCACCCGAAATTAATCTCACGGGGCAAGAGTGTAAGTACTGGGGGGTCTCAGGCTCTTCTGTGTGCGTACCTGTTCCCCCACGAAACACAACTAAGGAAAATTCTGGCCTTAAGCTGTTGTACGTTTCTTCTTTTCTCTTTTATTCTTTCTATTCCTGGCGAGGGCTATGCCAACTGAGGTAATGAGGAAGCCAGAATGGGAAATTGGCCCTAAAAAGGGCGAAGAGTTATTTGTTTAAGAGAAAAAAAAAAAAAAAGAGGATAGAGTCAAGAGTGAGGAAGGTGGACAGGAGGCTGAAGGGAGGACAGAAGGGAAGAAAGAAACCCACAGGGCTCCTGGTCAGAGAGACTTCGGTGGGGAATTAGGAGGTGAAAGTACACAGGGAACGTGTGGGAGAGCTTCCAGAAGCGGGGAGATACAGAGAATGAGAAGAGAGACTTCCGAAAGTGCTGACGACGATGACAAATGTTGGCTATTCTTTAAAGTTTCATAAAAGGTACTTGTAAAGATTGGAGTCACAGGCCCACCTTGGAGATAACGCTCGCCATCATCTGACCTTTCAGCAAGGCATAATCACTGAGCACAGACCACCAGCGTAAATATCATAATAAGGAAAAAGTTTGAAATATTGTGAGAATTATCAGAATGTGACACAGAGACGTGAAGCGAGCACATATTATTGAGGGAAAAAATGGCGCCGATAGATTTGCACGACCCGGGGTTGCCAGAAATCTTAAATTTGTAAAAAAAAAAAAAAAAAAGACACAGTATCTATGACATGCAATAAAGCCAAGTGCAATAAAATAAAATATGCCTATATTTTAAATTTCCTTTGGTTGTGGAATTGTGTTTCCTTGACTGCAACACAAGACTGGGCCGTGAAGAGCTCTTGATTTATGCAGAATAAATTTATAATAGAATAACCTTTATAGCAAGCACCCTTGACACGGAACTCCTGGGAGGACTATAGGTTGTTTATAAATCCTCATAATTGTATGTAATTTTGGCGGTCACGTGTACATGTATATTTTGAAGTAATGAGAACCTTCATGCGCATAGCTTTTATCAGATTCCTTTTTTTTTGATTTATTTATTTGAAAGAGAGCGAGTGTGGGAGTAGGGGTGGGGGAGGGGCAGCGAGACCGTCAAGCCGACTCCAGACTGAGCTTGGAGCCTGACTGGGTTAAAACTCGCAACCTTGTCAGGCTACTTTTTTTTTTTTTACAGTCTGAAAGTAAAAGTTTATTTGGTTTTAACAAAATTTGGAAGATGGAGGGAAGAGGAAGAAATAAGGCATTAAAAGACCTTATTTTGTATGACATTGATAAATATAATTTTTTTCATTTTTTAAAAAACAATCTTGCTGATGAATTGACTTACAATAAGCTGTATATATTTAAAGTGTATAATTTGATAAGTTTATATCCCCATGATATATACCCATGAAACCATCCTCACAGTCAAGATAGTGAACATATTCACCACTTCCAAAACGTTACTCACACCCATTTGTAATTTTCCGTCTTTCCCCTCCCCACTTCCCCAGTTAATGTTTTCTGTCACTACAGTTTGCATATTCTGCAGTTTTATATAATAGAACTGTCCAGTCTATACTCCTTTATCTAGCTTCTTTTAATCAGTATGATTATTTTGAGATCCACCCAAGTTCTTAAGTGTTCTTTTTTTATTAACACATACTGTATTATGTGTTACATATAATGGTATTAGAATATTATAATTATATTATTATAATGTTATTATAATTATATTATAGTTATATATATCTATATATATCTATATATCTACTTTCAGCAAGCTCACAGATACATGTATAATGTATATATATTATATATACAGATATATTACATATAATATATTATATATAATATATTATAAATTATATTTATATAATATATAATAAATTATAATAAACAATATTATATGTAATATTATATTATATAATATATAATAATATATATATAATATATATAATATATAATAATATGTAACATTATTGAACATATAATGTTATTATGTGTTACATGCCCCAGGGTACATGTCTGTGAATCCTCAGGCTTACACATTTCACAGCACTTACCATAGCACATACCCTCCCCAATGACCATAACCCAACCACCCTATCCCTCCCCCCTAACCCCCAGCCACCCTCAGTTTGTTTCGTGAGTTTAGGAGTCTCTTATGGTTTGTCTCCTTCCTGATCCCATCTTTCCGTGGTAAATGAGATCCCATGTTTGAATGGCCCAGCTCCTGGCCTGCACACTGTGGGCGCTCATGATCCCACTCTCTCTCTCTCTCCCTCCTCTCCCTTACCCTGCGCAGTGCAGGGATCGCAAAAGAAGAGAAATAAGGGGAAAAATAAAATGGATGGAGACAAAGGGGTCTAGGATGGGGAATCCACGCCACTCACTGCTGCCTGGGGTGGGGGAGCTGGCACTCTGCGGTCTCCCGAGGATTTCATAAAATGAGAGTTTGAAGGGCTTATTATTTGTTCATCAGAAAGGGGTGGAGGGAATGAAAGGGGTTGGAGTGTGAAGAACTGGAAACGTTTGGGGTGGAGCAGGAGAGGGCGAGGAGGAAAAGAAAAGGAACACAGGGTGGGACCCAGACTAGAAGAAGAAGCGGGTGGGATTTCCCCAGCATGGGGACTGCACCTCTGCTCAGAGATGAATGGAAGTTCCAAACCAACGGGTTGATCCTCTTTCTTTTCTGTTCCTGTTCCCACACAGTCCTTCCCTTCAGTCTACGCACGTAGGAGACCATTCTCGTGCACGCGTATCTGTGAGCTTGCTGAAGGTAGAGCAGGTTCCAGGATGGCAAGGGGAGAGGGGGACACACATTTAGGTCAAATTTCAAAGGTCACAATGGAGCTTTGAAAAGCACTGGTGAAATGTTCTATTGGGAATAATAACTGAAAACTAGTTAAATCCTATTATGTCTTTGGACCCGTCATTTCCTTATTCCTTTTTCTAAAGTGATATAGGAGATTATCTGTCTATCCATCTATCTATCATCTATCTATCTATTTATCTACCTATCTATCATGTACCTATCATCACTGTCATCTCTTTCACAATGTAGGCAAGATCTCTGCCATAAATGACAATGTTATGCTTTGTAGAATGATGCTCAAGGTACAATGAGAAGAGTATGAATACTGGAAAATGCAAACTTCTAAGTTCTAATGAAACAACTTACTCCCTTTCAGACTTTGCAGCCCATGTAGATATCGTGACAAAAGAGCTGTAAATGCACTGGGTCAATTTCAAGAGAGAACATCCAAATTGTAATAAAAATCATGGCTAGGGTTTGGATGTACTTTGTGTTCCGATATTTTTTATTAAATTTTGTGATATTGCACAATTTGAATGGGTCATTTTGTGGTTAGGGCCTATCTATTTCTATTAACACATGAAGTTTGAAGAAGTAAGTTGATTTTAACCCATCTTTTCAGCTTATTAAATTATTTCACGCAAGTCCCAAGAAGAAACTCACAAACTGTTGTTCCTTTTGAGGGAATATTTATAAATCGCAGAAGGACTTGCCGTGTAATACATCTAGCTTCAAATTATAGTAACAGGATGATTTCCCTGTCTTCTTTTTCAAGCCGACCTAAAATTGAGTTAGTAGCACTTAATGACATTAGCTATCGAGATTGTTTTCAGTGCTTTTAAAAGGAAAAAGTAAAGTCTTCTAAAGTGACCGTGATACGTTTAAGTAAATATTTTCCCCAAAGGTTCCCTGTATAATTGAACTTGAGAAGACACGGGTAAACATGTAGGCAAGCTGCAGTATTTTGGAAAGTAATTTACCATTTCCTCTGATTTTGAAAAGCCCTGCATGTAACATATACAGAATCTGCTGCCATTTCTCACAATACCATTTTTTCCTAACGGTTTCCCGAGTCGGGTAACCAACGGCGCTGATAAATCGGTTAACCGATGCGTTCGGAGATCTTGGGGGGATAAACGTCACTGCTGCTTTTCTCCTCTGCCCTTTGCTCAACTGTCCCCCAAGGGGCTTTACACCTGAGTTTACAGATCAAAAGACTTCTCTACAAATACTCACAAACTTCTGTTGGAATAGGCAGAGATTTCCAGAAAAGTCAACATTTACTTAGTGTAAAGAGCTTGAAATCTGAGCTAGTAGAGTGACCAGCGCTTTATCTAACCCAGAAAAACAACTCAAGCGGCTGAATTATACGGGTATTCCTCTCTGTCCCCCCGAGGAGCTGGGCCGGCGGCACTCAAAACCGAAGTGGGAACTTAATAAAAATGAAAATCGTGGTAGCAAAACACACTTACAAGGTTAATGTGACCTCTTACAAAAAATTTGGGAGGTTAAAGTGGTTTCTATCTAACCACAGTCCTGACTTAGAAAAACCCCAGAGAAACAGCTGCATTTTGATATACAACCTGCATAGGAAACCCCAGCTCTTCAGGGGTGTCAGTCTTGAGATGCTATATTTTGAACATGACCCCGCGGGAAAATTGTACGCAGCTCTCACTGAGAAGTAACTGGGCTCATAAGACCTATAGAAGTTTACGGTTACACATGGGGCAAACGGATATTGGCTCCGGAGATCCCACGGTTCCTTTCTTGGACTGTGGAATGGCAGAGAGGTAGACAAAGGGAGTTCTGATGAAGAAGATTGTGTCCCACCCACTTACCTGTGAATGTCTCCACTTCTGGCATTTGGTCGCAACTGGCCGAGGCAGGCCCGGCAAGACGCCTTCCAGCTGCTGCAAGATGAGCCCCTGCACGTCTTCGGTGTCGTGCTCCAAGTGGGTGACTCCAAAAGGGACAGTGGTGTGAACCACAAGGGAAGGCCCGACTTCGGACGACTCTAGTGTGAGAGGAACACAAAGACACATCTTGAAGCAGGTCAGACGGAAGCATCTGTCAGCCTTTCAAACCAGGTTTAAGAATGAATCACCATAATCAGACCGTAAATAGAGGGAAAACAGATTCTAATCTCTGATCACCAGATTAGGCTACCTCTGAAATTCAAAATTAAGCTTCTCTGAAGAGGAGGACAGAGTCACGATGTATTTTAGAGAACAAATTTTCAGATCCTGCTAAAGAACCGGAAGGAAGGGGAAGAGGAACATCTAGTAATTTCTGCCTTGGGTAAAATCAGATTGATCGGTGTGTTCACCTTCTCTCGTCCACTAAATTATAAGTTCCCCAGGGCAGGAGCTGTTTCTTACGTATAGTTTACACTCTCCTTAAATTCTGAGAATGAAGTAGATATTTAGTAAACACTCATTTTCTGTTAAATGGATTGCAAAATATTTTCTTGAAATTATATAAATGACAGAATAAAATATCTTTACCATGTTCAAAAAAAAAATCAAACTTCTCTCTAAAAATGGGTTTGACTTCATAGTATTCTTTATCTTTGAAGCAGCATGAAGAGTAAAACCTTCCTCGTTCATCCCATGGAACTACTTTCTATTTTTGTTTGCCATCGAGTTTGTTTGTCTGTTTGTTCTGCAATATTTTCACAATTTCAAATAATGCACGTCAGCTTTGTTTCTTTCACTCTTCCGTGGAATACGGAAAATCGAATGAAGTTTTAAGTTGAAAGCAAAGTGGCTGAGGCATTACAAAACACAGTCTTGGCAGGAATCTTAAGAGTCTGCCTGTTATTATGATTTTAAATCATGTAGAAGAGAAAGTTGAGGAGAAGCAATCATAGATCTAAAATGCATGAAATAGGTACGCCTGGGTTTCAGTCGGTGAAGCGTCTGCCTTCAGCTCAGGGCATGAGATCGAGGTCCTGGGATCAAGCCCCGCATTGGGCTCCTTGCTCAGCGGGGAGCCTGCTTCTCCCTCTCCCCGCTGCCGTGATCTCTCTCTCTCTCTTTCAAATAAATAAATAAAATCTTAAAAAAAAAATGCATGCCATAATAAGACAGTTGGTTCTCCCCCACCCCTCGCTGAAAGAAAAGAATACTGAAGTATGTAAGGTCCTGACAGGGGTTGGTAAGCCTGATTCTGAAAATTCTAATTTTGGACTATCGAGGGTAAGACAACGATCTATTTGAGGCAGGTTTGTTTAAATAACTTTACACACTAATAAAACTCCGTGGCACAACACCAAGCCTCTTACTTGCCATAGGCCCTCTTTCCATTTCAGCATTTTGTTTTGTTTCATTTTCTGTAAAATCAGAATCTTAGTACCGATCCCACAGGTCCGTGGTGGGGATTATGGCACGTAACTCCCGGGGAGTTTTTGGCACAATTTCTGGCACTGAGTAGGGGCTTCATCAATGTGAGCCACGAGAACAGAAGCAACACACCAGATATAGACAAAAGAAAAGGTCCCGTGGTCTTGCCCAAAAGATAGGTGTGCAGTATTTTTTTTTTTAAGCACTTCATTTTTTCCACTGCTCTCTGTCCAGAGAATCCTGGATTGTGAATTTTACAGCAGAACGCAAGGAAAGGGGGAGTCCCAAAAATGCTGTGAGCCTTTTAAAGTCAAGTGAGGGCTTCCAAATATTTTTATAGGCACGAGGTGGGAGAGCTAACTTCGGAATCTGTGCAGTAAATACAGTGTAAGGAGACAGTCTCACAGGGGCTGGAACAATTTGAAAGAGGACACGGAGGGACCACCTCCCAACATCCCGTGTTAAACCCGCCAGGGTAGACGTTAGCGATAACTCGCACAGGGGAGGACCCAGGAGTTCAAACCCTCCAATCTTGTCACCCACGGAGCCCCTGACAGGCTCAGTCCATAGACCGTGCAACTCTCGACTTCAGGCGCCGTAAGTTCAAGCCCCACAATGGGTGTAGCAATTACTTAAAAATAAAATCTTAAAAATGAAACAAAACAAAACAAAAACCCGTCACCCATCTCCCCCCAGGGAGTGTTATTTCCGTTCCCAAGGAATAGATTCAGGGAGGCCTGCTCCCAGCAAGGGGATATCAACCCCATCCCCCTTCCGTTAGGTACCAAATCTTCCCCAAGACAGAGAAAGCTACTTGGTCGACCTTCTGAAGCTCCAGAGTCGGGCTTTGGAGCTGGTTTACGGATGGCAGGCTTCCAAGGAAAGTGAACGCTGGCCACGTGCTGAGAATCTGAAGGTTGCACTGACCCAGTCATTTGTTCCCGGCGGGGGGGTTGGGGGGAGCAGTCGTAAAATGACTGAGGACCCTGATGGTGCCTTGCCAGGTTTCTCCCATTTACATTAGCCATCCACTCCAAAAGGAACAGTAAAAAAGGAAATTTAAGACCCAAAATGAAACCGTTCTTGCATGACAATGAGACAAAACCTGGCTCTTGTTTTTACTGGAATCAGACAAAAATTTTCCAGAATTCAGATTAAAAGTTAAAGCGCTGCAACCCGAAACAATGAGTTTTAAGGGAAAGCTCCTTCTGCTCCCCCCCTCAAATTAAAGGGTGTTTTTAGAAGCTAAAGTCTAAAAATACAAACAGCCAACCAGAGTCTAAACGTGACTCAGGTTTGGAAAGAGAGCACGGGGAAGAGCCACGAATAAGTGAATGGGGTTCAAAGTGCTGAGTCAGTGTAATCAGTATTCTTCGGTCACTGGGAAGGTAGTAATAATGTTATCTTTCTTCTTCTTCTCTTTATTCGGTTTAACAAGCACAGCACTTTGCTTTTGGCAAAGTGGAATGTTAAGTTCACGGTAAGACGACAACTGTTTCTGTCCACTGGGAAATCAGGGGCTTTAGTGGGAAGGTAAGTACTTGAACCTGAGCATCCTAACAACCCAGTGGTCCCGGACAACTTAATCTCTCGGGCCTCGCCTTCGCACACCACTTAAAAGGGAACAATACTACTTATTGTTAACAAGGGTTAAATGGGGGAGGACGCATGAAAATCTTTCTTCAAACAAAAAGTGCTACCCAAATGTAACGCGCCCCGAGATAATGTTCTTGTTTCGGCCTCGATGTCGTAGCAAGAGCTGCTTCACAAGAGATAACGGAGTTGGCTTCTCTTGGAGCATTAAGATCGATGACTATAGCAACATCCCAGGGACCGTGGCTGACGATTCCTGGATATGGGCGCAGCAGTTTTCATATGCTTTGTTTTTTATTGTGGTAAAATAGACATAATTGAAAATTCACCATTTTAACCTGTTTTAAGTATACAGTAGTGCTGCATTAAATACACCCACATTGTCCTACGACCATCCCTGCCATGGGTACCCAGAGCTTTTTAATCTCTCCACATAAACTCTACACCAGGAAACACGGACCCCCTCCGTCCCCATTCTGTCAACCACCATTCTGCTTCTCTCTCTGATTCCTCCTACTTGAGGTGCCTCCTAGAAAGGGAATAATATGATATCCTTTTATGATGGATTTATTTCCTCTAGCAGGATGTCTCTAAGGCTCACCCGTGCCGTAGCAAGTGTCTGAATCCCCTTCCTCTTTAAGACCGAATAATATTCCAGCATACGGATGGGCCATGTTTTGTGTACGCATTCATCTGTCCATCCATTTATGCATTCTTCCACCTCCTGGCTATTGTGAACACGGCTGCTATGAACACGGGGCTCACATATCTACTTGACGCCCTGCTTTCCCTTCCTTTGGGTGTGTGCCCAGGCGTGGAATGGCTGGACCATATGGTAATGCTATGTTTAAACGTTTGAAGAATCACCGTATCAACTTCCCACAGTGGCGGCCCCATTTCCTCGTTCCCACCAGCAAGGTACGAAGGGTCCGATTTCTCTGCCTCCTCATCAACACTTGTTATTTTATTCTATTTGTTATGATAGCCATTCGTCAGTTTTGAGTGGGGTTAAGGAGCTAAGAGTTAATAACACCGCGAGCCCCAGTGTTAGCTGTGGGGCAGCGTATCCATCTACGGCTGATGGAACACTGAGCTCGAGAAGACTCTCTAGTGAAATACTTACAAAGCTAGCGCCTGTCCTCCAATCAGAAACCGAAATTTGTCTTGAAATAAGGACATTAGCCGCCTCAGACCCATGGTCAGACCAATCATAAAAAGAACCACTAACGGGTTAAACACGCTGAAAGACACAATGCTACTTAAAACAAAATACATTTGTTTAAAGATTTTATTCATTTATTTAGAGAGAGAAAGTGTGTGTGGTGGGGAGGGGCAGAGGCAGAGGGAGAGAGAGCCTCAACCAGGCTCTATGCCCAGCACAGAGCCTGACGCTCGATCTCACCACCCTGCGACCATGACCTGAGCTGAAATCGAGAGTCAGATGCTTAACCGACTGAGCCACCCAAGTGCCCCGATAGAATCCATTTTTAAAACGAATCTTAACTCCATTGTGTTGAGTCAAAGAATGTGATCTGTATGATACTTTAAGATCTCTGGAATGGCTTCAAACATAGTCAGTTTTCCTAAGTGTAACCTGTGGGCTTGAGTAGCATTTTTTAGTCATTGAATTAAATTTTAATAAGTCCATTAGGACAAACTTATCAATTGTGTGGTTCTAATCAACCAAGTTCTTATGAATTGTCTGCTTGATCAATACCTGAAAGACATATATTAAACATCTGTCCGGAACATGGTAAAATTTCCAATTTCTCCTCTTTGTCCTGACAATGTTTGATTCATACTGAAGCTACGTCACCAGTTTCTGGCTATTTCCTGATACACTATGAACATCATTACATTTAGAAATGCCTTGAAGTTTATTTTCTATTTTTTATTTGTTCCACTTTTCCAACATTTCTTTATCTCTTTTTAAAATTAAAAAAAATTTTGCCTTCTTTTTGTTTAAACCACTTTTACCCCTTATTTCATTTTTCCTCTTTACTAGTTTGGACATTACATACTTGGTTTCTGTTTTTAGGGATTATCCATAGATGTCAGCCCCCAAATGAAAGTCAAAAGTTAATGTGTTTATCCTTCTCCAGAATAATATAAGAACCTTTGAATTCTGATTTTTCTGAACTTTAATTCTGATTTTATGTTTTATGGGGTTTTGGGGGGTTTTTGTTTGTTTGGTTGGTTTTGTCCAGGATTCACATATTTAGCTTTTTTAAAATACATTCAATGTTTGTTTATATTTATCTATCCACAACTTCCTTCATGGATCTCACAGCTTGTCTCTAGGGTTATTTTCCTTTTCCCAAAGTATCTCATGTTGAAGTTCCTTAATGAGATTCTGTTGAAGGCTTTTGTTTTTCTAAAAATGTCTTTATTTCACTGACATTTGCAAAAGATAGTTTTCCTTGGCTTGTAATATAATACATTAAAAATATTTGCTCTAAGCACTTTAAAGATACTGTTCATATAGGTTAGCTTTTACTGATGTTGTTAAGAAGTCAACTCCATTGGATTGCAGACCCTCTGCGAGTAATTTTCTTTTTATATCTGGATGTTTCTATTGTTTTCTCTTTGCCTTTGGGGTTCTGCAGTTTGACTTGGCTATCTTGAGATGTTTCTTTTTGCTTCCATTCTGTGACTTCCTTGAGTTTTCTCAATCTGGAGACTCAGTTTTGTCATGAATTTCGGAAACAACTTTCCCTGTTCTTTCTATTCTGTCTTCGTGGAACTCAGATTAGAAATAGAGCAGACTCTCTGATTTTATCTTCATGTGTCTTGGTCTCTTTTTAATATTTTTCATTTCTAACTCTCCATGCTAGATTCTACGTGATTTTCTCTGATTTAGCCCTCAGTTTACTGTTCTCCCTTCATCTGTGTATTCTGATGTTCAATTTGCCCCTTGAATTTCAAATTTAAATATTAAATAATTTAAATAATTAAATAATAAATAAATAAAGGTTTAATTTAAATATTCAATTATTCTTCATCTGTAAAAGTTCTGTTTTTCAGATCTGCATGATCCATCTGGATTGTTTCTCTTTCATTTCTCTAAACATAGTCAATATATTATACTGTGTGTTTGATTATTCCCCAATCTGCAGTCTTTATGAGTTTGATTCCCCTTTTTGTTGTTAGGGATGGCTATCACCACACGCTCATGATGGTGTCTTCCTTATGTGTTTTGTGATTTCTTTTTTTTTTTCCTATTGCGAGCCTAAAGTTCCTAGCAACTTCATCCGAGAAATTCTCCGAGGCCTAAGCTTAAAGAGTGTTCTTTTGGAGATTTACTTTCACTTCTGCCAGATGCCTTGGGGGCAATACTGCCCATGACTACTCTAACTAGATTTTTGGAATATACCGGCAGAATGAATTCTGGCATCGGATCTGCCCGAGGGTGGATATGCGGGTTAGCATCTCGGGGGAGATATTTCATTTCTTTTCTTGTTTTTTCCACCCCACTCAAAGACAGACAAGCATCCCCACTGCCTTCTTCTGCCAGATAGGACATATCCGATACAGAGAAGTTCTTTATTTTATTTTTATTTTTAGAGAGCGAGCGTGTGAGAGCGAGTGCCAGAAGGGGAGGGCCAGAGAGACGGAGAGAGAGGGAGAATCTCAAACAGGTGCAGGGCCTGACCCGGGGCTCTATCTCATGACCCAGAGGTCATGACCTGGGTTGAAATCAAGAGTTGGACACTTAGGGGCACCTGGGTGGCTCAGAGGGTTAAGTGTCTGCCTTCGGCTCAGGTCACGATCCCAGGGTCCTAGGATCGAGCCCCGCATCAAGCTCCTTGCTCAGGGAGAGCCTGCTTCTCCCTCTCCTTCTGCTGCTGCTTCCCCTGCTTGTGCTCTCTCTCTCTCCCTGTCAAATAAATCAATAAAATCTTTAAAAAAAAAAGCAGGTTTATTAAAAATGATGGACACTGGGGAGGGTATGTGCTATGGTGAGTGCGTGAATGGTGTAAGACTGATGGGTCACAGACCTGTACTTGAAACAAATAATATATTATATGTTAATAAAAAAATAAAGAAAGAAAAAAAAAATAAGCCCAACCTGTTTCTAATGGGTAGGTGACAGAGGCCCAGATTCTTCTGAGCACCCTCCCCATGTCACAAGCCATTTCATCACCTCCTACCTGGAAGCCCAGCTTGTGGGCACCCTCATTACCTCCAACTGTAACTGCAGCTGTGATTGTGTAGAAAGTATTTATATTCAACGGACATGGTTTTCTGGTTTTAACTGAAGAGGAAAGTTCTGGAAGTAGAGATGGCTGAAATGACAGTGGGCCAGGCACGGAGGAAAGATGGGTTTACTCACAGTCTTCCCTCTACTTATTTCATTTTTATCCTATCATCTTTGAAGAGAAATAGTTGCTTTATTTTCTTCCTTCCTCTTTCCCTGGAAGAGGGGACTGGATTAATGGATATAGCACTTGCTTTAGCTACCCAAGGAAAAGCATTGAAGAGGTCTGAATGAACAGCCTCATTTGAGAGACATAAATGGCAGGAAATGTAACTCAAGTATAATAGTGGATTTTCCCCCTCATTCCTGTGGAAGGTAGTTACCTCACTCTTCCTAGGAAGCTATCATCTAAGCTTTACAGAAAATTCTGGAGTGCTATGTCCCCACCTAAGGAACAAGTGAAGTTTTATTTAGTATGAATGAATCAGATGTCATTCTGATGGCACAGTCGGTTTCTGAAGCAATCAGTTGAACTTTGGATCTTGACTCAGAAATTTGTCTTCCACTGCCTGGCTATACGACTTTAGGCCGGTCATACTGTCCCTGTGATTCCTCAGGTCAGTGTTGCCTCGGGATGACTCATGCGACATATTCATAGTTATTAGGCAAAGCAACAATAATGAAATTCTTTGGTCAAATGTATTTTTGAAATGCCTGTTTTCAATAAAATTAAATAACCCTGCACAGGTGAAGACCCTGTCAAGTGGTGAATTCAGAGGCTGGTGTGCAGTAAACCCTCCTCTGGAAAACCTCCTTGGAAAACCCACCCCTGGAGGCCGACTCGCTCCATCTCAGAGGGCTCGGGCTCCTGAACTCCCATGGAGCCGTGGCTCGTGCCTCCCACCTTGCTGACGGGAAGCCTCAATCTCAGAGAACGACGCGTCGTGGGAGGAATCAGAGTATTAATGACACGGTATTTTATTTTATTTATTTATATTTTTTAAAAGATTTTATTTGACAGAGAGAGAGAGATCACAAGTAGGTAGAGAGGCAGGCAGAGATGGGGGGCGGGGGTGAAGCAGGCTCCCTGCTGAGCAGAGAGCCCGATGCGGGGCTTGATCCCAGGACCCTGAGATCATGACCTGAGCCGAAGGCAGAGGCTTTAACCCACTGAGCCACCCAGGTGCCCCGACACTGTATTTTAATTGTCTATTTCCTTGCTTGTGTTCCCTCTAGACCGAGAGCTACTTGAACTTACGGATCCTGCCTGGGGATCGGGCTCGGGGTGAGCAATCCACATTTGCTGGATACCTGGGTGAACAGATGGATGAAGGAAAGGTAACATTGTCTGTCCGCGCGCACCCAGGGGGTGCAGGGGGGAGGGCAAGGTTTACCATCTGTTGAACAAACAGGACGGGGTCAACTCTCCGGGACAAAGCGACGGCGCATTTGCCGCGAGTGTCTTTTCGAACGTATGTATCTATGGAGGCATGTATTTGCCTTTATTTAAATAAAGGGCAGAAGGGAAATTTTAAAAACCAACGCATATGTATGTTTGTAATCCTTGTTATCTCGGGCTACATATGTTTGGATTTCTTCTGTTTAGCAAGACACACAGACATCCTCTAAACAATCCCATATAAGAGGACCATACTGATAGGCGTTTAGTTAAGTATAAACAAGTGTGTAAAACCCCACACGATGAACTGAACATAAAATGAGAATTCCCCTCAAGTTCATACTTCCAATTTTAGAAGCTGTTTCCCCAGAGCTCCGATATAAGTAAATGTATACAAATTCAGGAAATAACCTCCCAGTAAACAATGGAAAATTGTTCACAGAAGAGTGTGTTCTGCCTTCTTCAGCCAGCTGAGAAAGTAAATGACAACATTCGCCGGTAATCCAAGCTACTTGAAAAATCAACGATACATTGCCTCTACATTCCTATATATTCCACCATACCTGTGAGTGCTGGAAGCAAGAGGCTTTGAGATGCGGTCAGCGGGTTGGGAACAGGGGCTGGGCAGGACCACTAGGTATTAGAGAGGCATCCCCAAGTCCTGAGAGCGGGGAGGAGATGGGAGAAGGCGAATTTGAGGCAAATCTTCAAAGTCAGCAAGGCTTTCTGGGAGAAAAGGCGATCAGTGGAAAGAGCTCACTTACACAGGGATGGCCCCAGGGCTGGGTATGGAGGACGGGCAGGGAGGACTCCTAGTCCCAGAAAAAATGCACATCGCCTACACAAATTCATTTTGCTATTTCTTTTCCTCTTGGACTGGCTTTGGGTCTTATAAAGGGGCTCACACCAGTTCATAAATGGTGACAGCCTCCTACCTGGTATTCTACTTACTAGACTCAAGGAGCCCAGGAACTTAAAGGGAAGGCATGGTAGAAGATAGTCAAATACTGACCTCCAGGCTGGTTAGGAGGATCGCGTGTGGTGAACGCCACCTGCTCAGCATCTCCTGGCTCTTCCGTGGCAACAGTAGCCAAATTTTGATTGATGGGATTACACCTCCCCCACTTGGAGCCCCGAGGAACGGATCAGTTAGTCCATTCCCCCTGATTGGTTCGGCAGGGGGTACAGGAGGCAGGCTAATCGGCCAATGAGATTCACTTCCAAGAATACCATTGAGCTTTTGGAAAATGGGCTCTTTTTTTAATAACTTGGCACTGAGATGCTCGTTACCACCTGGTAGTTCACCATAAAGACTCTAGTCAGCAGAAGGTAGAGGCAAGAAACGGACAGAAGCGAAGTCTTTACTATGTTGGTTGAATCAATCCAGGCAGCTTTACCGTCTTTATGTAAGATCCTGCAGCATCACTCCTAGATTTTTCAGGAACAATATCAATAAATTCCAACCCCCCACTTTTTTTTTTTTTTTTTTTTGCAGGAGCCATCTGAGTTGGGTTTTCCATCACTTGCAATCTAAACAATCTTAAATGCATGAAGCATCTAGACCTATGTCTAGCACATGTGCGCTCGCTCCTACAAATACATGTTGCCTGTGCTTACTTGCCTTGAATCTTTACATCTCCAGTATAACAAGGTTAGATTATATAGTAATTGCTTTAAAAAGCTTGACCAAATAGTTATGGGGAAAACTCTTCCTGGGTCTGCTCCATTCTTTTGAGATCCCTTTCAGCTTTAATTTTCTATGCGTCTATACAAATGGAGGTCCGGTCGGCAGTGACATCGAGAAGGAAAGCACCTCCTTTCCCCGGCCACTCCCTGCCGTCGCCATCACACAGACTCCTGGTCCTCAGAGACTAAAACTAGGAATCCACAGGACCAAGGGGATGAAACACATTTGCTTTCATCTGAGCTTTCTCAACCCTTGGGTTTGCTCTAGACTTGAGGACCTGAACCTCCGTCCCACTTTCGAGCTTAAACACAGCAAGCTAGTTTGTAGGATGACGAGAAAAGGTACCACACTGTTGAAGGACGTCTTGATCTAGTTATAGCTCTGCTAGAACACCTACAACAGTTTGCGGACCCCAAATCTTGGATTCACGCACTGAAATGGAGACGTGATTCTCAGGTGTCACCGCTCTATGCAAACGCGTGTGTAACTAACAAGAGCTAAGTGAATGCACCCAGAATCGAGACTACTTCGCTTTGTGAAAATATATTAAGATGGATTCAAATTTATTCTGAAAATAACATTACTCTTGCCTACATGTATTTCGATGGATATGATCTTGAAAGAACTCCGGATTCCTAATAACGCTCGAGTTACCCCCATGAAATGTGCCACGAGCGTGAATGTCATTTGTCATGTGAGCGGCAGTAGGACAACTAGATTTCCAAGTTCTTGCGTGGCCGGGCTGCTCGATGGCAGCCAGTGGTGGCCATGCTGGGAGTGGACCGGTAGGGCTGGAGGCACCCATGTGCCCCCTTGAGGGTCCGGAGAACCCAAATCTGGGAAGGGGGAGAGGGGAGGAGCAAGTGAAACCTCCAATAACACGTTTGGTGTTATAATCTCATCTTTAGGAAATGAATTTGAAAAGCCACTGTTATCTTCAATATGACAGAAAGTATAGGTTGGGGAAGACTATACAAAAGAAGAGTCTCGTTTCCAGGTATGGACGAATCTCGATGTGTTGAAGGGTGCGCGGTAGAACCAGAGAAGTCTCCGTGGGGAGTTTTCATTGGAATCTCCAGGACGGAGATGCTTACTTTTAGCAAAAAAGTATGATTTAGAGACAAAGAAGGCTCAGGCTGAAGTCACGCTTTCACTTGAAGCTTAGAGCTTCAGCTTCCTCATCTACAAAGTGGGGAGGGTATTTACCTCACAGAGTTGTCGTGAAGATGAGATGTGATAAAACATGGAAAGCACGTAGTGCAGCTTAATAAAGATTACGGGGATAGAATTTTCAAAGGTTGAACAACATCGTTCTGGTTCTCATTTTATTTCTTTGTACTTTTCAAACTCCTGACGCAGTTGTTCTAAATTCAGGCTACAGAAAACTTCTCTTTGCTTTTTTTTTTTTTTTTTTTTAATAGAAACGAGTTCTTATGGGGGAAACACATATGTTCTTATTTGTAATTTAAGACCTAATCAGCACACACCCAAGCTGCTATGTATGCATACACTCACACAGCAAGAGGGAAGGGGGAGACCCATGGTATCCCCAAACCCGGATAACACGTTACGTTACGTGTACGTCGGAATTCAAAACTCATATGTATTTCTACATCGGGAGGCGCTGAGGTAACGTTTCCCCTACTCCACCTTCTCAGGACTCGAGACTCTGACTTTTCCAATCACATTTACTACGGAATTGGAAATTCTGATTATCTTTCAAATAATTCTGACCCTTTCAGAGGAAACAATTTCTTAAAGCTTTCCGATGTGGCAAACCAAGGAGGCCAGATTTCCGGATTCCAGGGCAGAGACAGATCCTTGTAGCTCAACAGAATCCCTGTTCGAGGGCCCTCAGGAGGTTCTGTACGAGGGAAGTTCACCCCTTGGCCAACAACTCCTGTTGGAGTCCAGCGCTCACCATCATTCCCTAGGTTCCTGCGTTTATTTGCATGTGCGAGAAGCAGATCTGGTTTTGCGCCAGAGACCAATCTCTCCAGAGGCGTTCCTTCAGGCAAACTATGTAAATAAGGAGGCTAAGCCTCAGGAGGTCGATTTCAAATTATAGAATTGTTTCTACCTTCCTTGAGGGAGCAGATATGTTTATTATTGTCCCTTTCGAACAAGGTATAGTTTTATATTCCTGTCAGTGTCACTCAAGGATTTGCCAAAGATCCAACTGGGATTACTGGTCAGATGAAATTATGTCTCATGGAGCTGCGGAGACTTCACTTCCACAAACATTACATAGACTTCAGAATACATAGCTTCCAACATTTTGCAAAAATAAAACAAGGAAAAAAGAGAGTATCAGATTAAACACTGTTGAAAATTTTACTTTCAAGGAATTCTAACTTATTATCATTTTAGAATATGTTTTAATGGGGCGCATGGGTTTCTTAGTGGGTTTAGCGTCTGCCTTTGGCTCAGGTCATGATCTCAGGGTCCTTGGATTGAGCCTGAGTCGGGCTCCCTGCTCAGCAGGGAGTCTGCTTCTCCCTCTGTCTCTGCCCCTCACCCCACTCATGCTCACTCTCTCTCTCAAATAAAAAAAAATATGTTTTAATATTCCCTGTTGAATGCAAGCACTAGGAGAACTGTCTCATTCACTAAATACCTAGAACAATGTCTGGCCCAGAGTTGGAAGGCGATAAATATTGACTGAATGTATGATTGATGAATAACCTACGTAGACATAAATAATTTGGGGAGCAAAGAGAAAATGCATATATTTCTTTCTCCTACAGCCAATTTTTGGACTTCACCTTTTCCTTTTAAAAAGAAATGTGCCATAGAGGCGCCTGGGTGGCTCAGTCAGTTGAGCAGCCGACTCTCGATTTCAGCTCAGATCATGATCTCAGGGTCCTGGGATCGAGCCCCGGTCGAGTTCTGTGCTCAGTGGGGAGTCTGCTTGAGGATTCTCTCTCTCCCTCTGCCTCTGTCCCTCCCCGCCCCCGCTCACACACTCTGTCTCTCAAATACATAAATAAATCTTTAAAAAATACATAGTAAAAAGAAATGTGCCATAGAATTACTTTAAAATGACCCAAACTTATAAAGTATATAGAAAAATCATGACCATAAAATCAAATTATTACAAAATGAGCATTCTCCTCTACTAACCATTAAAAGTCTTTGTAGAAAAGTGTCTGGGGGAGACAGACGAGTAAGACACTAATGATTACCACCAAAGTGAGATCTTACCATCAACGAGGTAAATTAACATGTACGAAAGGCTTTTTTAAGTCAGTAAAATGTATCATCGGTAGTATGCCAGTGAAGTGTGTCACATCTAGTCCATGGCTATTAAAAGCCACGTGCCTCCTCCACTTCCTTCTTCCCTCCACATTGACCGTGGGGGCTCATGCTCCAGACGGCAGAACGACAAGATGAAGGACAGCAGCCTGACCTGCATAGGACTTTGCGTGAGCTACAGTGTGTCAGGCACGTGCCTCTGTAGCTTTAAGATCTGGGGACACGCCTGTTAATTACCCTGATGCGTACCCATTGCCTGTTTTGAGTGTGGAACTTTTAAAATAAAATGCCGTAGAAACGAACGGACTTAAAGCATCCCATACTTCAGATCTGAACCCAGATTGTGATCTATTGTTGTCTTTCATGTTCTGATTAGATCTCATTAATTCGTTCTTAATGTACCAAACATTTGATTGAGAAATGACGGTGCGTTAAGCAGCGTGCCAGGTGCCGGAGATACAAAGATGAGCAAAGCAAATCCAGTCTTTGCATTCACGGATCCCCCCCCCCCTCAACTTGAAGGGGGTCTTCAAGTTGACGATTGACATTAAACCAATGCAATGTACAGTAACTGACAATTAAAATACAGGCGGCTAGAAAAGGACAATAGGAAAACCAAATGAAATGTGGGAGTGACATTTACACATTTACACGCACAGAGAGAAGAGAATGGGCAATGGTCTTTTTTTTTTTTTTTTTTTATGGGCAATGGTCTTGTGTGGACGACACCATGGCAGGAATGAGAGGTGCGTCAGGAGGGCTAAGTGAGCTAAGGGAGGGAGGAGCTAGTGAAGTCGGCACCTGCTGGGTCCAGGGGTTGGCCAGCTACGGTCCTTGGGCCGGTCACTCGTGTTGGTAAATAAAGTTTTATTGGAACATAGCTGTGTCCAATCCTTCTTATAATGTCTGTAGCTCTCGCTACACTCGTAGAGCTAAGTAGTTGTAGCAGAGATTGTATAGTTCACAGAGTCCAAAGTATTCACTGTCTGGCCTTTACAGAAAAAGTCTGTGACCCCTGACCTAGATCATTCAGGACCTTGCAGGTCATGGCGAGGATTTGAGATTGAATCCTGTGTGCCCAGGGAAAGCAGCACGGGGCTCTGATCGGGAAAGGGAGTGATGTGAACAGACATGTGTTTTAAGAAGACCGTGCTGGCTCTGTGAAGAATGACCTGGAAAGGGACAACACAGAAAAGACCAGTTATAAAATAAGGTGGTGTCTTGGTTGTGACAGGGATGACGAGAAGGGAGTTTGATGTCTGTTTTGGAAGCAAGATCAGTAGGATTTGGTCATAGATCGGATATTGGGGTAGAGGAGCGGAAGGAACGGAGGATGATTCCTGATTTTTGGCTAAGGAGGTAGGAGACCGGTGGCTCTGTTTTCTGAAACACAGAGGATTGGAGAAGGGACAAGTTCTGAATTTTGAAGGCAGGCAATCAAGAGCCAATGCTGCGCGTGTTAAGTTTGATTATAAAATATATAGTTTTGTGTTTTTGTTTTTTTTTAAAGGGAGTAATGCTAGGCCGGCAAGCATATTCTGAATTCTATTTCCTGTCCAGGGCAGGAATAATCTTTCCTCTATGTTCCTCGCATTAGTTCTGTAAAAAATGCCATAAATTCCATAGATTCTGCCCGTTTCAAGATAGGGGCCGTGTTTAGTGGGACAGCATACAGTTCGAGATCTGTTTGGAAGAACTTTTTTCTTTGGCTAAGACCTCCCAACTTTTACGAAAACATCTATTTATCCTGAGACACAAGGAGATTTTCAACCTGTTGCAGCTTTAATGGGCACTGCCAGAAGGAAAAACAGAAAGATTTCAATAGTCCTTTAATTGGTCCTACGCAGGTTCCTGAAACAGAGGATTTGTCCCGACCCTCCCTTGGAGCCCCAGGCCCTCGCTGGAGTTCTCCTGTGGCGTGAAAGCCCCATTTTCCTCTGATGACAACCCCCTCCCCAACCGCCACGATGCTCTCTGCTTTCCCACTACTCACCAGCAAGGAGTAGCCATCCCCTATTACACACTGTTACTTTGGCCTACTCATCCTCGTGCCCTATGTGATGTTTTGTGTGTTAAGCGGCATTAGGATTGGACCCTCTTCCCAAATTGGGCAAGGTTTCCCCCTTGAACTAGCAGACTGGTCTGTCTCTAAGAATATCACTTTATCGCCGTAGTTGGGAAACTGGGGTCAGCTTCAGATTTGCAACTGTTCAAAAGGATTCTGCGAGTAGATGAAATAGATCTCTGGGCGCGAGGATTCGACCTACAGCTTTGCTCTGGTTCATCTGGTGCATTAAAGGGAAGTTTCAGTCCTGACGTTATAAAATGTTGCATTTGAATAACCTACACTAGTCGGATGGTGAAGATTTTATTTATGATTGTGTCAAAATATTTCTGGCCCTTTCCATAGAGGAAATTCACTGATTTACTGTGGATGCTCTTATCATCTACTTTACTAATAAGACCAGTGGAATTATTCTTTCTGTTATATTTTGACAGAAAAAAAAAAAAAAGAGATCGAATCTAGGCTTTGGCAAAAGTTCTTAAATCAAAGGGACTATAATCTTTATGATATTATTAGCTACTCTTGAGAAGCCATTATGATGAATATAGACGGTGGAAAAGGGAACAAACAGACATTTTATTTTTGACAAAAAAGAGTGAATTAGGTTGGGTTGAGCTCAAGGTTCTAAAATGCCCTTCCCGTCTCTATTAAGTAATGTAAGGATATATAACATCACTGACAAAGATTTCACCATTATATTATATGTATAATAGAAATCTATTTCAGTGAGGAAAACTCTGTTTTAAATTCAAGGATGCTTCATTCTTACGAACATGAATTTGGAATATTTTATACTGAAGAACTCCCTTGCTCCCATAGATCGGTTATAAATATTAATGGAATTTCAATATATTCTTTTCAGATCCCAGTGTTTAATATTCATTCGTATTAGGCAGGGAATTCAATGACCTGCCCTGTACATGGATTCTTCTCGTTATCTAAATGAGCACATATATGAAGTCTGTAGGGGCAATGGTCATTAAAACTGGCAGGGCCCACATATGATCTTTAGGGGGCATATCAAAGCCTTCTCAGCTCACTCAATAGCAAGAAAGTCACTCGTGATAAACCAGAGGGCTTTTTAGGCAAAATTGACTCAATCACGTCACACCTGGGCACCATGATGGATTGGTGCTTCTGGACAGAGTTAAAAATGCTAACTGATATAAAGTATTTATGAAACGCAATGCAGCGATTTCCTGGGGGTGGGACCCTGCAGTCTGACTGGGAAACCCTCTCTTACGTTTGTCTCAGCCCTTTGATCTGCTGACGGCTTAACTTCGGTGTCTTACTCTTGCAGGATGTGCTGGAGTGCAAATTTATTTGCAAATGAGTCGTATGCAAAAAGTCATCCGAGATTCCATAAAAAGACAGAAGACTGCTTCTGACTTAATGTTCTCCCAGCGTAACACCTTCTTCAGGTAAAGAGAGATTATTTACCTGCTCTAATAATGTGTGTTATTATTTTTAACGAAAGATAATATAACTTCATTAAACTTGTACTGTTGGCCATTTCCTTCTCATCTCTTTCTCAGAATTGAAGAAGTTTATGTAACGGATAGATCGATAGACCGTAAAATCACTCATATGTGGCAGCAACTGTAAAAACAGCATTTACCGCCCTACTTTGTGCCAGGCTTGGTACTAGGATCTTCAGACATACCATCGCACTCAGCCCCTGAAACGCTCCTGGGAGACATTATTGACCTTATACCTATGGTACACGTAGGTGAAACTCAGAGACTACGAAACTTGTTCATGGTCAGAGCTCTAAGGTTGAATCACGTGAAAAGGCTGCGATTCAACCATTTTTAATCCACAAAGATTAAGGCAACCCAAATGGCTCAAACTAACTGGAAGAGTTGAGTTATAATTCGGAGCTAGGTCTCTGTGAGTGCAAAGACCACTGCATCATGCCAGATAGTACTGGTTGTTTTTGACCATCCATGAGAATAAAAACCAAGTCATGAATTATACAATAAAGAATTCATCACTCCCCAAGCTTGGGTTCACACGAACTCATCATTTACGGTGAGGTTCCGATGCAAGGTAGCATTTCAGTGGAATGCCATCGGGATACAAAACAGAGACATAATTGCTAAACTGTGGCAGGGAAATGACACATTTGTAGAGCTTATCACATATTTTCTAAGTTCAATATTTCAGGTGGAGCACAGTTGTTCTTCATCCGAGTATTAAAAAGAACTCTCTTTCACAGAGAGAACAGTGGGATCCTTTGAAGCGTAACCTTGGGAATCAAGGTCTGTGTTACAGGGCATCATTCAAAACAGATGTATATTTTCCGGAGACCACGGTAAATCTGTTGCCGAGAATACTTGTACCCCTCTGGGGAGAGGGCTCCAGGCCTTACCGGCAATCCCTCGGATACGGTCTAGTCACCTAGTCCCAGTGTTCGACGCATGGTCCGGAGAGCCTGCCCAGGAGGTTTCGGATCATTCTGATTGCCAAGAACTCACCTGTGCTTTTCAAAGGCTCCCAGATTCAGAAATCACAAAGCGAGCTCATTCATCTTATATGATCCAAATGGGAGTGCTAACAGATCCCTAGATTGTCTTAGGGACGAACAATCGGCTGGCTAGCTATTACTTTTCCGTGCCTGCTGAGTGGGAGACTAGGACCGAAAGCTTCATTTTCAGTGTCAGTGAAGCATTAGTTCTCAGGACCAGGCAAGGGCATCTCGGAGCTTTCGTGAGGACGATGGGCTCCGCAAGTTACCGAGCTCCAGGTCCGCGCTCCCATAATGCCGCGGTGTTAGTGTCTGTCTCATATTTTCGGTCTGGATTCAGACAGGAGGGACCGGCTGATGGACAGCATGCATGACAGATTGTGGCACGGGGAGAACTTCTAATTCTGGAGAAAGCATGCAGGTTCTGCAAACAGGGCATATCAGTTCTTCAGCCTCCGAGACATTTAGATTGACCTTGGGCGGAATTCTTGACAGGGAGGAAGATGGTGAAATCTTTTCTGAGGGAGCTCCAGGCAAAGGCAAGGTCCCACCTCTTCGGGTGGATGTGGTCACAGGCCCAGATGAAAATGGACCAGAATTAAGACCTGTCAAGCTCTCCTCCCCCTCGGCGGTCTACACAGCCTGCCACGATCCGAGGCTCACGAGCTGTGGGAGCGCTACACAGCTTTACGAGACTGTTCTCAACTTGCAGAGTTTCCGAGATGCCTCCGGGATGATGAAAACCACACCGTCGTCTGGGAGGCAGAGCGGAGCCTATCATCTTGAGCCCTGGCTTCCTACGCACTGTCGACAGCTTCCCTTCAGAACGCAGTAAGGACTTAACTTCACGATCCTTCCAAACGGTTCAGTCCCCCAGAGACAGCCTTTCCCCATCCCCCGTTCCCCCAACGGGTCGACCCAGTTGTAGGTATAATGGGAGCTCCAAGTTGGACTTCGCTTTGTCCGAGGTCCAGAGGATAAGAAGTTCTGTCTTGATCCAAAATACGGCTCTAGACACAAGGTGCGGGCTTGCCACCCTCTAAGGGCCGGCTCGGAAACTAATCTGAAGAAATCGCAAAGTTGCTGTCTAATGTCATCCTAGCTATCCCCCATAGCGCCAGGACTATGTAGACTTTGCTCAACAAGCCCCCAATAACAAGCCAGCACGGATTTAAAGCCGTTGCTCAATCCAGAGCTGTGCGGGGTGGTAGGCAGCTGTGGGAGCGGTCACAGAGTAAATCATCCAGCAAAGACCTTGCAAATCCACGCAGTGATCCCTCGGGTCAAGCCAGAGCCTTTCCATCATCCAGCTGGCTTTTTCCTCTTCCCCTTCTCTGCTCCTCGCTCTCCCCGTTGTCTCAGGACGTCTGAAATTTTCTCCTCAATTAGGCAAAGCAATTTAGCCCTCCCTGTTCCCGCTCCCAATTGGCATCTCGTCTCTTTCGGGTGCTCGGCAGACAAAAGAACCATCCCTTAAAAGGACTGGAATCACAAATAGCCAAAATTAGGTGTCATTACATTTAATATAGCAGTTTTTTTTTTTTTTATCAGACAATAGCTATCCACCTAGTTCCAGGACCTCTGTCAGTAGAGAGGACAGAGAGACCACAGCAAGTCCTACCTGCGCCCCTCTGCGGATCTTTCCTCCTTTGCTGTACGCTGGCCTTCCTCCTCACCTCCTTACAAAGCCAATGCAGGGCTCTCCCCTGCTTTTCCTTTCGAAATCCGCAGCAGTGATGGTAGCCTTGGGTAGTTTTTCCATTGCTCTCGTCTATGACCTGTCAATTTCAGACCCGTACACCATCCCCCGATTCTTTTTCCTGCCTTCCACCCCAGACCCGTGGATAAAACCCCACTCAGTCACCAGCACATCTGGCTCTTGCGATCGAGACCCAGTCTTGGCCAACGTGAGGGTCTTTGGTGAGTCTCAGCCTGACAGCCACAACTTTGGGCCAACAGCCCAGGTGAAAATACCTCTCTCAGAGGGCAGGGCAGGCAGACCATGGAGGTGGAAGGTTGAAAAAAAAAAAAGAGACTGAGGCTATTCAATGTTGAGGACTCCTCAGGGTGGTCGCTGCGAACGTTTGTGATTTGTCGTTGTTTGCGGTTCCAGAAATGCCAGGAAGCTGTAGGCTCCAGATTTCCCTTACCCTTCTGCTCACTGCCTCCTGGACATGTCATGACTTACTTGGATGGAACTTCTTTTTTTTTTTTTTTTTTTTAAGATTTTATTTATTTATTTGACAGAGAGAGAGAGAGAGATCACAAGTAGGCAGAGGCAGGCGGGGGGGTGGGGGAACAGACTCCCCACTGAGCAGAGAACCTGATGTGGGGCTCGATCCTAGGACCCTGAGATCATGACCTGAGCCGAAGGCAGAGGCTTTAACCCACTGAGCCACCCAGGCGCCCACTGACCAAAGGTCTTAGATGTTCTTTTAAAGGGCAACGCGACTCCCCCTGGTTTGGATTACAGGTGGGAGTTAATGGTTTCTCTGTTGTCTCCATCCATTTATATTTAGGAAGACTCTTCCTTGACTCCCAAGTCACTAGTCCCAGGAGAGCCTCTGTCTCTCTTTCCTTCAGAATTTCTCCTTCGAGCAGACCACGGAACTTCGTTTCGGGAGGGTGGGGACTAAGAGCCCCTAGTTCTTAGCACAGTGCCTGGCACGCAGAGGCAGTCAATACACATTTGTAAATAACTGCTCAAGAAATTGGGGATGGAAACATACAAATCAAATACGTGTGAGTTCAGTTATTCTGCAAGAAACGTCCATAAAATATTTTTCCCAGTAATACTCTCCACAGGATATTTTTAAAGTTTGCTTTTGACGTTATATATTTCGCCGCTTTTCCAGTTTCCCTCCATCTCTGGCATTGATTTTCCTATGAGTTAATTTGCTTGGCAAGTGGGAGGGCACGTGCTAAGTTGGATATAAATCGTTTCCCTTGAGGATAGCTTGATAGGGAAACCCGAGTGTGAAAGGGATCTGCTGTTTCTTTTTACTTTGTGTGCAAACGTTCTCCTTGGTAACTTCATTCTCTGAAGAAAATCCTTTTTGTTTTGAGAATTGGCAAATATTATGTCAAACGAGATCAGTGTCTTTTATGATTTGTGCCTATTGATTTAAGTGACGACAAAAAGACATTTAGTTTTACGTGTACGTGTGTACATGCGTAGAAACACACATGGATTTTTTCCTTCCTTGGGGGGATCACCCTAAGATTGTGACACTATGATCACGTGACATTCTGTGGCATCACCGTAATAATGAGATGGACATTTGTAATTAGTATTGGCCGTTTAGTAAATCGTCTTAACGGGTTGACCTGGACAGCAGCAGCTCCCTAACTGAGTCACAAGTGACTACATCTATTATACAAAAGACAGCATATCATGCATCTTGTGACTGGTTATTGCTGGTTATTCTAAGACGATGATTGCTATTTTACCTGTGAGCCCTGCTTCTGGAGTCGGTATTTTAAAACAAAAGCCCGAACAGAAAACCTGACCATTTTTGAGGATTACAGCCCTTTTTCTCCTTTCCTTACCGCACCCCCACCCTCCGCCACTACAGTCCCCTTTCCTTCTTCTCCCCCTTCCTTTTTTGTTCTACTCTAAAGTACTACCTCTGTTGGCGCGCCTGGGTGGCTCAGTCGGGTGAGTGACTGACTCTTGATTTTGGATCAGGTCACGATCTATTGGGTCATGAGATCAAGTCCCGAGTCGGGCTCCCCGATGAGCGGGGACAGTCCACCTGAAGTTTCTCTTTCTCCCTCTCCCTCTGCCCCTCCCCACGCTGGCATGCACTCTCTCTCTCTCTCTCAAATAAATAAATAGATCTTAAAAAAAAAGTGTTACCTTTCTTGATTACATTTTCTGCAAGTTTAAGGGCAAAATATTCCACATTTATTCGCATCCTCGAGCAGACCACTTCGTGCCATCAGTTGCATGGCTCTCTGATTAACTAGAAAGATCACAGACTCCCTTAAGCAAACCCAAGATGACTGGATTTGAGGCCCCAGGCTCACCCCAGTCATTTACAGGACTTTGTAGTTTGCTCCTGTTTTGTTTTTTTTTTTACAAAATAGTTGATGGAACAAACAGCTCTGGGAAGAACGTTTCTGCATCTTTTGTAAGACACACATCACACTCGTGTTCGTTACTCGAGGGTCCCTAACAACACAGTCCTGGCAGGTGTACATGCCACGTGATCGAAAAGTTTGTTCCTGTGTTTGTTTCCTTTGGGGATCGATTGAACAGATTCCTTTGGTGAGTTATGCAAAGCCCTGTAAGGATAGCCATTGGCCATGCGCATTTCTAGAATGGCAGGTTGTATTAATCTCCTCGGGTTGCTGTCTATTGGCTATTTTACTATCGTTACTACTCTTCCAGATGGTGAACACAGAAGGATGCTAAAACTGTGACCAACCGTTTTCAGGGTAACTTATGTATCTTACTCAGTAAGGCCACCCAGCCTCCTATCTGCACTGGTATCAGAGGGCTGTATTCTCTAAAGGGAGGCTTTTTTATTTATGCCCTTTACTTTGGAAAATATAATAGCCGCGCGCAAGAGTGGCAGGATTAGTTGTCGTAACAGGTGCTTAGATACCGCCTTATTACATGCTAAGTTCTATATGGAGCTCTTTATATGTTCAAGCCATTTCATCCCCAAATCTTTCGGGTTGGTATTGTTTTCCTCATCATATTGACCAGTAAACAGATAGTTTAAGTACTTTATCCAAAATCACACAGCTAGCAAGAGAGAGAACTGAGTTGAATCTAAGAAGTTACTCCTGGCCAAGCTGATTCCAAATATAAGATCTTGAGAAGGCTCTCTGAGATCGTCTTCGGAGATGTGAAATAATAGAGTATCTATCTATCTATCCGTGTATATTAGTCTCTCCCCTTGGCTCCTGGCACAGAGCTCCCAAAATCTTGGTAATTTCCCAAGTGATAAGAGCACTGAAAACATCTCTTATTCTAATATTTGCTTTTCGATCCTGGTTCCTAACACACAGCTCTTAAATCCCTCGGAGTTTCCTGAGGGATGGCCGAATCTTTTCTTCTAATGAGGCGACTCTTGCTGGGCTCCGGGCTATCTTCAAGCTTCTTCCATCTCTAAAAAAATTCAGTATTTTTCTATTGATGGCTTCCCGACCAGCCTTTGCGACGCCCCTTCCCTGGCCTATGATTCCCTTCCAGGTCTGAGACACAAACGGTGACGTCACATCAGGGTTTCCCAAGGGTATCGGGGGCATCATTTCTGTCAGATATTAGGAAGTACGGCGCTCATATAAAATACCCCTGGTCAAATACTTTTGGGAAATTCTTGATTAAATGAAGTGAGAGGATGGCTTTTTGGGTTTTTTTTATAGGAATGTCTTTTAATAGGGCAATATGACCGGAAACTCTCTAAATTCGAGGTCAAGTTGGTAGCATTTTGTAAATTGACGTGATGACAGAGCCCCTTCTCAAAGAGCTTATCAAGGAACTGGTGTTCCATTGAGCACACTCTGGAAAACACGAACCAAAGGATAGTGGCTCCTCCCCCTAACTACCCCTGAAGCCTGAAGCCGGGTCTAACACGTCTTGGAATTTAGCCCTTCTGCCTAAGGAGACTTGGGTTCTCGCTGTGGCTTTCTGCATGTGCCGCCTGTTCCCGACATCTGACAAATGACTACTCCTTGACCTTTGTCTGTCTGAGCCACGAATCCGTCATCCTCTGGCTCTCTTCAAGACCTAACAACACACTGTGTTTCGTGTCAACCCTGCCACTCTTTATCTCGCCGCCGCCTTACCTCCACAGCACAGAGACTCTCCCCGTCATCGGCTGAGCGTGTGTGTTTACAGTATTCATTCTAGATTCGATCACACCCTCCAAGGACACGGTGGGTGCGGGGTAGTGTTAGTAACGTAAAGAGACAACTCTTTCTGGTCTACTTAAATATCAGCGCCAATAAAATACAGCGGAGTTATGCTATGTGAACATTTATATTGTGTGAATTCCACTAGACACACTTAGCATCCTGGCCCCAGAGAGTGAGGAAAAAAAAAAAAATAGTTGAAATGCAAGGCGGTTAGATTTTATGTTAGAGGATGCCATTCCTGGAGGCCTCCCATAATTTAAAACTCGCATAATCCAAGATTAATTTTTCCATAAAACTGGCGAAGAAAGGCAAGCATTTCTTTGCCGTCTGAAGAGGCCCGGCTGGAACGAAAACATGGTTTCCGATCCCCCCAGCCTTCCTACTTTAGAACTCTGTGGTTGTTAATACCAAAAAAAATTTGTTTTTTCTTTCTCTTATTTCAGATGCTGCCGATCATGGGAGAATTTATTAATATGTTCGTGTTGTGCTCTTTGAAATTTGCGAACCTCTTGAGTTAAACTGCGACCGCGGTGCACTCCGGGTGCTGTCGCTCACTGCCCCACTCCAGTCACGCGGCGATTTAATCTGTGAGGAGACACGGCTGCTGTTTCTTTCTTTCCGAGCGCCTTTCACGGTAGAAAATATCACTCTGCCCTATAAATGGAAGCCAACTATTTCATCTGGCCTCACCCAAAGAAACTGAAATCTATGAGATGTTGGAACGATGGCTATCCTGAATGTACTAAAAGGTATTTCACTCTCCAAAATGTCACCCAGATTTAAGGGATTTTCAAAGATAATTTTGAATCTACACGATTCTCCTCTTTACTTGTCAACGTTAGAACTTTACCTCCCATCTACGATGTGACTGTACTTGAAATTGATGGGCGCTATGTACCACCAACCTAGCATCCGCTAGTCCCTTCTCTCCTCCAAACAAAACCCTATTTTATTCAGGTATCTACCCCTCATATGACTCAAGGAAGAGGATCCTAACGGCAATTCCAGGAGTGAATCTTGATCCGTCTAGTTCGTC
>CM052894.1:68627338-68674373 GCA_028534135.1 Potos flavus | reverse complement strand
ACTCCTGACACTATTTTCATGAACTCAGTAATACAAACCATGTGGTGAACGATTTTTCTGAAAACCTTTGCTGGTTTCACTGTATATTTTATTATTGGCCAAATGTGACATTAAATTTTATCCCCTGTGGCTTGGAGTTAAATGCTTGCTCTGTTCAGAATGGCAACACTCAATTAAACAGCATTTTTCATGATCTACACCCACCATTGTTACTGTATTTAAGGGAAATAATGGGGGTACTGACCTATATTGCGTTTCTTATTATCAATGGAGATGAAGCGTATGCAGGGATTACTGGTGATGTAGTGCCCAGCCCAAGGGACATCAATCTTCGTGCCAGCTTCATAAAAGAGACCCAGAGCGTAGCGAGAGGAGTAGCTCACAGACTCCAGTTGCCGCCTTTGGCTTTCACTAATTACTGTGGAAGAAAAAGTACAAGGCATTAAACTTGAAAATATCATCTTTCCTTTCAGTTCATCGAATATAAAGGTCCTCTAAACCAGTTCCGACGGTCCCCCTTAACTCTGTCTCACTCACGATCAGTTTGGAAAGGTAGCGCAAAACAGCATCGGCTCTGATTTCTTTTGGCAATGATTACTGACCTCGGCACAATCGTTTTTAACCAATCTGAAGGTCCAAACTCTTTAGACTGGCATTCAAGGCTCTCAAAATCTGGCACCAAGTTGCTTTTCCAGCTTCGCATCCCAGTTATTATCCTGGACTTATCTGGCAACATTAGGGCCCAGATACTGAGCACTTACTAGGAGTCAGAGTCCCTGCCACACACTTGATAAAGGCATTTCACTCTGTCCTAACAACAGCTGAATAAAGTAGAGTATTACTTGCACGTTCCAGACCAGGAGGCTAACGCCATCCCTAATAACCTCTTAAATTCTTCCGTGTCATATAGGGATTTGTTTGTCGGTCATCTTGCAGTGGATTACAACAATTCCTTAAGCACGGCGACCACACCTTAGGCATCTCTGGCATAGCCTCTACCCTACTCATTACACGTATCCCCAAAAATAAAAGGATAAAGGAGCGAACAGAAAGGCAAACACAGACACACAAAGTTAGTTAAAATGTAGGAGGTAAATCATCAATCCCCAAATGGAAAAAGACCAGGAAAGGAATTAGGCAGGTCTGGGTTCAAATTCTGATTCCACCATGTGACATTGGTCAAGTTACTTATTCTAAGTAGTCTCTAGTCTTCTTGTCTACAGACAGCAATAATAGTATAGGATGTCGTGAGGATCACATCAAATAACACAGAGCACAGTGGTTGGCATAGGACACGTGTTCACCAAATAGCCACTTTTTCTATTACAGAGAAGAAATTATTTTTTTCCATCTGGGATGGGGAAGGAGGAGATTTCCCTCACTTTTCAGTCTCCTTCTCTCTTCCTACCCTCAAGGGTTTCAGGGGGTTGCTTATTCATATATGCACAGCATTAAGAATCTGGGTTTCACAGAAGGCCACAGTTCTATTCTGAAGACTTAGACAGGCTTGTTCAGATAGGAAACATACACAACTTTTTTGTGTAATTATGGAAAACTGTCCTAATCTACAACAGGAGGGATAAACAGACCTCAGGGATGGGCCGTACTTTAGCTAGACCTTAGGGAAGTGGCTTTAGGAGGTAGGGAGAAGGTTAGAAGGTTATTCAATGAATTATTTAAGCATGCTTAAATAATAATCCTATACATTATCATCTTGGTTACAGAATATTTTTAGAACTAAGACCTCACTGGATCTTCACAAAAGCCTTGCAAATTAGGTGTTTTACCATCCTTATTTTACATCCCTAGGAAACCGATATTCAGAGAGGTTAATGAACTGACCCTGAGTCACACAGCTTCCAAGTCGTGTAGCCAATGAAACCAGAACTCCCGCACTGGAGTCACATATATATCCTCATTATTCCACTCTCTCCCCTCCTGAGCTGTAAGTCTGAGCTCCCAAAAATATGTGCTACACAACTAATGAGTCATTGAACGCTACAACAAAAACTTACGATATCCTATGTGTTGGTTAACTGAACATCATAAAAAACAAAATAAATTAAAAAAAAAGAACTTTGGCATTGCTTTGTCCTCTGACGTGAACGGTTATTTTGTACTCACTTAGAAGTGAAGGCATCATTGTGCCCTCTAACCATCATTGTCTGCCTTATTAAAAGATTGAACTACTTGATGAATAAATGATCTGACACTGGCCTTGTTATACTCAGCGTCTCTTGGGATTCATTTTATTATTTAATCTGCTGCTACAGTTACGGCTTGATGTTATGTTCACTGCTCTCCGAGAGGGAGGACGGGAAGGATTAGATTCTTTCTGGCAGTTGACTACATACTGTGTACTTGGGGGCTTATTGCTGTTTCTCATTTTTTCTTTTTTTTTTTTAAGATTTTATTTATTTATTCATTTTTTCAATCAAAAACCAAAGCAACAAAACCGTGTCCTCAGCTGCGTAGTCACGGAAAGGGCCTAAAACTCTCTCCTTCTCTCTCTCTCTTTTTTTTTAACCCAAATGGAAGGGCCAACCAGATTGACAACCAAACTGGACCCCCCCTTCCCCCGCCAGCAAGATGGGCACATTTCGCCAATTTTTAGACAAGCTGCCGAGGGGCATCCCCCACTGAGGGGCCCTGTGAAGAGGTAACTGGTCAGTCTCTATGCAGAGCCAGAAATTAACCGTAAGCGCCCTCGCCTGCTCTGAGGACGGGGAGGTATGACTTCTGAAAGGAATAATCTCAATTTCTGGACATGCGCGCTTACGAAACAATTCATCGTCAGGGCCTGTAAAGTTTTGAATTGTCGTAGAGCCTAACAAAATGGTGTCATTTTGTTTGAAAAATATTCCTACGCAGAATGCTGAGGGGAGCAGCCTTAGGTCCCAAACATATATATTTTTGGCAGGAAAAACGATAGGTTTTCTAGTATCATGTATTCAAAAGGGCCATACAGCCACCAAACAAGGCTTAGACAAAAATGTCGAATTCTAGTATGATGAATCTCTACCTGGAAGTCACCCTCATTGAATTCTGAACCAGCAGGGTTGTATAATGACATCGCGTGGATGTGTGATGTGTGAACACGGGGGAGACGGAGGGCAGGGGGAGAGAGAGAAACAGGCCTGAGCTGTACTCCTGAATAACAAGTCATTTCATTTTCTTGTTTCTTTACCTATAAAAGAAAGCTAAACATACATATTCTGCCTATTTCCTATATATATATATATATATATATATATATATATATATATATACTTTTTTTTTTTTTAAGATTTTATTTATTGATTTGAGAGAAAGCGAGAAAGAATGAGCATGAGCCGGGGGTGGGGAGGGGGGAAGCAGGCTCCCCGCTGAGCAGGAAGCCTGACACGGGGCTCGATCCCAGGACCCTGAAATCACGACCTGAGCCGAGGGCAGATGCTTAACTGCCTGAGCCACCCAGGCGTCCCTATTTCCTCTATTTTTTTGGCAATCATCTCATTCATTCATTCATTCATTCATTGCCTGCTTTATGCCAGGCACTGTTCTAGATATCAGGGACATGAAGCAGAAAGCTACAGTCTGTGCTCTCGTATAGCTCACGTTCTAGTGGGGGAGAGGCCAGTTATAAACTGAGAACCAAGTCAGGGATATGTCAGCTGGTGAGAAGAACGATAGAGAAAAATGAAGCAGGATAAACGAATAAACATGACAGGTCTCGGTGGCCAGACTGTAATGGATCTATGTCTCCTCGGAGGATTTTAATCTGACTGACATGGGTAGTTACTGCTCGTTATGAGCCAAAGACAGATACTACCCAGCCTCTGTTTAGAGACTATTATTCCGCCTACAGATAAAGACTCCAAGAGAGGGAGTGGGCAAACAGCTCTTGGAGCCATGTTAGAACGGAGATAACATAGAGGACAGTCACAAGTGGTTTCATTTTGGATGGGATATACATGCGTGTATGTATGTACATGTCACATATACACATACATATTTATAAATAGATATCATGCCATTTTTAATTTTCATACAGAAAAGTAGGCCTTGATGAATTTCCCTACAAACAGACCAGTATAACCACCAGCTAGATGAGGAAACGGAACATGACGAGAACCCCAGAAGTGAGTCCCGAGATACTAAGCTCGTGGTATTGAGAGATGCTGTTGGACGTGGTTGTAGTTCGTTCCCACTGCGGGACAGTTTTGCTGCCCTTTCTTTACCCGCTCTACCGTGGATGGACATTGGGATTGCTTGTGGTATTTGGTGATGACAAACGTCACGTGAAGAACATATCGCGTGCTTCTCTTGGGTCTATACCTAGCCCTAGGACTCTGAAACACGGGGTTCCCTCCCACTCAGCTTTCCCAGATCCTGCCAGATGTTTTCGGAAGCGATTGTGCCGATCTGCACTACCCTCCCCCTCCCCCAGCGAGGGACGGAAGTTGAGTTGCTCCACACCTTCGTCCCTATTTGCTACTACCTATCCGCCTTCTTAATTTGGGGGTGTAGTGATATGACACTGTGCGTGCATTTGCACTGCGTGATGACTCATGTTTGGAAAACCTGCCTTGTTTATTTGGATATCCTTCTGTGATCACTTGTTCAAATTTTTGCTCATTGTTCTTCCTGGGTTGTCTGCCTTTTTCTTATTGCTATATAGGAGTTCTTTACATATTCTGGATAGGAGTCTTGTATGTGAATTACAGACGTTCTTTTCTATGGCCTGCATTTTTACTCTCTTAATTGTGTGATTTGATGAACAGAGTTTTAATGTTAATACAGTTTACTACTTTTTCCCATCTGTAGTTAGCACGTTTGTGTCCTATTGAAGAACTCTTTACCTACTCCAAAGCCTTGAAGATATTTTATTTATTTACTCTTTCTGAAAGCTTTATGGGTTTATCATGCCTAGGGATTTAGACGTATTTGGAAGATACAGCAGCCGTGATCCCTGTGGGCTTGCAAAGGTGGTGTGAGGGAAAGAGATCAAATGAGGAATAGATGGGACGCTCCTTCTCACCCACTCTAGTTAAACAAACAACAGCTTTCTTATTCTCTAATTTTTGAAGTTACCATACAAAAATAAATCACTAGAGGGGCGCCTGGGTGGCTCAGTCAGTTAAGCGTCTCTGCTCTCAACGCAGAGTCTACTTGTCCCCCTCCCTCTGCTCCTTTCCTTGCCTTCTCTCACTCATAAATAAATAAAATTTTTTAAAGATTTTATTTATTTATTTGACAGAGAGAGTGGAAGAGAGAGAAACAGGCTCCCCGCTCAGCAGGGAGCCCGATGCGGGACTCGATCCCAGGACCCCGAGATCATAACCTGAGCCGAAGGCAGACGCTTAACCCACTGAGCCACCCAGGTGCCCCAAATAAATAATTTTTTTTTAAACTCACTAGATCGTAAGCAAATTCAGGTGAGGGCTGTGCCTCAAGAACTTTATGTATCCAGGTCCTCCCAAGGATGACTGGTATAATTCAATAAATATTAATGAATGCTCATCATCCTTATCTTAGAATATTTGGATAGTATGCAAGGCATAAATAGGCAAAAGGAGACATAATCACCATAATCATCCCTGTCCAGAGAAAAAGCAACTATTACTAACATTTTGGTTATTTTTTTTCTTCAATATTTTCCTGACTTTTTTCTTTAAACATGGTCGTGCTGATGGTATACCTAAGATTTTGCAATACTGCATTTTTGCTTACTGCTGAGCGGGGAGCCAAAAGCAGACACTTAACCGACTGAGCCACCCGGTGCCCTTAAGTTTTAATATTAATTCCACGTGTATGATACAGTAATTCAGCACTTCCATTTGCTTTTTTATCTTTTATGCTGAATTCCAAGAAGGGCAAGTTTTATGTGCCAACTCAACTCCTAACATTAGACTGGCTAGTCCTGTGGGTACCTGAAGCCAATAGCATTTTCGCCAGATAAGCTGGTTCCTCTTTACTCAAAGTGACCATAGAAACAGGGCTGAAAGACCCGTTTTCCATAAATCGTTCTCCTAGCAGTCCAGGACAGAGTTTGAACTTTTACCATTCATGAGTCATTCCTTTCGTGGAAAAGCATCACAGACTCTGGTCTCATTTCACTTCCCCTGAAATAAACTGAATGTTCCCTTGGACTCTATAGGTATAGAAGTCATGAAGCCTGGAAGCGCAGTTTCAAAAATAGTTTTGGCAAGCAATAAATCTCGAGTTTATTGGTGACAGACTTCAGCAGTTATATATCAATGCGGGATTTCCCTGGGGAAATATTTCTCTCATCCGGAGAGGCCCGTCTGAAGTCAGAAAAATTGGGGTTTGAATTCTGGTTCTGACATTTATCCATGTGACCTTGGTCAAGTTTGCTAATCCCTCCAAGCCTCTGTTGCCTGGTAAAGGGAGAATAATAATAGTGCCTGCTCGAAAGGATTGTTAAAATTAAATCAGGTGATAGTAAGTGCTTAGCAAAGTGCCAGGCATGCAATCAGTGTATCGGAAAAACCCCACACCATCATTCTTGACTTGAAAAGCCTTGAGAGGTGTCTATGTGTGTGTTAGACTTCAGAAAAATGTTTGCAAAAAGCCTTTAGAGGTTGGGGCGCCTGGGTGGCTCAGTGGGTTAGAGCATCTGCCTTCGGCTCAGGTCATGATCTCAGGGTCCTGGGATCGAGCCCCGCATCGGGCTCTCTGCTCAGCAGGAAGCCTGCTTCCCCCTCTCTCTCTGCCTGCCTCTCTGCCTACTTGTGATCTCTCTCTCTCTGTCAAATAAATAAATAAATAAAATCTTAAAAAGCCTTTAGAGATAACATCCTAGGAGTTCAAGCATCTCGGGGTATTACTAAGTTCGAGACAGCTCTCTGGCTAGTAAAGTATACGCCATACGCTTTGCTCGTCACAGTGGAGGGTCACAAAACCAAAATTTTTCTGTGAAAAGCAAGTAGTAAAGATGCCAAAGCATTTCAGACAAAAAAATTTTTTTTAATGAACATAAATTGGGGAATTCTTTAGCTAGCGAATTGAGGATGCTGAATGTTTAAAGATTTATCTTCTGACTGGAGTGAAAACCTACACTCCGGGTTTTATAGTTTTTAAATCCTAATCCTATCCCACGATTGTATAAAAATAAGAGGTGCCAAAGGGATAGGTTTCTCTGTATTGTCTTTCGTCATTTGATAGAATACTTTTTTAAGAATTTTTTTAAAAGATTTTATTTATTTATTTGAGAGAGAAAGAGTGAGCGAGCGAGAGAGAGAGAGAGCACGAGCAGAGGGAGAAGCAGACTGTCCCGCTGAGCAGGGAGCCTGACACTGGGCTCGATCCCGGGACTCCTAGGATCACGACCTGAGCCAAAGGCAGACAATTAACTGACTGAGCCACCCGGGCGCTCTGGATAGAAATATTTTGACAAAAATTTAGGATTAAGCTGGTTTTATATCCATGTGTTTGGGGAGACTGCTCATCATTACACGAATGCAAACTTCAATGGGCACATTCCATCTAGTTATGCGGAGCTATTTTTTGGACTCCTCAGAATGCATTAAAAAGCATCAGCATGTTAGGACAATTAGTTTCATATCTAAGAGAAGTTTGTCCTCATGTTTCCCCAGCTTTGGGGGACCCTAACAATCAATGCGTTAAGCGGAATCAAAGAGGAAAGAAAAGAACATAAAGATACCTGAAGTTTCTAGAGCGTAATCATACTTAATTGATCCTGACTTGATCTTAGTTTGTTTCCAGTAAGAATAAAAATAAACAAAAATGCAAGTTCTTAGGCGTCTGCGATTAAACAGGCAGTCCTGGAGAGATTTCCACTCCCTGCACCCTCCCCATCTCCGAAATCATAAAAAGACGATCTGTGATCTGTCGGGGGGTGGGGTGGGGGAAAGAGACAATGCTCTCCCCGCTCTCTGCTTCTGCTGCCTTCCCGCTGCTCTATCCTGGTGGCCTCTGAAAGAGACTATTCCGCTATCTAGACTTGCCGGTAGCTGGCTTTCCATAAAGTCTCTGCCCTTCCCGCAACCACACCCAGTCTCTGCTGCTTTACAAACACTACCCACTCTTCCCTTTATCTGGATCGAGGTCCTATGAAACCAGAATGAGAGTCAATTGTTTCTATGGCAACGGGTTCTAACCTCAGCATTAGAAAAATAAACATCCCCCCCCCCCCCCCCCGCGTGCTGGAACTGTTTCTGAAAGAATGTGGGGTCATTTCCCCCTGGCGTGGTTTCCTGCAGGCCCACTGTGTGCCTGGCCCTATGCCAGTCCCTGAGAAACACCTCTTAACGATGTTGCAGAGTCTGGGGACACATCGTGGACTGAGACCTAAGATAATTTTACCCTGGTTAGTATCCATTTTATCCATGGGAGGCTTCTTTTGGGATTTCAGAACAGAAACATAGTTGGCTTTCGTGTTATCTTTGCGCAACATATACAGTAAGTCCAAAACCCACAATAATGAGGCTGGAAACGCTAGCCTTATTTCCACGCGTTCTCAACTTTCAGACTCCTGGGCCGTCATTCTTCTTGTAGGAAAGGCGCTGAGTTTCAGATGAGAGAGAACATGAAAATAGGCATCACGTGTGCTATGATACAAAATGTCACAGAATTTCAGGCGTATTTTACAATCACTTCCCAGCCTATCCATTTAATTACTTTATGGCCATGCCATCCATGAGCAATAGGGTCATTCTGACATTCATAATAATAAAAACTGTATTACACGTCACCTCGTATTTTTCTACGGATATCTATTTTTATATTTATGGCCGGAGTTACTTTATACCGAGGCAATGACTTGGAGAATTAATATTCCAACTCAGAACTTGTATTGTTTTTAGAAATCAGGAAGCAATGTTTGCAAGGGCCTGGAATCTAGGGTATTGAGGCAAAATGTCAGAATCCGGTGGTGTAGGCTCTAGCGCACTGAGAAATATGTTCATCTTGTACTCGGCAAATCCACTAGCTTCTTTTCTGTTTACATAACAACAACTCCCCACAATGGTTCGCTAAAGCCAAAGCAAATAAACCGGATGTGGGGAAAAAAATGTGTAAGTGGCACCAGGCTTCATTTAGTGGGAGACTATAGCATTTTCCTTGCTTTACAATCAGCACACTCCCAGGGTACCTGGGTGGCTCAGTCGGTTAAGCATCTGCCTTTGGCTCAGATCATGATCCCAGGGTCCTGGGATCGAGCCCCACATTGGGCTCCCTGCTCGGCGGGAAGCCTGCTTCTCCTGCTCCTGCTCCCCTGCTTGTGTTCCCTCTCTCGCTCTCTCTCTGTCAAATAAAATAATAAATAAAATCTTAAAAAAAAAAATGAGCACACTCCCATCACCAACGCAAGTTGCAGTCTGATGAAAACATGATTACTTTTGATCTTCGTATCAGCTTACCTTTTCCTTGTAATACTTCTAAAACTTCTCATACCCATACACTGCTCTGTACATTAGTAAAATATCGCCCTTTTTGCTTTGTTATCTCTGTTTTGTTTCCATTTTATGCACGGTACGGAGCTGAGCGTTTTGCTGCCGGATTTCTGTCATTTCTCCCTATTTCTCCTCTAACTTTTACGTCATTGCAAAAGTTTAACGTCAACAGTCTGACGAGAGGTCATCCTTAGCCGAACGCTCGCATTTCTGAGCCTTGGCAAATATCTTGATGTGTGTAAATAAGTGCCTCTCGATATAACATGATATACACATTTCTCCTCACTAAGCTTCAGTTTCCTTCTCTGTTCACTAGTGAGGGTTGTGACCTCGCTTACAGGGTGGTTATGAGGATTAGACTGAAAATTTTATATTCTACCTATTATGAAAATTACGGATATATAAAATACCCAGCGCAGAGTAGGGGCAAATTAAAACAAAAAACAAAAAATGATCGACAATGATCGCTGTGACTGCCATCACAAGGAAAGGGACGAATGAGGCAGCCTTAACTGGTATAGGAAGGTATAACTCTTAAAATAGGACATTCACAAGTGGGAGCCAGAAAGAAATAATACGAAGAATTTTTCCTGTCTCATCTGTAGGAAGACATGTTTTTATAGCCTCAAGGTATTTGCTTCTGATCTATAATGTAACTTTAGTTAAATACCATTTTATCACAAAGTTTACTCTAGGGGCGCCTGGATGGCTCAGTCGGTGAGGCGTCTGCCTTCAGCTCAGGTCATGATCCCAGGGTGCTGGGATCGAGTCCCGCATCAGCTCCCTGCTCAGCGGGGAGTCTGCTTCTCCCTCTCCCTTGGTCCCTATCCCCTGCTCATGCTCCCTCTCGTGCTCTCTCTCTTTCTCTCTCACATAAATAAAATCTTAAAAAAAAAGAAAGAAAGAAAGTTTACTCTATTAAAAATTTTTCTTACCAGGTATCTATTTTTACTAGGGAGTTAGTATCTAATTGAACACTATGCAATTAACAGAAGTACCACGATAGCCTGAAACACGGTAAGTAGCTTCCTTCCTTGGCACGACCTATGGTTCTATCATTTGTTGTAGAATCAAAACGTCAATTCCTCCTTGGCTTTCCTGCCCTGACACACCCACTTCACACACCTGTTTACTCTTTCTTGCAGGTAAACATGACCATCTGCTAGGGTGTGATCTCCATGAAGGGATGACAAATGGGATCTCATCACTGCAGTATTTAAAGAGCAAATTCCAAAGAGCAGACCTTTCTCCACACCTGTGTCTGCTTAGGGACACTCAAACGGAGCTGGTCTCATGCATGACAACGAAATTTAGAGTAAAATAACCGGGTCACCCACTGAAATCTTTCCGGACATCTCTGGTTTCCCGGTAGGTCATGGGTATCCCACGTGCACGAGAATTCAATTGTAGATCCTCTTTCCAAGCTCCCACCCCGCCCACTCCGCCTGCCCCCATTTCCAGCTTTGGCAGCAGACAGGCCGTCCGGCTCAGATGCACGCCTGACGGCTTCCGCTGGCCACCTGCTTTCCTCCGCTGGGAAGCCCAGTCATCTCCTCGCCATGTACCCGCCTTCTCACCAAACTGTCCTGCTGTCCTATTGCAGGCAGATCCCTGGTGAGCTCACCCATTGCCTTCTCTCCCCTTCCCGTTCATTCTACTTAGGAACTACCACCGCAGCAGGATGGAATGAAGCCTTGCCCCCAAATAAACTGAAAGTGGCTTTACTAGTAGGTGATGTACCAATAAGCAAAGCCACACAGCCGGTATTGAAATCAGAAAGGAGAAAGAACCCTTCTCGTAAGAGTCCCCTGACATCCCCTTCGGAATCTCACGGAAGACTCCATCGATGTCCTCGTCTCGCATTTCCTCAATAACCAGGGTCTGCTACCCATTAAACACTGGTACCGTTCTCTGTTTTATTTGGGCAAACGGAAGTATGTTTATTTTATTCACAATCAATAAGTTTTTGTGGGCAAGACTGAGATCGTGGATGAGAATGCTGGTTCTGTAGGAAGATCCATTCCTAATTTGAAACAAGGGATCACCAACAGAGCGCCTATCACCTGAGAACTGCCGGAGCGGGAACTCATTTAGGCTCTAGTTCCTCACTCAGCACCAATGTCACTGTGCTCGTTTGTCCCCTTGCATCAAGATTCAGGGACATGGTGCAAAACGAGAAAATCAGAATAGGCAGCCCATAAAAAAATTAATTCACTTCTATCTCGAATAATGCATATTGAGAAATTGAATTGAATGATGCAGCGAATGAAATATTTATTTCTGATATGCAATATAGATGAGTCAATGTCATTCTGAGAAATTTAAGTTTTTAATTTGCTAACTCGGTGTTTGTATTTTATTAGCAAGCGCAAAAGAATAACCTATTCTTCTCTTGCAAGTGTCAAAAAGATGACGTTGTGAGGAAAGCAGCTCCATCTATGACTCCAGCAGGGCTGGGAAAAGCATGTTCTTTGCTAGTCCCTGAATCCCTGGCCATTATTCCTGTGGCGGCAGAAACCAAAATCGGGGTGGGCTCATGAGTTTGCATAACAGTACGTACAGCAATTCAGTGGCGTGAAATGCATGCAGAATCTTCTGCTGCAGACTGTGGAGTGTTAACCACCCAATTAACATTTGTAAATATCACAGGTACAGTAAATAAACGTAAAATCATACATTCACATTAGCAATATGAAAAGAGACCAGATGGCTTTGGTAAAGAACATAAAACTTACTTTTTTTTTTTTTTTTTAAAGATTTCATTTATTTATTTGAGAGAGAGTGAGTAGAGAGGGAGCCGGAGCAGGGGGAAGGGCAGACGGAGAGGGAGAAGCAGACTCCCCGCGGAGCAGGGAGCCCAAGGCCGGGCTCCATAGATCCCAGGACCCTGACATCATGACCTGAGCCTAAGGCAGAGGCTTAACCTAAAGACCATCCAGATGCCCCAAAACTTATGCTCTTGCTGGAAAAATTTTTCTCTGTTTTAATGGTCTTGGTGAAAATACTACCCTACAGGCTAATGCACTTAGCACATAAAAAACCAATATAACACCTTGCACTTCGCCAGAGGTATCAACCCATTAATCACAAATCATCTATTAAACTTAATGAATTCTTTTATACCAGAAAATTCTCTTGGAACAAAATAATATCTGTATGGCTCATTAAAATCAGACAAAATTAGCTACAAAATTAGTAAGAGCTTCTTACTTTCTTGAATAATATTCAAAAATATTCCTTAAAAAGCTCAAATACAACATAAGGTGTATTCTCCACATCTTTCTCTCATACACTCACACACACACAGAGAAACCAATTTTTTATTTACTTCTAAACTTATTCATTCAACCCCAGTTGAACACAACTAAATAGTAACTACTACAGGGGGAAGAAATGCAATTTTATGTTCAGTAGAGTGCCTGCTTTAATGTTTGAGAGCGAGATAAATTAAAGAAAGGGGATTTTTGGTCTTGTTTATTTAAATGTGAAAATGTATTGCTATTCAAGCAGAATAATTTTTCACAATAAGTAATTTTTTCACATTCTAATAAAATGGTCAGTTTCTAATAACATTTTGAGAAAAAAGAAACTCTTCTCAGACCAAGATTTTGCTTCGTTCTGCTTTTTTATTTTTTTTTAAAGATTTTCTTTATTTATTTGAGAGAGAGAGACAGAAATAGCGAGAGAGAGCATGAGTGGGGAAGAGAGGGAGAAGCAGGCTCCCCGCCGAACAGGGAGCACAACGTGGGGCTCGATCCCAGGACCCCAGGATCATGACCTGAGCCGAAGGCTGACTCTTAACTGACTGAGCCACCCAGGTGCCCCTGTTTTGCTTTTTTACACTGACGAAAAACAGTGTGATAAAATGTAGTCCAGTGTCTTTGTTTTTCTCATCTTCCTTTTTATCCCCTTCCCAGCTCTTTCTTCCAAGGAATGAATGACACTGGAAGAATTATCAATCTGACTGCGATAAATGGTCTTAAGGTATTTGACTTGGCAGGTAGATTTTTCCCATTTAGTTGCAACAATACCCCTCGTCCACTGTTCTCTTCTTACATCGTTCCTATCAAGAGGTAGGTTCTCTATCCCCTTCTCTTGAATCTGAGAGGGTTTGGGCCTAAGGCAGAACTGACACTACACGGCTTCTGAGCGAAGTCATAAAAAATGATACGGTTTATGCCTGGTTCTCCTGGGACACTCAATTTTGGAACCCAGCCGCCATGTTAGGAAGAATCCCAGGCCACTTGAGAGGATACATAGGTTTCCGGTCGCCAGCTCCAGCTTCCGCCAGCACCACCCCACAGACATGTGAGTAAAGATGCCCCCAAAAGCTACTATACCCCAGTTCTTGAGTCTTTCCTGCTGAGACCCTACACTATCTCTACACTATACACTATACACTATACTCTACACTATCTCTCTGTGTTAAAACAAAGATTAACATCCATCTACCAGAGCCTGTTTTACAATGTAGATCATGTGTTAACCTATTTTACAAAAATCTTCATCAAAGTTTTTACATATTAGTTATATATTCGTTTTAATATAATATATATTAAATATTAAATATATATTTAAATATATATTTATATATATTAATATTTATATATATTATATATATTAATATATATTAAATAAATATTAATATATATTAAATATTAAAGCTGATACATATATATATATGTATATATATATATATGTATATATATAGCTTTAATATTTAGTCACTGAGAACAGGGTTTGGTAAAGTACATCCCATGGCCCATATCTGATTCCTGCCCGTTGTTGTATGGCCCTCCAGCAGACAGTGGGTTTTAAATTTTTAAATGATTCCAAAACATCAAAAGAAGAACAGTATCCTGTGACACAGGAAAATGCTAGAACATTCATACATAAAGGTTCACTGGAACCAGCCACGCTCATATGTTCTCTTCTGGTCTCTGGGCCGCCTTCCTGCTGCCCAGGCAAAGTAGGGTGGTTGAGGCACACACAATAGGCCCTCTGACCGCTCTGCAGTGCGGGGAGAGTCGGCGCGCCACGAACCCCACTGACGCAGTTATAATTGCACTGTGGTTCAAGTGCCATGCTGTCCCGGGACATCTTTTAATATTCTTTTTTTAAGCAGCACTGCATACTCATCATGTCAGAACAAGAAGCGAAAAGCAGACTTCCCATGGCACGGACGGGGGGTGTGGATGACTCTGTTATCAAATTAATTGGCCAAGCAGTGCATTTACTGTGGGATGACACCATAGCTATCCTCAACAAACACAGTCTTCATAGGAATTAGTGGGGCTAAACACTCGGCACAACTCACAGGGAAGCAATGGTCATAAAAATAAAATAAGCGGAACATCTCAATATAGCAGAATTGCGATTTTTTTTTTTTTATTTTTTAAACAAAGACAAAAAGTGCAAAATGACGCTGCAATGAAAGTGAGTTTCTAGGTGGTTCACTTATTCTCCAAGCAAGGAGAACTGGTTTGTTGATGGGGAGTAAATTAAATCAGGCTTGGCTGTAGCAGTCAAAGGAATTGTCCTGGGAAAATAACCCTATTTAAGACTATTGGCTTTTCAGGGAGAACGGTTGCTTGAAGAGTTCACAGTGTCAGAAGCAACATCATTAGTCAAATGACCAACAAGGCAAACGATCTTGAGAGGTTTTCCTTGGCTCTCGATGCGTTGACTGCTGTCGCTATTACTGCGAAGTTGTTATTTGAGGACTCAGTCTTGCCTTTGAAGTGACTGACGAGTTGGCCCCTATAAGCAGCGTGCGTTGTAAAACAACAGGCAGGAATATTTTCCAAGAAACTGAGAGGTCACTAATTCAGTTCCATCTGAAGGGGAATCTTCTAAGATGTGTTCCAATTCATGGCGGTAAAAGCATTTGTTTTTAAGCAGAATAAAAGATTTAGCTAAAATTAAAAGGCGTTTGAAGTCTATGGATACTCATTGTATTATTTACCGGCAGACGCTTTGTGGAAAATACTCAAATCTATCATATGCAGTTGAAACAGTGTTCATGGTGAGCTTCGTTAACTTTGTTTACTTTTGTGGACTTGAGCATCATCAATTCTTGTCACAGTAGAATCTGAATATCCTATTTCTCTACCACATCGCAGACCGATTGCTAAAACCTGATGTGATTTTTTTTTTTGAGGGCCAAGGTTGAAATTTTTGTGAATGACATGAGGCACTGTGAACTACGATAAGGTTTTGGAAATGAGCTTTTGTTGCCGAATCAATAGTTTCTTAATGAATAGGACCTAAAATTACAAGGCAAAACAGCACTTAAATATGAAACTTACACTGCGGCAAATTCATTTCAATGACAACTAGTGTTTGAATCACACGAAATGTCAAGCTGCTTTATCCATTTCCTGTGCTGTCCATTTCTACTCCAATGTGTACCAGGTATATCTTCGGAGCTCAAATGACAGTTCCAGGGGTGTTTTTTTGGACTCTGATGCAAGTGCAAACGAAATTTCTGCATTTTGAAATCCGTATAACTGTGCAATTGAAGAGCTTCTACCCACCCTTCGGTGGTAAGTAATTAATTTCACGACATGCTAAAAAAAGCAAATACCAAGACAGGAATTGAGGAGAATTCTTTAAGTGCCTTCCTCGCAATGAATGTGCTCAATTACAATCACAGGCTCATGGATGGACACCAGTGTTTGGCAGTGCCTGTCAGTATAAAAAGGCATTTTCAAAGATAAAATATGTAAAGCCTCCTTCGTAATCAGCTGGACATGTGCAATCGATGCTGATGATTGGAAACACCAACTTTGAGCCCCAATTAAGTAATATGTTATTCCTCCTTCGTGATGGAAAAATCCCATTCACTTAGTAGACTTACATTACGGAAAATTGTACTCCATCATTATTGCGCTTGTATTTTCAAAGTCATCAATAAAGATTTGTGGACATTTGTTCTCTCTCGTTATGTAACTGTCTCCATAATATCCTTGATTTTGCCTCTTGGCCTGCAAAGCCTAACTTATTTACTCTCTGGCTCTTTACAGAAAAATGTGATCAATCCCTGACCTAGAATATTCTCTCATGGCTCTTATTGTCCCAGGTGCCGAGTACAGACACTTCTCAAAATGGTTTCATAAGCTCATGTTTGTTGAGTGCTTACTATGTGCAAAGCTTTTTCTTTGTGGGAGAGGCACACCTATTTCTAGTTCATGGTGTGGAAAAATTGAAGTTCGGGGCCTTTTCTAAGAATGCATGCAAGAAGTGGAGGGAGGGAGAGGGAGACAGACTTTGCACTGAGTGGGGAGTCCTATGCAGACCCCGAGATCATGACCTGAGCCGACATCAAGAGTCAGACACTTAACTGACTGAGCCACTGAGGCGTCCCATGAACCACGACTTAAATCTGGTCTTCCAGGCTGCAAAGCCTAGGCTGTGTGACCTTGGGAAAGGTACTTCACCTCTAAACCTGTTTCTTCATCTATAAGATGGGGATTATAACTATAGTACCACCTGTATCATGCATGGGGTTTATTTAAGCATTAAATTAACTGATATATGGAATAGATTCAGGGGAGTAGTCGTGACCTGGACTGGAGGTCCAATAATAGGAAAGAGATCAATAAAATAGTTCATTATTTAGAAAGGGTTGATAGTTTCCAATTTAGCGGGCAATTAGGGCTTTTCACCTATTATGGAATCTGCGCTATTTGGTTGAGGCTTTTTCTGCAAAAGAACCTAATAAATTAGAGACATGCAAAAATTCAGCACCACATTTAAATCTGACCCATGCAGAGCCACTAAAGTAGTTAAGAAAGCCTGCTGGATTCATACTCACCCAGCTTATTCCTAGCTTTGCTACTTGTTAGCTGTATGACGTTGGTCAAGTCACTTAACCTCTCTGATCCTCAGTATCTTCCTTTGAAAATGTGGATTAGAGTATACCGTAAAGAAATGTAAGGATTTTTTTTTAATATATCGAAAGTACTTAATGTAAAGTTGGTTTAAGAGTGAGCTCAGTAAATGCTAGCTCATTTTCCCTGGGCTGTAGCCCCTGTATACTGACCCACGGATTAAAAAACCAAGCACAGCTACACTAAACAACAATAAAACAAACCAAGGTTAAAAAAAAAAACAAACCCAAACACAGAACTCAGCTTACTGACTGGGTGTTGGAGGACAGGGAGACTCTAAGAAAGCAAAATCCACAAGTGCCTTACTAGATTTGCCGGCTAAAATACAGCGCATCCAGTGAAATTCGAATTTCAGAAAAAGGGCGAATTTTTCATTTTAGCGTGTCACCAATATTGCATGGGGGCATAACTAATACAAAATAAATGATTAATTGTTCCGCTAAAATTCAGATGCAACCCAGTGTCCGGTACTCTACTTTCCTAAGTCTGACACCCTAGACATGACAAAATTCAGTAAGAGATCTCTTATCCTGGACAGCCAACAAGGCTCAGAATTCAAATGCGCCTAATGCGAGTCTCTAATTGCAAAGGCGACAGCGGCCAGCCTGACTCCCACCCTCTCCGTCTCTGCCACGCAAAGGGTTAGACCCCAGGTGAGCAATTACCCTCCCGTGCCCGCTCCGCGGGAGCCGGGAGAAGAGGCTGCGGGGCCCACAGTGACAGCAAGCTCAATGTCCCCTTGGGTCCCTCTGCCCCAGGCTCTCCTCCGGGTGGGGCCCTGCCGTTACAGTGTGGTGACTCTTTGTCTCTGCACCCCTGCCACGCCCTGCCTCCTCCGGCCACCTGGGGGTGGGGGTGGAGGGGAGAAACAGGTTCGGAGGAGGGGAAAAAAAAAAGGCTTATCAACTTTGCATTCCTCTTAGCTGATGTGTGCTTTGCCGCTCTGGCCTGCAAAACTTGAATTATTTCTTGGAGGCCGAGCGGCTGCAGACCGTCATTGGCAGGCCTGATTTCATAGCCTGCTTGCACGGAGACCGACAGGGATCGCTTTGGCTGCACTTTCGAACAGCTCGTGACGGTGGCTGTTTGACGTTAAGGAGGAAACTCTGTGGTTAAACTGTAGCCTAGGTATTTTTAGAGCCGTTACCATGTTAACCGAATTTCGTACATTTCACCTGCAGGATATGCAGTAGCGCTTAAGGCCTTCCCTAAACTCTGACAAAAAAATATGATTTCACGGTTGTTAATATCGTGTTTAGGACCCACTCCGTGTTCTCAGAAAAGCTACTCACCAAACAACGTGGGCTGCTCAGAATCCCTTTTGGATGGGTGGTACTGAGCGACGGGGGAGTTCTTTTTCCCTTGATACATAAGGATTTGAAGGAACCTAACCAAAAGGCTAAAAGAGGTTAGTTCTAAAGGTCAGAGCCCGAAGGCAGTGACCCATTGGTTAATCATTAAGCTTTTCTAAGCTGTCTCTGACAGAATTCTGGCTTTCTGCCATTTCTCTGGCCATTTTAAGCTGCAAATTCTTGTACTGTTTCAGTTTTTAAGTAGGTAGCAAAGGTTATGAGAAAGATATCACTTGTTAGTTATTTTTCCTTATCAAATGTCTTTAGGGTTTTGAGAGACCAAGCTGTTCTGTGTTAAGGGAATCTTCTTAGGGTCTCCAGCTACACAGCCGTGAAAGATGGACCCCAGGGTCCTGGGGGGGGGGGGTGGCGATGGGGAGGGTTTCTAGCTATTATTCCCATGTTAATTTGCTTCCAAAGAAGCAGGAAGTGAGTGTGAGGACACCCACGTGGTGATTAGGTATGAGTTCCCAAATCACTGCTATCCCTGGTGGTTTTCACCAGTAATCCCAGCCCTGAAAGTTCAAGAAACGGGAGCATAATGGCCACAATATATTTATTATCTTCTGTCATCAGTTAAGAGCTGGAAGAGCTTTAATATATTCCGAATAAAAGGTGAAGCCCAGTGAGGTTTAAGTGATAGGACGTTTCATTCCCAAATTTAATGCCAGCTTATGCTCTGGTCTATCCGAATTAAAGTTGATTTGTACACACACACACACACACACACACACATGCACAAAACCTCCCATAAACAAAACTAAAGGTTACGTAGCCGAGGGACAGTAAGCTGCTAAAACACTTGTTCCAATATTGAGCATGGAATAGTTGTTCTCTATTTCTCAAGGGAAAAAATACACAGTCAGACCTTGCTTATCCGTAACCCAAACTTCCGGACGGCTTAAGTATTTGGAATTGCTCCAAAGCCTGAAGGGGGAGGGAGGAGAGGGATGGAGAGGGAGGGAAAGCAGGGAGAGAGATTGGGGGGGCGGGGGGGGGACGGTGTGGGGGGAGGAAGGGAGAGAGAGAGGATGAGAACCAGCAGAAAGCAAGCAAGTCAGCTTTTAGAAGTAGACCTGAAGCCTTAGCAACACAGAAAGGAGACCTGGAGGTTACGTCTGATTGGCTTACCAGCCGGGAGGAATGATGCGCTCTGATTGGCTGGTGATGATGTCTCCAAATCACCAGCCTTTTTCAGGAAAGCAAATTTATGTGGCAGAAGGGACAGGAGACAGAAGAAGCAGGCAAGAAAAAAAGGGAAGAGAACAGGGCAAAATAAATGGCTGATAATTTGTAACGGAAGCGATGACTGTGATTTAAAGGAGAAAAAGAGTGACCGCGCCTATCCAGTTCATCAAGTGCTTTTACGTGCAATCACTGACATTGTCTTTCCAAGACCCGCAGGGCTCCCAGAAGTTACATCGCGCAGCTCCAGGTCACTCAGCCACCAAGGAAAGCAGCCCAGGTTTTCTGGCCATAAATCCAACACTTCGAATGCCACGGGAGGGGGCGGGGGAGTGGAGATGGGAGAAGTTGCCTTCACGATCGGGGCTGCAACTGTTCTGATGGCAGAAAAGAGAATCAGAAGCCACATCAGTCTGTAGTTTACAGGAAATGCAAAGGGGGTGAAGGGCTCTCTGCCCTTGGCCGCCGCAGACCTTGACAACACAGACGTAGGGAACGGCTCTGTGGGTATTTGGAAGCGGGCAGAGTGGTGCCCCTGAGACCCGCATTCTTTCGAGTTCCGAGGGCAGCTCTGAACACATGTCACTGGGGTGGAGCACGGGCTTCTCGCGCTGGTCACGGGGATGCTGGCACCTAGTCATTCTCCCCCACCTCCCCTTGAAAGCCTCTCTCTCCTGAGGCTGAGCGTACTCCGTCACTCTTCACCCCGCTGCGCAAGCCGGGAACCTGAAAGTCATCTCGGTCTCGACTTTCTCCCCACGCCTCGTTCCCCAGCAAGTCACAAAGATGCCATCTCCAAATCGTCCCTCGAACCAGGCTCCTCCTGTCCACCTGAACTACCGCCACCACTGCTCCCTCCCGGGCTGCAGCCTCCTGCAGGATTTCTCCCCTTCTCGGCTCCCCATCCTCTCCACCTCCTGCCTCCGGTCGTCCCTTCCAATCCCTTCCCTGCACCCTGTCAGCTCCCAGCCTCAAAGGGGCCCTGAGAATAAAACTGAAAAGCCCTCCTGGGATCCACCCCCCCATCTCCCCATTTACTTTGCGACGCTCTGCCTGGAATCGCCCACCCTAGTCACGGAGGCCTCATTTTAGTGGGGAAAACGCAGCCGTCTCCCCAGCCCGAAAGCTTGCAACGCTGCTGCTCTGCGGCCCCGCGACCTCAAGGGCTCCCTCTTTCTCCTGCTTCCCGTCACAAGGAGCACATTCCCTAGGTTCTCGCGTAACAGTACCTGCTGCTTGGCTTCCTCTGATGGCTCGCTCTGGGATTACATACATTTATAACGGATTCCTTGCTTATCATCCTCTTTTTTTTTTTAATTTCATTTATTTATTTGACACACAGAGAGAGATCACAAGTAGGCAGAGAGGCAGGCAGAGAGAGAGGGGGGAGCAGGCTCCCTGCTGAGCAGAGAGCCCGATGCGGGGCTCGATCCCAGGACCCTGAGATCATGACCTGAGCCGCAGGCAGAGGCTTTAACCCACTGAGCCACCCAGGCGCCCCTACTTATCATCCTCTTTTTATCCGTCTAACCCCCTGGGTCATCATCAGGATCCATGAAGGCAAAGAGCACATTTTCCTTCCCTCTGCATCCCCAGAGCCCCCCAACAGTGGTAGAGGGGAGCCAGTGTTAGCCGGAAGCAGGAATGCACAGCAGGGCCTTACCATAGCCGGCAGGCATATCACCTGGGCGCTGGGACACTCTGGTCCTGTTTGTGCCCTGTCATTTGTTAATTCCTGTTGCAGTTGGGGGCGCCGATGCAGCTGTCATCGCTCGGGAACTTTTGTGCAATCTCAATAGCGTGATTTCTGGAGAAGGGACGCGAATCTTGTTTGGAGTGGGACTCGAGGGAGCGTATAAATTCACTCTCAAGGTCTCTCAGCAGTAAATGATTGAAATCCATCCTAAATCAGAGCTGTACTCGACTACTGTGGAGCACGCAAGAAATCCTGATTTTGGTGGGACTCCCGGGAGGCACGTGCTGAAAGGCATTCATTCTTTTTTTAGAGCCAGAAAAGTAGAGGTTAGAGGTCTCCACTCCTGGAGGGTCCAGAAAACTGCGTTGCTTTCTTCATAGTCTGGGGAGCTCGCACACTGGCCATAACAAGGCCTGTGTCTATTTTCGATTTGCCAAAGTCATGCCTGTTCACAAAGAACACACCCTCAGCCAAGTACACCATTCTGTAGAGATTTTATAATATCAGGATGGCATCAATATCTCGATCAAGGCCTCGCTGCTTTAATTACATTCATTTCGGTATTCTAGTTTTGGGGCTCTTAGCCGACCTGTTCCGGGTACCTTTGGAAATGAAGTTTACCATGGTGCCCTCTGGTGGAATCAAATGTGGCCATTTTTAAAACAAACCTTATCTAGGGAGAATGCTTCGCTCTCCGTTACAGCAATGTAAGGAGCAACTGGAAATAAAAACATAACATAAACTATAAGAAGCGATCTCTTGCAAGAATTACATGCCTGGGAACATCTGCTGGCTCACCGATTCCGAGGTGAAGCTTGCAGGAGTTGCAAAGGAAGGGCCATCATAAAAATGCATGGAATTCCACAGCCATTAGAATGAAGGCCAGGAACCACAGCACTTCAAATCACCTGGTTCCAGGCAAGCTGACTAATTAGGTATTATATTCAGAAGGTCAAAAGAAGGTTATAGCTCTTAAAGGATTTGCAGGACTATTCATAAATAGTCATGAACTCAAGAGGGAAGTAGAATTTTGTTGCCGTTGACTAAGAACCAGCCCAGATTCATTTCCTGGGACCATTGTCGTTAGATTCCTTAAGAGTCAATACAACCACAATGCGTCCATCAGAATGGCCAGGGTCACAGTGTTTGCCACTTGAAACGGTGGTGACCATGAAATTTAATGACTCCTTCATAAAGCAGCTTTCACTTAATCTCCACAAGGGGACAAAGGGATGGTCTCTTGGACACGATCTGGATTACATACCGCAGGGATCCTACACGAAGAATTTCGATCATTGGACCAGCCAACCACAGAAAGATGTCTGTGGCATTTAGGAACAAAGCCCTTCTCTAAGGACTTAGGGTTTTAAGACAGAGAGAAGCAGTGTTATTCCGTGTCGATTTGTTCGACAAATCAGATCTGTTCAATTTGCCGATTTGTTCAACAAATACAGATTCTGTATTTGTTCATCCGAATGCACTGAATAAAACTACCATTCAGAATAAAAATTGAAAAGGAAAAAAAAAAACCCACCAAAGTGTTTGAACATCTAATCCATCGAAGGGTCTGCAAATCATTTAGTGATTATTTTACATTCAAATATGTTTCCTGAAAAGCAGGGTGCGGAGCAGAGTAATAGTGAGTTGTGCATACAGCACACTTACATTTCGTCGGGTGTGTTGCTTTTCTTACTGGGGACCTTTCTCTGATACTTGGCATACCTCCGATTAAAACAAAACCAAAAACAACTACGGGCTTCAGTAGTTCTCAAAGGAGTGGTACTGCCCCCTAGGGGGTGTTTGGGGACCACTTTCCGTGGGGAGGGTGTCTCAAGATGTCTAAACAATTATGAGGCTGCTGCTGACATTCCGCGTGTAGCGGCCAAGGATACAAGGAGAGGTTCGGCATCACGCTAGATTTTCCCACCAACCGCTCATGTACATAGAAAACCCGTAGGTCATCCTCTAACCTTAGGACCAAGTTCAGTTTTATATAAAAACAGTAATATTTTTTGCAAGGTTTTAATTTTTCACAAATGCGAAGCCCGTGTAAATCGAAAGAAGATTACATTTTGTTTTGTTTGGAACTTGTTTGGACCGAGAACTGCTCAGCATTTCTTTTTTAAAACCGTGGCCACACATGGCATTTGAGTACTGCAAGAGCACCGGCACAAGCACCATTCTCATGTGGAATGTCCAAGTCAGAGAGATTCTACAAATGGGTGTAAATGTGTGAGTCTTTCGTTGTGTCTTCTCGTGTAGTTGTACCCGGGCATTTTCAATGATCACTAATATATTCTTTCCTTCTTTATATTGTAGCTAGGTAATTATATTGATAGTTCTGAAGCCATGTGTATTGGCAAGTTTTATTACCTATGGATTTCATATTAGGATAGCAAAGGATATTATTAAAATTATTTGTCATTAAAAGAGGACATTGGCGTGAGAGTGAAAAACACCAGGGTAAGGAACTCTGAAAATCTTGTCCTCCATAAAAGCAATGAAAATCCTGGCCAAGACTGTCAACGTGTGCTTTGCAGAACTCTGGAAATTAACCACAGGCTTGCAGCAATCAGGGGAGCTTTTATTCCTGAAAAATGGCTGAATATCAGTAAAAACAGTGATACTTGTGTGATTTTTACCTTGCTTTATTCCCATCACACCCCTCCCCAGCTCTGCAATAACCTGGAAAACCATCAGCCTGCAATCATCATAAAAACCAGCAGCCTGGAAGCCAAAAGAGGACAAGGTAGGCAGAGCTCTTTCCACATGTCACTCCCAGAGAACTGTCATATTTGACCTCTCTGGTGGTTCCCTGAGACATACTGCTCCAAACGCCGTCTATACGAGACTTGACTCAGAGCCCATCCACGCATTGCAAACAGCCTCTCTCTCATTAGAAACAATTCTCTATTGTCTGTAGGAAAAAAGTCGGGGCAGTTGTTTAACATGACAGTTAGCAGAGGCAGTAGATAACAGGCAAATAACAGGCTTACCAGAAGCTTAAAATGAAAAGCTATGCAAAGATATGTCCATGGGGATAGTTGAAAAGCAAAGGCATATTACTGGGGATCTAGAAGGCCAAGCGCATGCATAGGAATGTGAGCATATGCATGTTCAGGAAAGACTTGAAAAGGACCTCGACTCTCACTCCTGCCTCTCCTCGAGGCTCTGCGCAAGCAGGAAGTTAAAGCAAAGGCAGACTTGCCCAGTGACGCGTAGGGTGCTGACGATGTGCCCCCAACACACGCAGAGTCCCTTGGCAGTGACTGAGGGGCTTATTGGCTCCAGGCATTTAAGGAAATCTTTATCCGGTCCTGAGCCAAACACTGGTTAACCAGCAGAATCCAGGGGCCACCCACGACAAAGAAATCAGACCTTAAAGAATTAGTTCAGAAAAATCAAACCCACCAACAACCCACGGCAACGACGCCAAATCATTGTGAGGTGGGAGAATCCGACTTCAAGAATTGCCACGTTATATTATTTAAAATGTAGGTTTGCAACGAAAAATTAGACATGCAAAGAAACAAAAATTGTGGCCCCAACACAGGACAAAAGCAGTCAGTTGCCCTTGACAAAATCCAGACATTGTAATTTTAGACAAAGATTTATTGTTTATTTATTTATTTTTAAAGATTTCATTCCTTTATTTAGAGGGAGCACAAGCAGGGGGAGAGGGAGAGGGAGAAGGAGAGAGAGAACCTCAAGCAGACTCCTTGCTGAACGTGGAACCTGACTCGGGGCTCCATCTCAGGACCCTGAGATCATGACCTGAGCTAAAATCAAGAGTCAGATGCTTGAATGACTGACCCACCCAGGCTCCCCTACACAAAGATTTAAGTCAGCTATTTTACTTGTGTTCAAAGAACTAAAGAAAATGATATCTTAAGAAATAAAGGAGGGGAGCCTGAGTGGATCAGTTAGTTAAGCATCCGACTCTTGATTTCGGCTCAGGTCATGATCTCAGGGTCCTGAGATGGAGCCCCAAGTCAGGTTCCACGTTCAGCAAGGAGTCTGCTTGAGATTCTCCCTCTCCCTTCCTGTTCCTCTGCCCCTTACCCCTACTTGCGCTCTCTAGCACTCTCTCTCTAAAAGAGAAAGAGAATGATTTCTCACCAAACACAGACCAATCGAGAGGAATTATAAAATAGAGCCAAATGGAAATTTTGGAGTTGAGAAGGAAAATAACAGTGCAAATTTCACTAGAGGGGCTCAAAGAAGATGTGAGCAGGCAGAAGACAGAATCACTAACCGGGGAAATATGAACACTGGCTAGCTATTTGATGATATAAGCAATCATGGGCCTGGATACTTGAGATTTAGAAAATTATTGTTAATATTTGTGGGTGTGACAGCTATCGTGGTTACGGTTTCGCAAGAGTACCCTCATCTTTTAGAAGTTCACACTGGACTAGATGAGATGATAAGAGGACCTGAGATTTCCATGAAATAATTATGTGGGAGATCGGGACTATCGCTAAATGAGCTTGACCACATACTGACGATTACTGAACCAAGATTCACTGTTCCGTGCTCTCTATACTTGCACATTTTTGTACAAATTTATATCCAGTTCAGTGAGGGGGAACCTATTTTCATCAACTGAAGGGTTTTGTAGATTTTTTTTTTGGAGGGGGAGGTCTGGCCAACTGGATACATAAAATTTTCCATGATAATATAGCATGAAAGTCTAGTTCATAATGCACATACTAATCATTGGGAAGATGGTATTATTTACAATAAAAGCAGTTTTCTATGTAATTCCTTCAGATTTATAATTTCCACACCTTTCTCATTGGGCCGTGTAACGTAAGGCATGGCTACAAGGCTTCAATGTGTTAGACAAGAGCATGGAAGGGGGACCCTGGTGATGTGTCAACCCTGCCCCCGCTCCTGGGGCTCTCTGAGGCCTGGGACAAAGTGTTTAATTCCTATAAGTCCTGGTGTCATCCTCAGGAGTTGGACTTACCTTCTCTACATTTTAGACCTCTACTATCTCTTGTATGTGGCATTTTTGGGGACATTGCATTCTGTTGAAAAAATATGAAAGGATTTTCCTAAAAAACGAAAGGTAGGAGCTTAGAACTACTTCTAAACCCTTAAGTCATGGGCCAAGTCATTCAAAATAAAAGAGTAATTTACCCAGAGAAGGAAACCTCATCTTGAGTTAGAGAAAGGGGAAAGCATGACTCGCGTTTAACAGGAAAGATCCGAAGGTCCTAGTGGATCCCGTACTTACCGAGAAGTAGCAAAAAGGTAATACAAGGGACAATTCAAGGTTGTTAATGCAAGGTGCATAAGTAACCACAGCCGAGAAGCCATGGAACAGTCCAGAGACTCGACTCGCCGTTGCTCAGAGTCCATCTCGCTTATTCTTAGGTAATTCTAGTGAAATACTGTATACTTGGGGATTATCCAAAGGACAGACAGAAGTGTGGGGAAAGGGTCACAAAACAGGCAAAGCTAAGGGAACCAGGATCAGTTGGCTCAGCGGAAAGAATGCTGGAGTGCAGGGAAGCTGTAATAACAACCTTCAAATAGGCAAAGAAATATTATCCAGATGAAGATAAGTTGCTATATTTGTGAGCTGGGTAGAGTTGGGGCTTGCATTACAGAAGAAAGAATTTTCATTAGGCTTAGGGAGAACTCCCTGGCACCCGGGACATTGGAAATGTTCCTTCGCTGAGGATCTCTGAGCAGGGAAGCGACGACCTGGAGATGATTCTAGTGTAGCCTCTCCTTGAAATGGTGAGGATAACTAAAAGATGCATATCTAGTGATTTACGTTCAGATCTCCTAGACACGGGTAAGAAATAATTGCTTTGGTGTGGACTACAGATACAAATCTGGCAGACATAGATCAGGCCTCATTTCCTCCTCTGATTCTTTCAATTTCCTGCTCCCTTGAACTATCATCATCGTCCACATCAAAAAGTTCTCAGTAAGCTCTCAGTGCACGTGGAATGTGCCAGCCCACTACCAATGGAAGGACACAATCTCTCCGCTGCCCGAGTCCCTCTCCCCGTGAAGAAACACAGCGTGGAAGGGCTGGCTGACAGTTCTCGTTGCTGGTTTGGTCTGGTCTGGGATTCTCCTCTCCTGTGGCTACTGTGTCTTGGGTCCCTTTACGGTTGAGAGCGAGAAAAAGAGAGATGACCACGCTACATACAACGGATGTGTTAGGTGAGAATTAATACTAGTACAGAGGAGGAGAGCGGCATGACCACGAGTGAAGGTAACAGGTGCAATCATTGTAAGAGGAAAATGGAGGAACAGCAGCAGCAGTTGGTGCAGATAAATGAAGCAAGGCCAATGCTAGTTCCTTTAGTAGGTCAACAAATATTTATTAAGTGCCAGGAGCAAAAAGCAAATAGAATGGGCGGATTCCTAGCCCTCACGCTGCCTACCACTGTCATCCTACAGCTGCAGGCCTAAGGGACGGGACCACAATGATTGGGGCTAAGGAGGGCAGTCGGGTCCCTGCTCTGAAAGCCATTATTTGAGCCCTCGCATTTCAGTACTAGCATTAACTCTGTATTACGTGGAAATCCGTTTTTGTAGATGAATGACACTGGTAATGTGACCGGCAACGTGAGTTGAGTTAATATGGAGCATAAAAATGCTTCCATCTCAGGAAATCATTACTAGGATGAACTTTGGCTTTGCTGTCCTCTCTACTGATTGGCTGGATTTTTTGTGTTCCCTGCCTTACTCCCATCCCCCCCTCCTATCCCAGCCCTTTAGGGATGAAAAGTGAAGAAGGCGAGTTCTTAAAGAGACCGGACACATAAGCCAGAAATGCAACTGCTAAGTGTGGTTAGCACCTTAGCTCAGGATGTTTAGAGAGTGGCCAAAATATATCTTAAAAAGATAATCACGGTGCCTTTATGGGGAGAAGAGTCGTTGAATTAGACGGGAGAGTTTTTCTTCTCCTTTTCTTTTTTCTTCTGTAATCTGTGAGGATTACACAGGGAGATGAGACTTCTCCTTTCCCACATTTTGGACACTGAATGATCCTTTTTCCAATCTGGTATTTTACATAACTTTTTTTTTTTTTAATTTGGAAATACTTTTTTTGCTTACTGTTAATTTTTCTTTTTTTCTTTTTTTTGGTAAAGATTTCATTATTTATTTGACAGAGAGAGATACGGAGAGAGAGGGAACACAAGCAGGGGGAATGGGAGAGGGAGAAGCAGGCTTCCAGCCAAGCACGGAGCCCGATGCAGGGCTCGATCCCAGGACCCTGGGATCATGACCTGAGCCGAAGGCAGACGCTTAAAGACTGAGCCACCCAGGCGCCCCCTTACTGTTAATTTTTCATAAGTCTCCTTGAATCTAAAAGGATTTGAGTTGGCTTATTAGTAAATTATGTTTCTCTATGAAAAGCGTGGTTTGTTTTAATTGTGAGTATGCATGGTTTTTTTTTTTTAAATACTATATTGAGAAAAGAAACCCTATTTGAAGACCCATTTCTGGAATACAATTTAAATTAGTAAAATATAATCCAAATTATAAAAATGTCACTTTATATTAAATATAAAGGAAACTAAAAAATATATATATATAAAGGAAACGATCAGCTATGTCCATTTTTTTTTTTTTTTTTAACACGTCTGGTGTGGGTAAGAACAAATAAAGGTCTATACACAATGTCTGTTTGGGACACCAAGGCCATCACATCCCATCAGAGAGATCAGGAATGAATTCTCATTTTCAGATATTACTGGTGAACTTTTTCACAGTAATGTGATTGGGAAGGTAGTTTAATTAGCCTTATTTCCATCTGGTATCCCAAAATCAGGAAAAAGAACACTTGTGAGAGCCTACATCTCAAGCCTTTGGAGATGCACTTCTCCACCCTGTGCCGTAAGAACAAAGCCCATGCACTAACATTAGATGAATCACGACTCCTTTCTTACTTCTGCGACAGCCATCGCATATATGAATCATTAATTTCAGTTTCAAATGATTTAAATAGAGCCCAGAAAGATTTTATGAGTCATCAGGGCCCCTGACGTACAGAGCGATTTTATATCTCATCTTTTCCACTTCCTTACAAGACATCAGTCCTAGATTGCAGATCATCGCCCCTGTATCTCAAAAGAAATGCCACTCATGGTTTTCAAAGGATTAAGTAAAGTAACGGAGCCAAATAACTCACGATGATCGTTGGATGTCCCTTACGTTAAGCATCTTAACATAGTCAGTGGTAGTCAAGAAATGCTACAGCTAGTTGTATGAAAACAACTGGCGTTTATTATTATATTAGCTGGTGGAGCTGAAATTCGTTTTGATAGCTGGTAGCTTTTTCAGACCTTTTCTTTTTCACTTTTTAACATACATTTGCCCTGGAGTCTGGGGGCTCAGTAGCTCTCGGTTCTACACTTTATTTTTTTATAAAGATTTTATTTATTTATTTGACAGAGAGAGATATCACAAGTAGGCACACAGGCAGGCAGAGAGAGAGGGGGAAGCAGGCTCCCCGCTGAGCAGAGAGCCCGATGCGGGGCTCGATCCCAGGACCCTGAGATCATGACCTGAGCCGAAGGCAGAGACTTTAACCCACTGAGCCACCCACGCCCCTGGTTCTACCCTTTAAAGAACAGCCTTTACTGATTTGCACTGTCGTGTCAAAGACCAGCATCCTTTTTCTACAGAGAGTCAGATGGTAAATACTTTAGGTTTTGTGCATCCTACAGATTTTGTTACATTATAGCACAACAGCAGTCATGGACAATACATACATGAGTAAGGGTGCCTGTATTCCAATAGAACTTGATTTATAAAAGCAAGGGTTAGGCCAGATTTGGCCCATGGCTGTGGTTTGCCAACTTTGAGTCTATATGATGGTGATATTCATAAAACAGTGGAGAACACAGGAAACTTTCTCTGCCGAGTTTAATAAAGGAGTAGAAATCCAAAGGCCTCTCTTAAAATGTATTTTTTTCCAGTTTCATTGAGCTATAAGTGATGTGTAACATTGTATTAGCTTTACATGTACAATCTAACGATTGATATACTGTGTATATACTACATTGATATATACACTGTGTTGAATCTTGTGAAATGATCACCACAACAAATTTAGTTAACATCCATCACCTTGCACAGCTATGACTTTTTTTCTTGTGATGAAAACTTTTAAGACTCTCCGAGCAATTTTCAAATATATGATACGGTATTGTTAACTATAGTCGCCATTTATGTTACAGTCGGAAGTCTGTGCCTTTTGACCACTTTCATCCATTTCACCCAACCCCTAACCCTGACTCTGATCACCACCGATCTGTTCTCTGTATCTCTGAATTTGATTTTTTAAGATTCCACTTAGAAGTGAGATCGCAAAGATCTTTCAATTAGTTATTAAAAACATTAATAATTTTATTATTCAAATGAATGAAGCTAGAGAACTTGAAATTTTGATCATGATTTAATATTACAGTTAATTATTTTAGCCTATAATTATTCTATTTATTATATCTCGTTTCTTTTTTTTTTTTTCATTGCAACTTCAGAAAAGAAAACTTGAGTTTGGACCCTATCAGTATAAAAGCTCCAAAGGGTTAAATTTACAGTCACCCGTTGTCCTCTCTTGACACTTTTCTACTAAGTTCAAACAAGAAAGGTGTTCCGAGGACTGAGGTTAAATTATAATTTTGCTTCCAGGAAGTCACAAGCTAAACTAGGCTCCACAAAAATATGATGAGGTCTAAGGCATAAGTTCAGTGGTCAGAGCTAAAATATATCAGTTTGAGATATTTAACAACACAGTATCACTAGCTCTTTTTAATGTATTGAGGGGGCTTAAGGGAATCTTTAGACAAGAGTTAAAAGACATGCAAACACTCAGAGATGCACAAGATTCCAACATCATTCTTCTATTGGCGCTCTCACGCGACTAAGCTTGGATTCCTTCCTCCAAGTTGGCTAACTTCTCATGATTCCAAGACACAAGATTTCCTACAACGCCCTCTGCTATTTCTCATCTCAGTCAATGAGTTCTGTAGGAGCTGGTCACCGCACATCCTGCTGGTCAACCCCACGGGGATCCCTGTGGCCTTATTCCGTGCGCTCCAAATACTTTACATACAAGCATTTGATCATCGTTCCACGTTCTAGAACACACGTACTCCTATACATTCTCTTGCTTTTGAAAAGGTCGAATCTGTTTCCTCGCTGGGCCATGTTACACACGTGTTTGCGTTTACACAGACTCTAATCTTGTTCCGCCCTGCCTCCATCATTGATCCCGCACATCTGCCCACTGACCCCTGGTTGACTCCCTCTTGCATTCACACTGGCTCAAACTCCATGCTCTGTTTTTTTTTGTTGTTGTTGTTGTTGTCGTTGTTTGTTTTTTTCACTCTGTCCCTGCCAAAACACAAACTCATTGTTTATGTAATTAGGTCAACAAACATGGATGGAGCATACTAGGTGCCAGGCCCTATTTATTTATTTATTTAAAGGTTTTATTTATTTATTTGACAGAGAGAGAGAGAGATGACAAGTAGGCAGAGAGGCAGGCAGAGAGAGAGGGGGAAGCAGGCTCCCCGCTGAGCAGAGAGCCTGATGCGGGGCTCGATCCCAGGACCCTGACATCATGACCTGAGCCGAAGGCAGAGGCTTTAACCCACTGAGCCACCCAGGCACCCCACCAGACCCTATTTAAAGAATAGGACCGAGATACAGTCCCTCATGGAGCACACACCTAACTGGGAAGACAGATAAGCCAGATTAATGGCGAAAACATGATGTATGTGTTAGATAATATCGAAGCATTGTACAGGTAGAGTCAACTCTGTTTGCTTTCAGAAGAATTTAAAAAGATGGAATGGTGAGCTGGATCTTGAAGAACACACACAATTAATCCAGCCGGGAAAGGGGGAAAAGGCTTTCAAAGTAGAGCAAGAGTCACGTGCCAAGGTAGGAAGGTGCGTGGGCACACAGAACGCTCTGGGCACTACAGGTAGCCCAGGATGGCCGGAGTGGAGGGTGTGGGAGACCCTTGCGGCTGTTAATGAGGCTGCAGAGATGAGCCTGGGTCCCACGCTTAGGAATCTGGACTTCGCTTACCCTACAGGTCACTGGGTTCCACTGATGACTTTTAAGTAGGATGTGATACGATCAGATTTGCACTTGAGAAAGTCCGCAGGTGAGGAACGGAATGCACCCAGTGAACTCATAGGCTGATCTCGTGCCAGGCGCCATGCTTTACCTTCATGAAATCCTCACAACAACATAAGGAAGGTGATGAATGAAGGTACAATCCCCTCCTTTTTCAGATGCAGGAACTACCCTGGGTTTAAATAGTTTGTTCAGGTTGATAGGAAAACCAGGCAAGGCAGAAGTTTTAACCAAGAGGGAATGATCATTAATATCAAACGCTTCAACCTAAGTTGAAAAGAAAGAGAAAGACCTGAACAGTGTCCAAAGGTTTGGACAGTCATGGATGGCCTTAGAGGAGGCTTGGGGAAGAGAAATGGGGAAGGGCTGAGGGGGTTACACACGTACCTCAACCGCTCTCTCGACATACTCAGCCATAATGATTCTAGAAAGGGATTCTAAATATTCTATGATTTCTCAATTGCTCTCTGTAGATTATGCCTCAAACTACTGAACTATTCAACATAGAGAACACTTAAGCCTTGCTTAGAATAGAATCTGTCAGATAGTGGGCACTCTCTAAATATTTGTTGAATGAATAAATGTTCATCCTTAGCACTGATTCTGAAGAGAGACTAGAAATATTTAAACATCTACATTTTGGACACAGATCTGTTGATGGACATCCCAGCCCAAAGGAGAAGTATTTACTCACTACTCTGTTTGAGGAATCTCTTATGTCCCCTTAAAGTTGGGAGAAACTGTGAGCTCCTGTCATTAAGAGGAAAATATGAAGTCGGATTCTCTTCCTGAGGTCACATAATAATACATGAAGGCACAAGTTGAAGATAAAGGTCTGGTTCCCCCCTCAAATCCCACTCAAATCCCAGATCCTTCTGTTATGGCAGTAAATGTCTTCTTCTTGATCTTTGTTTCTGCCTCCTTCCTCTTCACCAATCTAGATCTTACGCTCCACTTCTGTTAATAGCTTTTGCTGGCCTATGGTTTCTTGCACTCTTCCCACGAGCAAACTAGAACTCCATTCCCAACAGGAACCTGACGATCATTCATTCAGGTGACGAATACCAATTATGCACTGCTTTTGGGAGTGGGAAAACAGCAGTGAGGGGCAGTGTGTTCCCCTGCCTTAGAGAGATGAGTCTCCTCGTAAGAATTTCTCATCTACTTGGTCTTACACTGACTTGATCTTACACCACCCCTGGCTTTATAGTTAAGATCTTCCTTCTAGTAGCCAATCAAATGCTCACGGCCCTATTTGCAGCTTGGCCCAAACTATTAACTAAGCATCACTAAGGTAAAACAGGGGTGGGGGTGAACCACGTTTTCCATTTAGGTTGAAGGGCCTCTTCCTTCCTTTTTCAGATGTTTCCCTTTCTGTGCGTCAGTGGTTTTCTTGGTGGGCAAATCAGACTCTTTTGCTTTGTCGCCAATTCTCACGTTCAGATATGTTTCAGACAGTTTATCTGAGCGGATCTGACCCATTCTGTTTTCTGTTCCTCTTGCAGGTGCAGATAAAATTTCCTCACGTCAGTATCTTCTACTCATTGTTTGCGTTTAATAGGTAAGCCACCGAGAGTCCTGACCTTATTTTGGACCCCTCATTTTATATTTCGAACCAAAAGAAAACAGTCTCCACGTCACATCTGTACCAACATTAAAGATACGGAAAATACTTTCTATCTGAAGAAATTAGTACAACTAGCAGAAGTCATTTGCTTATTTAGGCTGGTTCTCTATATCCACGCCTTCCACTTTATTGTTAATTTATTTATTTTAGAGAGGAGGGAGGGGCAGACGGAGAGGGAGAGAGAGAATCTCAAGAAGACTCAGCGCTGAGAATGAGGCCTGATGCGGGGCTCGATCTCACGACCCTGAGATCATGACCTGAGTGGAAATCAAGACTCAGGGGCTCAACTGACTGAGCCACCCAGGCGCCCCACATGCCTTCCACTTTAAGGAGATTATAAGGAGCTTGCTTTGTTTGTTTTGTTAGTTTATTCTTGGCACCTGTTACCAGGAAGCAAGTAGTCTGAATCCACCCGGAGAAACACAGAGAAGGGTGATAATTTGGTCTTCCATTAACCTGAGTATGTCTTTCAACACTGCATCTTACCCCTGCAGCGGAGCAATGAAAGCTAGCCTTCCGTGAGCATAAGAAAAAGGATGCTCAGAAAATCTTAGAGCTGAAGGGACATTAGAAACTGGGAAATTCAAATCACATGATTTTGGAAGGGAAGCTGGGAAGGATGAGGTTGTTTTTTAAAGACTGGTTCAGGGAATAGTTCTCATTTCCTTTGTTTGCTCTTCAACTGCTTGCACCATGGGATCTCAAGGCAGTATCCACATGTGTCTGCGTATACACCACTTATCCGATTCATACTGATGATTAAGACTGCTGTTTGAGACTTGATTTCAGAGCGTGGCTTTGACAATGATGTCTTCTTAATGTGAAATCCTAAAGTATACGTGCACATTTTGCTTACTGCTTGTATGAGAAAATCACCAAGGCAGAAAAGCTCTTTCGAAGTTTCCAGCCCAACGCATCCACTAGCAACCTTGTGGCCCTTGTTTACTTTACTTTAATGGCATACAGGGTGGGGGTTAGGGGTTGTAAGTAGTGAGAAGTGGGAGCCCACAGTAGTGAGAAGATAGCCCACTATCTTGCTCAGAAATGACCCCTCCGGTCAACCTCTCGTTAGGGATTCATGTAGTTAACCAAACTTGCCCTTGAAATTGATGGAAATTAGCTCATGAGATCGCTTCTGTGCCTCTCAGATCCACTGCAATGAGGACACTGAAGTCGGATCTTGGGCAGAGAGGACTACTTCTGAGAAATCAGGCTGCGGGTGGCTACAACTCTGGAAATGAGAAGAAAGGAGACTGCAGAAGTATTGAAAGTCCTTTCTGTTTTTTTCTTTTTTTCTTGAAGATTTATTTATTTATTTTTGAGAGACACAGAGAGAGGGGGAGAGAACGCATTGGGGGCAGGAGTTAGAGGGAGAAGAAGAGAGAAACCCAAGCAGACTCTACGCCGAGCATGGAGCCCGAGGTGGGGCTTGATCTCACCACCCTGAGACCATGACCTGAGGCGAAACCAAGAGTCAGACACTTAACTGACTGTGCCATCCCGGCGCCCTCCTCTCTGGTTTTCAACGCTGCCTCCAGTGGAAGCACACAGACGTACCCAGATGGAAAACACACAGACGCTGTAAAGTACGTGAGCCAGGCAGGCCATGCTCTGGGCATGGTGAGAAGGTCCCACTTGAACACAGACACTCCAGGGTGCTGGAGAGACACTAGAGGGTCAGGGGGAAAGTTCATGAGCATATGGGCAAAGGAACCTATAAGAGATGGCTTTGTGGGATGGAAAATATTTACTTCTCTTTGCCTGGTAACGTGGGCTCCCACTTCTCTCCAGACAAACGACCCATGTTGGAGATAACTCGAGCTCATTATGAAGCTTGGGAAAGGTGTATGGCATTCGAAAGAATTGGAATTCAAGAGTGCATTGAGGTTTTGTTCACATTCAAACAATAGATTACTAATTTTGCCTTGACTGGCGGGACTGATGATTTCATAATCAAAATCTTAACAATGCCACGCCATTTATGAAGTGGAGTTGATCTGTGCTTTTTTGAATGGCTTTCTTCACCACCCCCTCTATCGATAAGGTGACTGTAATGACACTGGTCTGAGTGCCTAGAGAAACACTCAAAGAATAAAAGTTGACTTCAGACACATTTATTAGTTATCTGATTGAGCAAGTGACTTGAGGTTTCTAAGCCTCAGTTTGGCTCACTCTCAAATGGGGGTAATAGCAGTCCTGTCTCATTGGGTTGCTGAATCTCATTAGGAGTCAATGAAATGTGCACCACAACCCTTAGAATAGAGCCTGGTATATAGCAGTACTCAGTCAGTGTCAGCCATTACATTCTGTAAAGACGATCTATTCCTGCTCCCAGACCAGAATGCAGATGAACTGGTTAATCTGAAGGTCAAGGACTGGTAGAAGAGGACACAACATTAAGGCTTCATGGGCAGCAGTTCTGGTCCTCCAGGTCTTCTCTCTGTGACCGACCTGACTTCTGAGTTCTTCTGTGGGTCTGACGTGGGAGACTCCTCCTGCCTTGCTCTCATTAGACCTTCAGTGTTCTGACCACAGTTAGCATGACAAAGCCTGTCTGTGCCCTTGTGTGACCCTGACCTTGATTCCTATTTCTGTATTTACATCACAGCAACTCTACCTTATTAGTTGAAGCACATTAAAAACTCCCACTCTCTTTTCCTTAGAGAAAATGCTACAGCGAGTTCTAAGTAGGTGAAGGTTTCAAAATTATTCAATCGCCACCCCATAACCTGACCTCATTTTTCCTCTTACCTCTGCGAAGAGAAATATGAGAATTATACTAATTGGCAAAATCTGTTAGATTTTTTTTTTTCAGGGCTTTCTTTTTTATTTTTTCTTTATATGTATTTCTATTTTTCAAATGTTTTACAACAAAGCTATGTCATTTTTGCAATAAAAAACCCCTACATATGCAAATATGTTACTCTTCTGCCTAAAATTTGGTTTGTCCTATGTGTCCTGATTGAAAATTGGATTAAAAAAAAGAATGGGGGCAATTTTATAAATACCCGTCGGTCCCTTTATGGCAATAGAATTGCTGAATAACTCACTGAATTTTCTAGAACCCAGGAGACAGTGTACTAGAGCCCCAAGATTATCTTTCCTCAGTTAACGTCTGGGGCTTCACTGAGGGCAAAGATCATATCTTAAAGAATTTTATGTTTATTGTTTATAAACCAGATTCTCATCCTACATAGCTCCATGAGAATTTCCGCGAGGGAGGTTTCTGAATTCTTTCATGGATTTCCCTGTGGGAATTCTCACAGAATTACATAGGATGAGAATCTGGCCTTCCTAGACATTATGTCTGCAGAGAGGAGTGGGAGCTCTGTTAGGTTATTTTTATTTTCTGCTGAATTCTTCTGGGGGAAGTTGTATTCTCTGAATCAAGATCTTATATGTTTCCAAATTTCCAAAGGCTTTTGAACAGCAGGGTCTAAAGAATGTAGTTACTGTTTGGTAGCCTAAAGCTTGGATTTGTACAATGTGGTTTGAGAAGATATTTCCCCAACCTTTTAAACCAGCATTTCTTTTTATGTGTTTCCTATAGAAAATCTTGGTATAAAGCACCATATTCAATTTGGAATTTGGACTTAAAAGCCTGTAATTAATGAAGTAGTTCTTTTATAAATGGCAAAAATCCACATTTATGGGGAATTATTATCAATAAAGCTTTACACAGAACAGCTGTAAATAGTCAACTATGTTAATTTGACAGGCAAACAAACTCTATGGTGTGGAAGATAATGCATGTTTTCCAAAAAGGTCAAAGTGCCAACAGTGCTGAATAAAATGGGACTCTTGTTTCTTGAGACAACTTGGAGACAAGATCCCAAAGTAGGAGTTGTATATTTAAATATCTATGTTATTGTGATAATGCCCAGGAGTCAGCCGTAACATTGCTATCTGCCCTGGACAAGCGGAACAAAGAAAGTGCATTAAGAATGTTCTTCATGGGGTGCTTGGGTGGCTCAGTGGATTAAAGCCTCTGCCTTCGGCTCAGGTCATGATCTCAGGGTCCTGGGATCGAGCCCCGCATCGGGCTCTCTGCTCAGCGGGGAGCCTGCTTCCCCCTCTCTCTCTGCCTGCCTCTCTGCCTGCTTGTGATCTCTCTCTACATCAAATAAATAAATAAAATCTTTAAAAAAAAAAAAAGAATGTTCTTCATTTTCAGGGCACTGGTGGCTCAGTTGGTTGAGCGTCCAATTCTTGATTACAGCTCCGGTTGTGATCTCAGGGTTGTGAGATCAAGCCCCGTGTCGGGCTCCATGCTGGGTGTGGAACATGCTTGGGATTCTCTGTCCCTCTCCTTCTGCCCCTCCCTCCCCTCTCTCTCTCAAAAAAAAAAAAAAAAAAAAAAATGATCCTCATCTTCACTTATGGAATGTCGAGCTCAGGAACTCAATTGGTTATGGTCTCTGGAGTCTTTTATGATTTTTGGCTTTTTGTTGCCCACATGATTTTATGGACTGCAGATGCCTTCTTTTGAAGGTGCAGATAGGAATACAGTTTTCTGTGACAGTGTTGACATCCCTGACTCACTTTATATTCATGTATTGTGTAATTACCACAGTCCCTTTGGAGTTAGTGATCTGAAATGAATACTCATGGACTTTTAAGATACGTAAAAATATCCACAAAAAAAATGAAGCTAAGGTTCGGTAATCATCCAGTAAATTCAGGACAACAATAAGCTTGGTCTTTTTTTTGTTGTTTTGTTTTGTTTTTAACTCCTTGCTGGAGATGCAGAAATCAGCAGCCATGGTTTTGCCTTGATGAAGCTAACGATTCAACAGAATTTTTTTATTGTCCGCCTCGACGTGCGAGATGCTTTCACACGTTATCTTGTTTGCTTCTTGCAACAACCCTGGGAAGTAAGGATAATTAATCCTGTTTCACAGTGGAGGAAATAAAGAGTCAGAGATAAGACTTTTCCCAGGTCAGTCAGCTGGTGTGTGGCATGTTCTGGAACAGAGTCCAACCCTAAAACTGGGTTCTGCTCACTAGAATACAGCATGGGACTGAAACGGAGTACGTTAGAGGGTTATTTGGGGGAGCTGTAGAAAGCATGCCTTGTGTCGTCCACCATAGGGCGCTATCCCTGTGCACACTGATTTCGTTATGCCATTCCTGAAAACATGGTGTGTGTCCTCAACTTCGCCCACGTAGAGTGCTGGTGTTTCCATCGAAGGCTTACAAAATCTGACTTAAGGCATCTCCTGAATGAGTGGCTAAAAATGTTCTCATTCAAGATAAAGATCAAACAGACCCTGCTCCTCGTCTGGCTCCATTAGCAAGATTCTCGCAGAATTGCACGAGGAGCGAAAGTGGCCACGATGTTAAGTTGGTGACACATCTCCATCTAGCACTTCTTGCCGAGGACTCCTGGGGTAGATGTGTACACACTAAAGCATAAAGTACACATCGCGTTTATGTGTCTGGGCTAAAGCCTGTACAGACATTCTGGAGAACCCGAGGACTGACGGACTGAGGCAAATAATCTCTCAGACCCCTCGAAGCAGCCTTTCTAGAAAGGACTGTGTCCTTAAGCATACTATGAACCCCCGCTGAAAAGCGGTTTCCTAAATGACTTTACTCTGAGAGGCAAGCCTCTTCTGTCCTGCTCTACCAACCCTGATGGCGAAGCCCCAACTTCAGTAGAGTTGCTTAAATACTCCATGGGCTGGGCTGGCGGAAGAGCATTGGGGTTCGAGGGGCCCCAGATTCCTTAGGGCTCCCTGCAGGTCGGACAGTTCCTCAGAGTGCTTGCTAACGGCTACTGAGGGGTGAATGCCGCTCCAAATGGGGCCTCAGCAGCCCACAGCCTAGGGCCCGGCCACTAGGGAACAGAACGTGAGAACTCTGCCTGAGGTCATTCATGCGGCTGCCGCCAGAACATCCGGCCTACTGGTCTGTGGGGGGGCCACGCTCACTCCGTCAGGTTCTGAGGACTCCTATCCATCCAGAACTCTCTCTGCCCTCTCCCTGGAGGGCGAGAGGGGAGGGGAGGGGAGCAGAGCAAAACATGGCTGGGCCCACTTTTTCTTTTCCTCCAAGTCATTGTCTTTATTTTCCAGGCTCAATTCCTGTTCCTTCTTATTCTTTTGCATTTCTAAAGATGTAGCAATCAAGGGGGCTGGGGGGAGGAGAGAAGAAAAAAAAACCTATTCAAACGTTCAGATGCCTTTTGAAAAAAGAAAAAAATTTTAAGTGAATTGCTCTACTTTCTAATTTTGAGAAGTGTTTTCCTTGAGATCCTGTTTCTGCACACGGGTCTCGTAATAGGAAGGGCATCAGACGGAGCCCGAAGGTCCAACCTCGGCCCTAGGCAGATGTGTGGTTTTAGCTTCATTTGGTTAACTCTTTCATCATTCGTAAAATGGTGGTTTAAACCGATCTCACTGGTTTTTGGAGAATTAAATGAGATACTGTCTCAGGAAGACCCCGATGGAGTGCCTAGCATACAGTAGGCACTTATTTCATCAAACCAGTATTATTATTATACAGTCATATTATGCTTAGACCACACCTGTCTCGTTGGTCACTGCTGTGCCCTCGAAATCGTTAAGCCTTATAGCCCATGAGCTCTAAAGCTGGCTGAAGCTAACTGATTTTTAAAATTGCTATCTTAGTTTCTTGGTCTGCTGGAAAAACAAATTACCACAAACTCGATGGCCTGAAACAACGGAAATTCATTCTCTCATCATTCCGGAGGCCCAGAAGTCCAAAACGAAGGTGAGGGTCGGGCGGCTCGCCCTACGGAGGCTCTAGGGGAGAGTGAGCTGTGGCTTTTCTAGCTTCCGGCGATCGCTGGCTTTCTGGGCTTGTGGTCACCTGTCCCAACTCTGCCTCTGTCACCACAGACCCCCTTCCTCTGTGTTTCTCTCATAGAGACATTTGCCATTAGACTCGGGGCTCACCCGGATCACCCCTTCACCTCAGCACCCTTAATTTACAGCTGTGAACCCTCTTTTTCCAAATAAGGTAACAATCCCAGGTTCCAGGGATTAGGGTGTAGATTTTTTTTTTTTGGTAGGGGGACCCATTCAATCTCCTCCACTAGCAGTTTGCACTTAGGCGCTAATGCTAGGTTTGAAATACAAGGGTGTGCTTGGGTTTGGCTGTGGTTTGCCACGGAGTGGGGAGGTACTTGTGTCCGAGCGGAACACCCGAATGCCTGGCTACTCTTAATCACAGCAGGTCTCTACCAGCAACCCCAAAAGAGAGAGAACCCCACGGCACCCCATTGGGCAGGCTGAGGCCGGGCCCTGCGTATGGTCCAGGCCGTCCCCGTGGCCTCCGGTAAGAGCATGAGCCACACGCCCCTCCCGTCTCTGCAGATGAGGACGGTGCCAGTCTCTTGGGGGCCAAGGGCTGAAGGCACGAGCGCACCCCCTCTCCTGGCAGAGCAAGCACCTGGAGAGGTGACCGAAATGCCTCTCCAAGGATCCCCCCTTCAATCCCTCACTGGCTTCAGGTGGACAGGAGCGTTGTTGATTCTGCTGATGACATTTCACCCCTATCTTAGGATTCTGTGGGCTCTGTCCTTTCTGTGCAAAGGCTTTTCACGCGGAACAAAAAGAAACTGCTCTTTGTTCACCTCTGGAAGGAAAATAAAATACCTTTGATCAAACTAGCGAACATTAACAATCAAGGATCTAACATATCTCCGGTTACTCAAGCTCCAAGAAGAAGTCATTCTTGTCTGTCCCCGTGTCTTCAGAAAGTTGCTCGTATGGGCCCACTCTCGCCACCATGTTCCCAGTCAGCACTGCCGCACATGGGGAGTCGCGAAGGGGTTTCCTAATCCCGTCTCCTGTCTCGAAATACCCTCCTTTCCAACCTCTGTTGCGTCTCACAACCCAGGCCTTTGTCCCATTACACACAAGATCAAGACCCTCTGACGACTGTCCTCTTGCCGACCGATGGAAATTCCAATTTCTGAGCCTGGCATTTAAGGCTCCGTAGGATCCTGTCACAACCTCTTGTTCCCGCCTTTGTCCTGCTCCAGCCAGCGTGGCCCCTGTGATGTCTCTGCCATGTTTTCTCTGACCTTTGCTGCTGGCCACTCTTTTGCCAAGAATGTGCTTTGTCTTCCACTCCTGCTACGTGAAGAAGACCTCACGAGCCCCACACACGCGTGTCCCCTTTACTGCTCCTGCCACAAGTTCGCACGGCCTCGTATTTCATCTTTTATGTACCTGCCTCGTCACCTCATCTTGACTTGGTTCCTCAAGGGCACATTTTTTTTTTTTAATCTCTTTCTAGGTCTGACATGTCTGCCATCCTTCTTCATAAGTACCTAACTCTTGATAAGGATAACGCTTCGGGAGGGAGAAGCTCTGCCTTTATTTCATTAACTTCTGCTCTATTTGAAATCATCACTTAAACACTAAACGATAGCTCCACATATTAGAGGTGGCTTTCCTCCAGGAAGAATGAGCGTGGCCTCTTCCCTGATATTTCATCTTGCTTCCTGCTCACACTGCCTTATTCAACGCATGCGTGATTTTAAAACTATCTTATATTGAAGGATGGGGCATATGAATTAGAAACCCAGAAGAAAAAAGTGGTTTCCAGTCGGGATATAATTTAACCTCAAATAGTTGCTGCCTTAGAACCAATCCATGGCATGTAGCGAATCACTGAACATACAGATGGTCTTTTCAGCGTTTCTTTCCAGGAACTGGAAATGGAATTTTATGATGGCCCAGATCGCCTCGAATGCAACATCTGCGGCTTGCCCATCCTTTCTTCCAGACGCCCGGAAATTCTGAGGATTAACTAATTAAACTTCATCGGGGTCTCCTGTTTACTAATTGTGAGTAAACCTCAGAATGTAGAGCTAATCTATAATAGTATTCCTACAAATTGCAGTGTTCCTATTCAGCTTTCCTTGTAAGCGAGGAGTCGCATAGAAATCCCATAAAAGAAACGATTAAAAAAAAAAAAAAGACAGTGGAAGAAAACACTTTCCTTCTCTTTTTTGCTTTCATAGCGTTATTGCCAGTTTTCCAATTAGGTGCTTTTTATAAAGGGAACACTTTACAAAGTGCCGGGGGGAGGGGCCCTGGCAATGAATCCAAAATCAGCGAATACCGGTTCTGTTTTAAGGTAAGGCACGCTATTGTCTTCCCGCTTCCAGGCCATTTTACACGAAGCTAATTTCTATTTTCCCTAATAGTGCTGTTAATGGCCCTGCGTTGTAAAAAAAAAAAAAAAACCAGCCTGCTTCGGCCTGCCCTGGGTTTGCATTTGCGCTTGAGACACGCTGACGCATGGCCTGCCAGCGTCTTCCAGATCTCGTACCCTGTGAGGGCATGCTCTATTTTTCTGCACCCAGGACTATTATTAATAGACGCCGTGGTGGAACCCATGCCCCTAACACTTCTTTAGAAAAGCATTTCGCCAGCATGGACAAGGCTGACTTTGTTAAGGCTCATTACTTAGCGCTGGCCACACCCAGGAACGGTGACCAAGTTGCTTTACCGAACAAGGTGTGTGATGCTGAGTTTATGGGCTTAAGTGTCCTGAAACGGGCCCTGCTTCTAATTGTAGCAGATTGACATCGGAAACAATGATTTCGAACGGAGCATTTTATGTCGGGGCTTGCGAAGTCTACTGAGGGGACCGTCCTGGCAATCTCGGTATTTATCTGTTAAACCCCCCTTGTTGGTCCACCTGTTTGCAGTCCATAGGATTGGGCACTGGCGCGGCACGTTCTCGTTGAGTCCTTGGGGTCTTGCACGGTGTGACCTCCTGCAGTGCTATCTGCAGCCGTGTGGACCTCCCCCAGGAATACACTCAACAACCCATTTTAGGATGTATTAGGATCAAGAGCCCAGGCGGGCGCCGTGGTAGGACACGGGCTGTCGAGCCAGATGGCGTGGTTTCCCATCTGGCTCAGCCAGGCACTACAGAACTGTATGACCTCAGGCCAATTACGTGTCCCTCCTGTGCCTCAGTGTTCTCCTCTGTCATATGCCACCCCATCTCCTCCCCACCACCCAGCATTCTCCTTTACCCTGTTGTACGTTCCTTTCTAGCTCTAGGGCCACCTGGCATGCATGCACTTGTCTATTTGTCCCCCCCCCCCCCCCCACGCACACACAACCTGACTCCCTCCCCTGCAATGGAAGGTCCGCAAGCGCTGGAACTTATACTTCACCCGATACGTGCAATGGTGCCCAGCACATCAGTCAACCTACGGAAGATGCGGGAGGGACGAATGCCGGGACGATTGGCTGGACTATGGAGACCGACGCTGATGCTCCTCAAAGACTGACCAGCTTAAGCAGAGAGAAACGGACCGTCTATCATTGCAATGGGGGAAACGAATGATCGGGGAGTGGGAAAAGGGGAGCTTGACCGCGAGTGGAAAGAAGACTGGGAGAAGGGCATGATGATGGTTTCATGGACGCGTGTGGATGGCAAGTGTCTTAGAGGGGGGCGGCGAGCAAAGCACGGGGCCACGCCGCCTGGAAGCAGAGCCTAATCGGAGACCCCAGCTCCCTGCCTCTCTTGACTTGAGGCAGCCCACAGCAATCGGCAAGGGTTCTGTCACAGCCTAAAACGAACAGATCTACAATCAAAGGCAAATGTTAACAGGCTGACGAGTGAAGGAGGCTGCTGATCTAGCTGCACGTGATGCTGACGCATTACCTAGGCGCTGATATTCACACAGCAAGGAGAGATACAAAGTTTAATGCACGAATGCAGAGTAGGGAGAACGCACGGGACCGGGGCAGAGAGAGTGTCCAGCGTCAGAGATAACCTTGGTCCTGGGCACAAGAGCCTCTGCCATCGTGGCTGCTCCGAGATTCGGAGCGATGGTTGGGAATGCATTCCCCTTCGCCCGCACTTCAAAGACACGCACCTGCCGGGATTTAAGCTAGGTAGCGAGAATTTACAGGACCTTCCAGCCTCCTGCGCACTGCCCGTTCTCTACGCAACTTTGGATCTGGTCGCTCTGTCTATTGTCATGATCGAGATGCTCAAATACATTGCCGCGCGCTGTAAATTTGGGTGATCTACACCACAGTCATTAGCACCATGTTCCTGAAAGGTTCGAAGAGGAGGAGGGAGCTGTGCCTCTAACACTTCACCCCCGTCGACGCTTCCCCCGCAGTTCTTCAGAACAGATGGCAACGAGGCATTAGTTGTCTCGTGTTTTGTTTTGAAACGTTTCATTGTAAAATAAACAATTCCGCAGGAGGGTTTTTATTGGTTAGGGCATGCGACGGCACTTACAAGTGGAATGCCCTCATCCCACTGCTCTGCCCCCAAGCCCAAGCTGGACAAAAATAAAAAGACGCGGCAAACCAAACAAAAATAAAGCACCAGAGTAAAAAGGAACCGATCACGCTCCAATTCCGCCTGCAACTTACATTTCTGTCCTGATGTATTTCACACACCGCACCTTCCTGTTTACCCACCAATTAATGTGTCATCATGCGAGACGCACTTGTATCTTGCACTGCAGCCTGTTGAAGGCGGTTTAGACCAAGTGACCCCAGCAACAATCACGTAGCTGTGAGTGCACCGAGTGTGAGCGGCAATGCTGGGTATACACGTGTGAGATGTGCCCGCTGCTCCCAGGGATTGGAAATCCGGTAAAGGATTTGTCATGTAAAATGATAACTAAAACCCCACAATGGTACTCAATGTTAAGGGACAGCTGATTGGTTCAGACAACAGTTGAGACAAGACGCCAGAGGAAGGGGAAATGCTTCGAGTAGAGAAGGAAACCTTTGTGGGAGGTATGAGCCGAGGCTCGGCTAAGTGAAGATGGAGGGAAAGGCATTCCAAACGTGAGAGTAAAGCACAGAGACCGGAAAACACAAGTTGCATTTGAAGGGGGGACAGTGAATCATGGCGGGCATGCTGAAGCTAGGAAGGGAGGAAGACCAGAAACAGGACACGTGAGAGTAGCCCTGAAGATGGAAAAGTTCCAGGATCATCCCAGAACTAACTCGGAAGTTTCCTCTGTTGCTGGACAGAGGGCTCGAGTACTATACGTCGAATGTGACTCCATCCATTCCGTCATTCGGTCAGGTGGCCGCTTACTGAGTGTCACTGGCTGGGATGTAGGAGGTGCTGCGGCTCTAAGAAGTTAGGATGTGGTCCTTTGTCCTCAAGATGACGACAGTCTAATGGGGAATACGGAGTAATACATGTGAGTTCCAACTCAGGATGGGAGTCGTGGCCGTGTCAACACTGCAGCACCTCTCCCAGCGCCTGGGTGGCTCAGTCGGGTAAGCGTCTGACTCTTGGTTTCGGTTCAGGTTGTGATCTTGGGGTGGTGAGATCGAGCCCCAGGTTGGGCGCTGTGCTTGGTAGGGGTCTGCTTGAGGCTCTCTCCCTCTGCCCCTCCCCTGCTCTCTCTCTTTCTCGCAAATAAATAAATCTTTAAAAAAAATTGGCTCTCTCTGCTTGACTTATTTCACTCAGCATAATCTCTTCCAGTTCCGTCCATGTTGATACAAAAGTTGGGTATTCATCCTTTCTGATGGAGACATAATATTCCATTGTATATATGGACCATATCTTCTTTATCCATTCATCTGTTGAAGGGCATCTTGGCTCTTTCATAACATGGTCTCACTTATGTGTTGAGCATAAGGAAAAACATGGAGGACACTGTGAGAAGGAAAGGAAGGGTGAATTGGGGGAAATCAGGGGGGAGATGAACCATGAGAGACTGTGGACTCTGAGCAACAGACTGAGGGTTTTGGAGGGGA
>CM052894.1:68589748-68627238 GCA_028534135.1 Potos flavus | reverse complement strand
TGTGTGCCGATAACACTTTGCCCTCTTTCTTTTACTACTGGGAAGAAAGGCAAGGAGGAGATCGAGGGAAAACAGTCCTCATGATAGAAAGTCAGGCTTCCCGAATAAACAGCAAGAGAGAAAGATGAAGAGAAAACGAGGCCTGCATTTTGTGACTCCTCATCACTGCCGTTCACTCATTGCTGGCTCTTTCAGGGCACGTATTCCTTGCCCAACACAATTCGGGCACCAAAGTCAGTAAGAGGAAAATGGAAGATTCAAACTCAGCCGCGGTCTTAACCAGCCTGGCACACACAGCCTTCTCACGCAGGCGGAGATCCCACGGGGCTGCAGGGAAAAGGGGTATTCCGCGAAGAGATCCAATAAAGATCGGTTAACTCTCAGAAAAGTTAGGACGGGCGGAGCAAATTGATGTGAAGAGCCCACATTTATCTGGCTTGGTTTTGTTTTTACATTGTTTTGTTTTCATCTCCTAACGCCGTGGTGGGAATGGGACGTAACCTGGGAATGGTTTCTTTTAGAGAACTAACAAAAATAGCATTTAAAAAATGGATCGAACGTCTCTATACGAGCCTGGCACTCCACTTTTCAATCTTCATCACGATCGGCACGGTCAGCGAGGACTGGAACACAGGCGAGTTGCGCACATATTTGCCGTCACGCTGCGTGTTAATGGTACCTCCAGCTTATTGGCCTGATGGATTCTCTGGGTTTGCCTTTCTTCTATTCGTCTGCGAGGGCACCAGAAGCCTAACTGTGCAATGAGGGGCTAAGGCTGTTTTTCTTTGATGGCGTGGCTGGCTCTTTAGGGCATTTCAGGACCAGAACCATTTGGGAAGGACATGAGGGAATCCATGCCTCTGTGGAAAACCGTGGATCTCTTTCCAATACCCAGAACGTAATATTCTCCTTGTTAACTACTCTTTCACGCTCAAGGTGAGGTATTTGACCTACCCGACACATTCTAAGTTACACTCTCAGAAGGGGAACTGCAAACCACGTATCATTTCAGGTTGCAAGAACAGAGCCCTAATCCTCTGAAGGACAGGGGCCAGAGACTGCATGATTTCTGTTAAATTTCTGGTTGCCAAAGAAGACCGTACTTAGAGTTTGATCTAAGTAAAGGTACGCCTATCAACAAGGGGTTAGAACAGAGTTCATATTCTTAAACTCATTAAGGGGAAAGATAAAAATGATGCTTAGTGGATGTCTTCTGTAGACCTGACTTTTCGTATGCAAAAGTTACAGTGACTTTTACAGTGACTTTTACATTAGAGTGACTCACCTGGTTCTCACAGGGACCCATGGATTGTGCCCTCATTTTATACATGAAATTATTGAACTTCAGCAGAGTTAGCTAAGTTCTCCCCAGGCCAAATAATTGACAAGTGACATAGGGAACTTAGACCCATTGATGCTTGTTTTTTTTTTTTTTTCTTTTTTCTTAACTATGTTGCCTCTGCTAGGAGAAAGCAGAGAAACTAACTCTTCGTTCCTCCCAGAATTGTTACAAGGACCAAAAATATCCTGAACGATAAGAACAGAGGTTTATAGGTAGAAATAATGCAAATCAAAAAGGACAGAAACTGTCATTAGAGTCAGGGAGCGTGAAGTAAAACATTTCACTTCCAGGCATCGTCTTCCAGATCTCGCGCCCCTTGTCTGTTTCTGAGACACCATGCAGGGAGGACACGGAATGTGTTTTCCTAGGGAAAGGATTAGACTCTGACTGACAAGGAAATACAGTTTGGTGTTTTTCTGGATAGCGTCATAAAATGCACCCTCCTGCCAAGTGTTAAATGGCTAGCTGCAGCATGAAAGGCTCACTTTTATTCATCTACCTTTCTCAAACGTTGTCTTTCGCAATAAGCATCCTGGTCTAAATTTGATTCTGTTAACGACACTCCTTCAGATTTCAAAATGGCTTAACGGGGTCCCGAAGCACAATTGAAGAATAATCTGACTGAGACCGATAAGACTGTTCATGTGGTTCTGACCCTTAAAGAGGCTGGTGGGAGGATATTATCCGTTCTACTTTGTGCCGTTCTCAGAGGACAGTCACAAATGTGTAAACAAATGTGAAAGAGAAATAAAGGGGACAGCCAGATTGCCAGAGATCCATTACTTTACCCCTGGGGCATGTGGCTATTACAGAAGTGGGGCAAATGCCAAGAGCACTGAATTCAAAGGGAGGCTCCCTGAAGTGAGTCATCTATTGAGACGACATCAGAGGAATAGCGGGTCAGATCCTACTGGGTGAAGAGGTTACACCACGGGCATCTGGTAGTCACTTGGGGAATTCCGTTAATTTGCGGCAACCTGAGTACAGCGTGGCAAAGTGTCATCAAAGACTAAGGCCAATTTATTTCTGTTCAGAACAGAAGGGTGGTTGGTCATGTACCTTTTCCCTTCAGCCATCCGCTTACAAACATGGATGGCGGCCATGACAGGTCTGAAAGAAAAGGGATAAATATCTACTTTGCCAAGTAATATCCTGGGGTCTTGAGACAGTTAATGCTGTCACTAATCTTCTCATCTACCAAGAAATCGCTTCTTTTTAAAGATCAGGGTCCAACTGACCATTCTATATAGAGACACAAAGTAAGACAGTAGAAAAACAACCAGACTCGAAGGTCAGGGAACCCGTGTTAGAGCTGGGCCATACCACTTTCTAGCAGGGCAACCTCGAGCAGGGGACCGAAGGATCTCTGGGCCTCAATTAATCACATGTAATGTGGACATAAAACAGAACAGAATCTCTTTATAAAGTTGCTGTATAATTAATTAAGATGATATATAGAAAATCCATGCGTAACTTGAACAGTGCTATACAAAGTGGGGTCATTACTGCTGTATTTAAAAGGTTAAAAAAAAAGAAAAAAAAAAGGATTGCTAGGCGACGTTAGTCTAGATTGCAGTTTCTAAACAGGAATGTTGAACAGCCCTGGAGTTTGAGCTGATCTGCCCTTCAGGGCTGGGAAGGACAGGGGTGGCTGGACCCATTCACTGAGCTTAAGCTCATTAATGGATCATGTTTTTGGTATTTTCTTAAAGAAATCTTTGCCTAATCCCAAGCCACAGAGATTTTCCCTATATTGTTTTTTAGAAACTTTTTAATGTTAGGTTTTATATGTAGGGTCTATGATCCACCTCGTGTTAATTTCCCTAGGTTGTGAGTTACAGATAGATTGGAGTTCTTTGTCTTTTCTTTTAAGCGTATAGCTATCCAAATTGATCTGGCACAACTTAATGAAAAGATACTATTTTTTTCTTCACTGGACTGCTTTTGCGTCGTCAAAAATCAATTGTCTATATACGTGTAGAACTATTTCTTTTAGGTTCTGTTAATCTACTTGTCTACCTTCATGCTAATGTCACGCTGTTCTGATTACTGCAACTTTACGATATTCCTGATATCAGGTCATGCTGGCCCTACAACTTCGTTCTTTTTTCCAAGTTGTTTTCACTCTTCCAGGTTCTTGGAATTTACATATGGATTTTAGAATGCCAATTTCCACAAAAAAGCCCATAGGGAATTTGATTGGGTCTGAATTGAATCTGCAGATCAATGTGGGAAAAACACTGAGTTTTCCAATCTGTGAAAAAGATATATTTCTCTATATATTTAGGTCTTCTTTACGTTTTTCAATGATGCTTGTATAGGTTTTAGAGTATGGGTCCTGCATATCCTTTGTCAGATATATCCCAAAGTATGAAGTTTTTTTCAACGTTATTGTACATGTATAATTTAAATTTTTTTATTTCTGATGGTTCACTGTTAGTGTATAGAAATACAATTAAATTTTGCATATTGATCTTATACTTTGCAATTCTGCAAAACTCACTTAACCAGTTCTGCTGCTGTTTTCGGATTTCACTGGATTTTCTATATAGACACTTAAGTTGTCTGTGGATAAATGCAGTTTAACACCTTCCTTTCTAGATACTTCATATTTCTCGTTCCTGCCTGATTGTAGTCGCTAAATCTCCAGTATAATGTTGGATAAAAGTAGTGACAGCAGTCAGTCTTGTCTTGTTCCTGAGTTTAGTGGTAAAGCATTTGGTCTTATATTATTATGAGACATGGTAGTAGCTACAGGCTTTTCATAGATGCCATTATCAGATTGAGGGGGTTCTCTTCTATTCCTGCTTGGCTAGAGATTTTATAAAAATGGATATTGGATTTCGTTAAAGGCTTTTTCTGCATTTGCTGAGATGATCATAGATTTTCTCTTAAGAAGTTTCTTTATATGGTTAATTACATGGATTTTTTTTTTTTTTTTTTTAGTTAAATTAACCCTGCATTCATGAGATAATTCTCATTTGGTCATGATTCTTTAAAAAAAATTTTTTTTAAAGATTTTATTTATCTATTTGACAGAGGCAGCAAGAAAGGGAACACAAGCAGGGAGAGTGGGAGAGGGAGAAGCAGGCTTCCCACAGAGCAGGGAGCCCAATGTGGGGCTCGATCCCAGGACCCTGGGATCATGACCTGAGCCGAAGGCAGACACTTAACGACTGAGCCTCCCAGGTACCCATGGCCATGATACTTTTTATACATAGTTGTTACCATTTGCTATAATTTTGTTCAGAAATTTTGTCTTCCTGTTCATAGGAATATTGGTCTGTGGTTTTCTTTTCTTGTAATGTCTTTGTATGTTTTTGATATAAGGTTAATAATGCTGGTCTCATGGGATGAGTCGGGAAGTACTCCCTCTACCTCAATTTTCTGGAAGAATTATGTAGGATTGATATTACTTATTTCTTGAATGTTTGATAGAATTTCCTCAGTGAAACTGCCTGGGCCTTGAGTTTTCTTTGTGAGAAGGTTTTAAACTATAAATTCAATTTCTTTGGTGTGTCTAGGGCTACTCAGCTTTTTTTACCTTCTTGAGTGGGCTTCGATGGTTTGTGTCTTTCAAGAAATGTGTCCATTCATCTAAGTTGTCATATTCACAGGCATAAGTTGCTCCTAATATCCCTTTATTTTTTTTCCCCCAAATACTTTTATTTTTTCAGTGTTACAAGATTCATTGTTCATGTACCACACCCAGTACTCCATGCAATACGTCCTTTCATATCTGTAGAATCTATAATGATGTTACCTCTCCCATTACCGATATCGGCAATATGTGTCTTCTCTCCTATTTTCATCATCAGTCTGGCTAGAGATTTTTATTTGATCTTCTCAAAGAACCAAATTTTGGTCTTATTGATTCTCTATTGCTTCTGTTTCCTATTTCATTAATTTCCACTTTGATTGTTTCCTTTCTTCTGCTAAGTTTGGCTTCATTTGCTCTTTGTTTTTTTAAAGTCGAAGCTGAGGTCCCTGATGTGAGACCATTCTTCTTTACCAAGATAGGCCTTTAGTGCTATAAATTTCCTCCTAAACACTGTTTTAGTGGTATGCTCAAAATTCTGATATGCTGCATTTTCATATTCATTCAGTTCGAAATACTTTATAATTTCCCTTTTGATTTTTCCCTTGACCCATAGGCTATTCTGAAGTGTTATGTAGTTTCCAAATAGTTGGAGCTTTTCCAGAGATATTTCTGTTATTGATTTCTAATAAAATTCCACTGTATGTAGTCAGAGAACATACTTGGTATTACTTGAATCCTTTTAAATTTACTGTGATTGCTTTTATGTCTCAGAACATGGTCTTTCTCAGTAAATCTTCCATGTATATTTGAAAAGAATGTGTATTCTGCTGTTGTTGGCTGGAGTGTTCTATAAGTCAATTAGATAAAGTTGATTGATAAGTAACATTCAAGTGGACTACATCATTGATGATTTTGTGTCTCCTTTTCTTTTTTTCTTCTTTTGTGTGTATCTCCTTTCCTATAAATTATTGACAAAGGAAAATTGATGTCTCTGACAGATATTGTGGATTTGTCCATTTCTCCTTGCAGCTATATCAGGTTTTTTGTTTGTTTCATTTTTATGTAGTTTGAATTCATTAGGTACATATGCATTTAGGATATTTTCATTTTCTTTTTTTTTTTAAGATTTTATCTATTTATTTGACAGAGAGAGAGATCACAAGTAGGCAGAGAGAGAGGGGGAAGCAGGCTCCCTGCTGAGCAGAGAGCCCGATGCGGGCCTCGATCCCAGGACCCCGAGATCATGACCTGAGCCGAAGGCAGAGGCTTAACCTACTGAGCCACCCAGGCGCCCCAGGATTCTTTCATCTTCTTGAATTGGCCCCTTTATAATTATAAAATGACCTTCCTTTCCCTGTTAATATTTTTTGCTCTGAAATCCATTTTGTCTCATGATAAAATAGTCACATCAGCTATATCAGTTATACCAGTTTTTTATTAGTGTTAGTATGATATGTATTTTTCATACTTTCTATGAAATACATACTATCTAATTAAAAATTTAATATATTTATGACTTTATATTTAAAATGTGCTTCTTTTTGGTAGTATATAGTTGCATCTTGATCTTTTTAATTCAATCTAACTATCTCTGCTTTTTAATTAGGACATTTAGACCATTTACATTTAATGTTATTATTAATGTGGTTGGATTTAGGTGTATCACTTGCTATTTGATTTCTATTTTTCCCATCTGTTCTTTGTTACATCTCTCTCTTTTTTTTTTTTCTGTCTTTTTTTTTTTTCTGTCTTCTTTTGGATTCAATGAATTTTTTTAATGATTCCCATTTTATCTCCTTTGTTGGCTTTTGAACTATAACTCTTGGTTTTGTTATTTTTAGTGGCTATAAAGCACTTTTTAAAGTCAAACTTTTCAAATCAAATACCAAGGAGGATATAAATCTGACCCCCTGCAAGGAGTATGTGATTATGTATCTTATCTTCAATTTTTGGAGAGGCACTAAAATGAATGGGCTGAAAAGATCAAGCTGAAATGAATGTTCACAGTTCATAATATTTTAAATGGAGCTAAAATGCCAGAATACATTTTACTGCTTTTAAACCAAATTCAATCATTGCTAATAGAGAGCTGAAGTGAGATTTTGGAGCCAGCTGAAAATTCTTATTTTTAAGTAATGTGTAGTTCTTAGTAGTGCCATGCTGAATTTCTCGATAAATTTTGAATATCAGAAATTGTGTTTATGCAGGCAAAATACTAATAACTGGCACCCAGAATAATTGACTAAAAACTCATGTCAATCTAGTGGTCACAGGGAGGAAATTATTATTTCAGTAAAATAACGGGAAACATTAGATTCAATATTACCTATCTCTGTGATTTTTTTGCTGAACACATAGGTGGGTTTGATGAGTTGAGTTGGGGGCCAAACAGAGGAATTCCAAGAGGTCTGTGGTGTTAGTGAATCCTAAAACCCATATATCTGAAAATGTGGCATCGGCATGGGAATTCAGCGACAGTTAACTGGAATATGAGTTTTCATTTCATCATTTGATCTGTGCTCGGGGAGCTGTGCTACCCAGGATAAATCACTTAACCTCTCAGAATATGTTTCCTTATCTCAGTATCTAAATAACATAATTTAGATATTACCAAAATATCATAATATTTATTTTACAGGATTTTGATGAAGAGAAAAAGTGGCAATTTTATAGACAATTATCTATGATTAATTAAGCAGAAGCAAATGTAAATGATCATTCCTATTATTTATTTCCTTTGTGTTACATTAGCGAAGAAGCAGAAATTAGGCAGTAATGAATAGGACAGAATTCCATTCTTGGAGCCCAGATAGTCATATCAATAGCTCTGTGAACGTATGGTGGCTACTCTTATTACTAGTGTTATTAATAAGTCACTAATGAAGGGGTAAGTGAGGACTTAGGTCAAATCCCCTTATTCAGCAGAGGCAATGAAATTTCACTTCAGCCATGCCACTCAGTGTTGATATCTAATGCTTTCTGTTTTTATACTCTCCCACTCACAGTACAAAGACCTAGGTAATAGTACTGAAATGAAATTAGTATTTGTAATGTGTTTATAATTGTTTTATTACAGGCTTGCTAGTTTTTCTCCAGTTAACAATGAGTCTCTTGGAACTCTTCAGTGCAATGTGGTTGCTTAACAAAAGCTTGGTGTTATTTGAAGTGTCTACTGGCACTATTAAAAATCAGCCTGGCCTACTAGACTCCCTGGTTGATTAGATTATTCAGTAAGCTTCTATTTGTCAATGTATTCTCTTTGATTGAGCTAGTTCTCTCTCTTATTTCCAAGTACATTGCACAGCTACCTTAAAACAGAGATGCATAACTTTTGGAGCACTGAGGTCATATTGGAAATCTTTTGCAAACCTGAGGGCTAATTCTCTGATGTTTACTTGCAGGAAACATCAATGTGTTATTGGATGTAGTCATATCAAAAACAAGCCAGTCTTGCCATTTGGAATCTCCCAATAGAGTAAGGGCGTGTGTGTGTGTGTGTGTGTGTGTGTGTGTGTGTGTGTGTATGTTAACAGAGTGACTTCAAAAAAGGGATAACAACAGAACCAAGGAAATCAAGATAATAAGGCTTAATACAAAGGTGCTTATTAGATGAAATGTGAATTAAGAAACTTGGATCCTACTTTAGGTTGTATTCTGTGAGGTCTTGGGATTCAGGGGCAATACATTTTTGTCTGTATCCGAGTTCTTACTGTGCCAAGCATTATTTGCTGCACATGTAGAACTATTTGCCACTATTATGCCTTTATTAGCTGTGAGTTCCTGGGCTAGTCACTTAACATTTCTGGGTCTGTTTCCTCATCGATAAACTGGAGACAATACAGTCATGTTCCATTATAGACTGTATTGTATGGCTCAAATGAGCCATTTTTATACAAACTGGAAAGCCTATAACGAAAATCAGAATAGATATTGGTAGGAAATACAAGCTGTGGCATCAGAGAATTTGGTTAGAGTAACTAGGATCTCAGATTGTTGGTCACAGTCTTGAAGATAATTATACTCATTTCATCTGTGAAATGGGAGTAAAAAGCGGATCAAAATGGTAGACTGAATCTAGGAATCCCTATACCCTCCCAACAAAATCTCATGAAATGACAGAACGGATATTTTAAAAAATAGTTATAAAACCACACAGCATGCAGAAGTAAAGATTTGTGCTATCTAAGGGCCAGAGATTTCGAAGAGCTCCTGAAAGTTAAAAATCTGGTGGAGACTAAGATTGGAGAAAAGCAAGCCCCAAAACACAAGCAGGAGAGCTCCCTGTGAAGGACAGAGCGGTTAAAAATGTGCTCTGTGCTTAGTGCAAACAGATACGAGTTGCAGGGGAGTGTCTGTGTGACTCATTGGGAAATTCTGATCAGCTGTCCTCTTACCTCCTTACCTCAACTCCCCATTGGCTGAAACAGGGAGGATAGGTGCCCCCAGAAGGCAAGTTTCCGGCACACCATAATGAGCATATGTCTTTCCTTTCCCCTTCATTCACGAGCACCTATAACTAGACTCTGCACCTTCTCCTACCCCCCCCAGCCCAGCACCCAAAGACTTTCAAACACAAAATGAACAGACAAGAATCGAACTACCAAATATTTGGGGTAAACCAAAAGCCAAATGAAAAATATGAATAAAGGTCAAAAAGTGATACCCCCCTAAGCCCACGAAGAAACAGAAGTCATAGAACTAGTAGGATACTTTGATATTTACATACAAATAACAACTTAGAGAGAATCTAGAGGATAGCAGTGCCATAAAATCAAGAGGAGACCCTTATGAAAATGAAACGATGCAAGAATCCGGAATTTAAAATTTCCAGGCGCTATAAAAAGTGTCTCCGGAGATGGCTAGAAGGCAAAAGGGACATAGCTGCAGTTCAAAAGGAAAAGAATATCAAGGGGTTGTAATATTGGGATAATAATAGTCCCCCCTTTGGTGTTGTTAAAGGATTAAACGAGAGAAACCATGTAAGATTGCTTAGTCCAGTAGGTACCACATAGTAAAGTTACAATAAAGAGCTCTTTTTTTTATTATTGTAATCATTATAGCCACACTGCCTAATTCTTAGTTACAAATGTTATGACCGTTATTCTATTATCATGAGAATGAGGTCTCCCTCGTTGATCTATCAGCAAGGTCCTAGACCTAGCCCTGATGAGCCGATGGCATTGAGGTTGAGATCAAGACAAAGGCGGCGAGGAGCCAGGACACAGCGTGCCAGGACTCTGGGGCAGGGCGATGACCCTCACCAAAGAGTTCAGGGGAGGGACTGTAGGAAGCAAGATGTGAGTACGAGAAGGAAAGGGGCACGGGAAGGTGAAGAGGAATTCCTTACCTGAGACTCAGGTAGGGGAAGTTTCTGGGCTGGTGGTGCGGGCCCCCCCGGGTCTGGCATGATAAGCTGCCGTGCTAGCGGAGTGGAATTGTGACTGTATGAGGGGCTGAGTGGGGGCCTGACATGCATCGGATGCCACACAGGAGGCCAGCATTGGACTCGTCCTACAGCTTCCGGAGCCCTGCCCACCAAAACATCCCTGAGGCTCTTCTGGATCGGAGACAACCTTGGACCAGATGGGTCTCCCAGGATAGTTGTAAATTAGAACAAGAATTCCAGGCCTCCCTCCTAGAGCAAATCCGCAGACGTAGGACGGTTTTGTATTTTATCTCCATCGAGGTTACGAAACCACTCAGTTATAATTTCTTAATCAACCAAAGCTTCTACCGCTTAATATGAACATTGGCAGCAAAGTAATTTTTCAGTTTGCTTGTGAGAAATGTTGACAGGCTACAGACCATCATATGCATCCAGAAAGTTCTAATGCAGACCAACCCCCAAGTGCCTTTTAAGAGAGTTGCTTCTTTAAAACTCTCTTGTGGGCTTCAAGTTAGTCTTTGTCCCTCAAAATTTTATCAGTTGCCCCTACAGCTAAGTAAATGTCTTTACTTTTAAGAGAGGGATGCAAGAGAGCTAGGGACCCATTTCTAGACATTTTATAAAGAACTCATCCAACGAAGTATTATACTTCATTACCGGTAAGCACCCAATAATAAAATCGGTTTGCAGATACCATCTACATTTGCATATATTATTTATACGAGCTTGAGGTTTGTAATTTCAAGACCCAAAATGTTGATAGAAATTTGCATATTATTGAAATGGCATAATTTATTGATGAGGCACACAAATAATAGAGGTGAAGCTTACAGCAGTTTGGAGGCTAATGCATAATTTACAACACAAAACAACTTCACGAACAAGAGTGAAAATTGCACAGTAGGCCCTGCCTGAGAAAATATCAGCTATAAAACTAAGGCATTTTAGCTCTAGTTTTTGTAACAAGGGGATCTTCGTGGGAAATGGATAGACCGTTGGCTTTCAATCTGTGAGCAGTGTAAAAAGGCATCGATCCGCCTGAAGACAGAGGGCAGGCGGTCATCTTCCTGTCCATCTGCCTCTCCCGTCCTCCAGTTATACCAACCTTTCATTAACATTCGATGCAGAAAGCATAGCCATAAAAGATTGTCCCTAAAACGCCATATGGATGGGGCTGAATTTTGTACCGAAAATGTTACTCGAATGTGTAGTTTGAGATAATTTATTTTAAAAATCAAGATATTGATATGATAGTAAGAATTACTGCAATTATTGTATCCAGGGTTTAAGGAGAAATCCAATTCAAAGTTTACCCAGTGGGCCAAGTTGCTACAGAGAATTTCTAGATCCTGGGATAATGGACTAAGTTGGACACTGCTGAAGTCTTCCCAGTTCTCATTCCCATGCCCTACTTTTTGGGGGGGGGATTTTACTTATATGTATTTATTGGAGAGAGAGAGCACACGTGGGGGGATGGAGAGTGACAAGTAGACTCTGCACAAAGCACGGAGCCTGATGTGGGGCTCGATCCCACGACCCTGAGATCACGACCTGAGCTGAAATCAAGAGTCAGACGCTTAACTGACTGAACCACCCAGGTGCCCCCCCACACACACGCCCTGCTTTCTAATAAAACTTTGATTGCATTCAAATACCCAGTCAATCCGCATGTGAGTCATGACTCACACAAGGCTGACTTTATCCCCATTTTCAGGGACCGGGAGAAGGATTTTATTGAACGTAAGCATATCATACACATCCCATTTCCTGGGCTCGTGGATGCTCCCGAGGTTCAAATCGATTCAATGGGATGTAAAGGGAAGTCTGCTAGGGTGCTTCTGGAAAAGGTTTCTTCACTCTAAGAACGAAACTCAGGAAAAGAAGGTCTCATTCCCTTCCCAGATTTGCCGTATCTGGATGTGATGCCTGAAAACGCGGCATCCGTCTTGCATGATCCAGCCAGAGGCCAACATCAGTCCACTGAAGATGGCAGGAGGGGGACACTGGAAACCCTTGTGGCTTGGTAACTTTCACGAGCGGCTGATTCAACCAGTCTTAAAGACTGCCCCAAGTCTGGACTTCTTGTAATATAAGCTAGTAAATTCCTTTCATATTCAAGTTAAGTTGAGTCCAAATAGAGGTCACCTGCAGAACTAAAGGCATCATAACTAACCTATGCATCACCTGCCTTTTTTTTTTTTTTTTTTTTCCTGCCTAGCATCTCTTCCCCATCCTAACGCCACTTTTTGGAAACGTGCTTATTATCGATGTGATCGAGGTAATCTTGGTGGGAGAGTATGCTTCCTCCTACAGAAGCAAAAAAGATCAGATCCTTTCTTTTTTCTCTCCGAGAACATCAAGGGAATGGGTGGGTGATCTGAATTTTGGCCAAAAATATGTTGCACCCCTTGCCTTTAATCTTAAACTGCCAAAGCAAGAATGTAAGGACCAGAGGCAATAGTATTTACTGCAGGTGTGCTGACCAGAGGTCCACCTAAGACTTGGTCTGCCCTCTCCCTCCCCCATGGCTCACTGGGAGACCCCTAGTTTCTGCACATTCCCAAACCCAGTCCTCCAGGCTCTTCGTAATTCTTTCCGCTGCCCTCCACGTACACACGCATGCTCTCCCAGGAAATTCCCTTTTGCTTAAGTGGACCAGAATTGATTTCTGTATCTTGCCAAGAACAGTAACCAGGACTGGCTGAGGTCACCAGGGAGACCCTATTCTCAACACCAAAACCCAAAAGTGAGCTTGTCCTGACCCATACAAGTCGATCCAATCTATTCTTAAGTGAAACGCAGTAGTCTTCTCCCTGTTACATGTTAGTTTATTTCTCCTTTCTCACATATCAAAAACCACTTTAACCTTAATAGAACGACACCAAACTCCAAACTCTCTTCAGTCATAAAAGAATAGACGGTTATTGTTACCATGGCTGCTTTAAATCTCAGAGGCCTGCTGGGGGACATCTAGTAAGAACGTGGAATCATAAACTCCAGGTGTCGCTGATGCCATTTAACGCCGTCTTCCACTTCGTGCTGGTATTGTAAGCTCCCACAATTCCAAGTGACGCTATCAGACCGTAGAAAACATAACAAGTGTCTTTCTCTTTTCCTCAGAGAAATTTTCGTCTCTGAAACCAGCAGAGACGTCTTGCCAGCAAGCTTGTTCATTGGTGAGAACATTTTTGTGAGTTAGGATGGTTTCTTGGACCTACTCAAACACCACACACACTCGAAAGGAATATAGAAGTACATGATCAGGGTCAACTTTTGGCCAAAGAATATGGTAGCAAAATCCGTGGTAAAAAAAAAAAAAAAATGAAGAGGTTGTATACAGGATTGGCATCTCTTGAAGCACTTGTAGAATCATGACTCGTCATAGTTGGAAGATCCCCTCTTGATGACCCAGCCAAAATCTCAATGTACAGATCAAGAAACCAAGGTCTAAAGGAGTGGGAAGTAATGCGCCCAAAGGGACAGGGGTGTAACTCAGACTCGGACACCCCCCCCCCCCGGCTGTATTCCAGTACAACACTCCACATCAACATCTCGTCTTACTGTTCCTTTCAAGTACATAATCCGACTCTCTGGACTGTCCTTTCTGTACTGCCTGGCCAGATCCCGAGAAAATGTCATTTCCTATCTGACAGGAAATCTCCAAGTCTTCCTGGAAGAAGTGATCCTGTCTGCAGTCAAAGCTCTCTATTTACTCCGACACCAGGGATTCGCTCGTGAGCCACTTGCAAGATGGCTGACCGTGCGCACGCACGTCCGTTACCCCCACTGTTGGCTGAGTCACACTGATGTGTACCCTAGCAACACATGCCTTCCCACAAATGGTTGTGGGGACTCAGGGTTGAAGCTGTCAGTTCCCTTTGGCATCCTACCAAGCACGTCGGTGGATACACCGTGCTCTAGCCTAAAGCAGCCATTAATGGCCAAGATTGCCATGTGCTGTTGGACTGGTAGAAGAGAGCATCTGTGGCCGATACTCCTCCAATCAAAGCACTGAGGCAGACAAGACTTCAGTGACTTGTAGGGTCTGCCCAGACACGGATATAAAATGGTAATCATAAAAGTATAAATTCAAGATGTTTTCAGATGCAAAGAAAGAAAAACCCCATTCACTTTGACTTAGATAATAAGGAAATTACTTCTCTCACATAATGGGAGGTCAACAAGGAGGAAAGATTTCAAGTTTGTCTAATTCACTAGCCATAGCATGTCCCCTTGGGCTAATTCTTTTTATCCCTCTCCTCTGTAATCTTTGGTGTTGACTTTTTCCTACGGCTGGTGTCTCTCCTCTTCATTAGGTATCTCCTGCTAGCAATGAGACCACACACTTCCTTATTCATGCCTGGCATGAGAAAGAAAATCCCTCTCCCAACTATGCAATAAAAATCCTTCCCTGTGGTCTGAATCTAGGTCACATGACCAACTAACTAGCCCCATTATGGTCACTACGGGAGGGCTGGATCCTGCCTAGTTTAGAAACTCAAGACTGACTCTGAAACTGGGGATGCGTTTAGCTTCCCCTCAGTCTCCTGGGCTGCTTGGGGAAGGGGTGGATAACCAAATAAATGCCAGTTCTGTTTAGAAAGAAGAAGGAGGAGGGATGGACTCTTGGTAGGAAATCATCTGTATACATGATCTTAGAATGACAATTCTTCAAACTCTCCATAAGCACAAATACTTTTGAGTTAAGAGGAATTTTTATTGAATTTTGAGTTAAGAGAAAGAAAATCTTTCTTTTTTATAAATAAGCGTGTGTTATAAGGCATATATATTTCAGTGTTATCTTCCCATTGGATCAAACGAGTTCTATCCTGATGACTTAAGTATTGACAGATCAGGGACAGACTCTTCTTCGTGCTTGGTAATGAACTTTGGGAACCCATGGCCATCAATAAACACCAAGATAGAACAATTTCTTTATCAGGAAATTTACTTTAATTTTCCCTTCGAATTCTTCCAAGTTCCTATCTATGCAGCACATAGAGAGAGCTCTTCCTTCCCACCTACTTGTATGCAAGTTACTGGGGATTCTCTGAAACTGTGCTATGCTGACCATGGTGATTATGGAAAGAGGGGGAGCCATTACGATGCTGGGAAGCGGACACTTTTTTCCAAATTAAAAAAAAACTTGATCCTGAAAGGCCAATTACCTCCGGGTCTTCCCAGTCTCCCTGCACATTCTCAACACTCGGCACATGAATGCCAAATCTAGGTGCGTCATGCTTTAGGATATTTGGGATTGATTCTGTTTCCACAAACATGGTTACGCTCTCTTTAGTCACTGCCTGCTTGGCCGGCACAGTAGTGAGGGCTGCCCTTCCTTGGTATGCAAAGTAATCCAGGGGTACATTTCCTGGGGGGAAGAAATCATTCTCGAAGCATGTGAAATATAATCAAACAAACAGCTAAGATGGGTTGGGGAGGCAACGGCTGCTCTCGACTGTTATTGTTTATTCCATGACTAATAAACACAGAAAGGAAGTGGGGAACCTTGACAGGTCTCAGTGGGGCTCCTGAGGAGGACAGCTCCCAGCTACGACGCTTTCCTGTACTTTCTCTGCAACAGGAATGACAAGCACACATAATATGACAAGAGGCTGGGAACAATTCTTTGGAGTTCGGAAATTGTTCCGAAGCCCTTCAGCCCAGACAGGGGTTCTCGTGGGTTCTCAATCATAGGATATAAAACTGAGAAGGGGGCGCCCAGGTGGTTCAGTTGGTTAAGTGACTGCCTTCAGCTCAGGTCATGATCCTGGAGTCCCAGGATCGAGTCCCGCATCGGGTTCCCTGCTCAGTGGGGAGTCTGCTTCTCCCTCTGACCCTGTCCCCTCTCATTCTCTCTCTCAAATAAATAAATACAATCTTTAAAAGTGAGAAGGCGTTGATTCTCTTCTATGCAGGATAATACAGTTTTCTGTAGGATCTTGCTGTTTAGTTTTGGGGGGCTACAGAAAAAGCAAACAGTTTACTGCAGCAGACCACGACCCCCCTAAGTACATTTTGTATATATTATATCAAAACTTTCTTCACTGCAGAAGGGTGTCCATACGTACGTGTTACTAAAGCGGGTTTCCCTTATATTCATGTCATGATTGGACATTCGCCTGACTAAAACTGGGTTTTAACGCTAAGAATCTGATTTAAAATGAAAAAAAAAAAAAATCCCCCATTGATTCCCTACTCCTACTTTTTGTTCATATTAATCTAGAAAAGGCAGAACTCACTACCTATTCTTTCCCGAAGCCACGGAGGTCTGACATTCCCATCCGCTTGCTTCCTCAGTACGGTTCTAGCCTCGGTTCACAGGAGTCATGTCACAGGGAGCTCTGCTGCCTGCGGCCTCTCCCTTCTCTCTCCTGGCTCCTGGATTTTGTGCCCCTGGCTCCCTTGGCTCCCTACCTCTCCTCCCAAGACTTCCTTCTTGCTGGCCTCTGAGGTTTCCTTTTCCGTGGCCTACACGACGTTCCACAGCATTTTCTTCTCTGTATTTTGTTTCTCTGTGCTTCCTTGCCCACACTCACGCCGTTAGCACTCACCCCGACGCTTCTCGCTCCAGCACTTGCGTGGGGCACAGATCCTCATGGGAAGCTCTCCGGCGGGCAACTCTCCTTCCGGTCCCGCGGACGCATCACATTGAACAAGGCCAAATCTCACCTCGGTATTTGCCCTCCATGTGCCCTTCCCTATCTAAGAGCCCGAAACTATTCTTCACAATCACTAACGACTTTGGAAACTTCTGTGTCCTCCTTCCTCTCCTCCACTCCCACATCCAAGGCCTGAAGATTAGGTCTCTCTCCATTCTCCGTATCTCCTCCTCCATGTTTCATTGTCTGTATCCAGGTCTGAATTTGGCCATAATTTTCTCACCTTCATCCCTTCTAAAGTGGGATTCCCCTAAAAATGCAATTCATTCTCTGCATTTTCCACACTGGCCAGAGTGACCTTTCTAAAATCCTTTCTAAGAATTTCCTTAAAATCCTTAAATCCTTTTATAATTCTTCGTAGTTTTCATAGTTAAGTTCAAACTTCTAATGAGCGTGAAAGGTCTTTCCTGATCTGTTTAGGGAATGCTAATCCCATCTCTCCACTGCCTTCCCCTCTGACAACCAAAGACTCTTTACCTTTCCCGGACGCAATTAAATAGTTGCGATTTGCAAATATGCTTCCATTTATTCATACGCCCAGGTCCCTATGGATAGAATAAAAGTTTCCTTAATGTTTAACTCACTGAACCTTTGAAAGTCCGCTCAAGTGTCACCTCCTCTAAGAAGCTGTTTTGTTTTGTTTTCTCCTTCATTCTGATTTATATTCTTCTCCTCTGAGTTATCTTGGTTTACTTTCTACTTTCCCTTTATTACCTAATAGTAATTCTTATTAACTCATGAACTCATGAAGGGCAAACACTGTTGTTATTCATCTTTTTGTCAACAGCTCTTAGTATTCAATAAATGTTTGCCTTGGGGCGCCTGGGTGGCTCAGTGGGTTAAAGCCTCTGCCTTCGGCTCAGGTCATGATCTCAGGGTCCTGGGATCGAGCCCCGCATCGGGCTCTCTGCTCAGCAGGGAGCCTGCTTCCCCCTCTCTCTCTGCCTGCCTCTCTGCCCACTTGTGATCTCTCTCTCTCTCTGTGTCAAATAAATAAATAAAATCTTTAAATAAATAAATAAATAAATGTTTGCCGAATGAATGAATGAATGAAAAAAGGAACACAGGTGCTCTGAGGAAGACAAAAGACATCTCTGACTTATGCTCTGTCCTAAATAATCTTATATTTTTCATACCAAAGTTAAGAAATTAGAAGACAATTACAAAATGGAAGAGCATCTAAGTATAAATATGGAAAGTGGGTATAGCCACCAGTATAGCAAAATCGCATTATAAAATCCAATATATTTTTCTTTTACTAAATTTTTTTAAAAATGTGTTAGCCTTTCTAACATTAAACTCTTTGAAGAAGGCTGAAGCTTTTTGCTTCGGGGAGTGTAGGACACAAAAGCAGCATCGAGAACAAAAAGTCCCAATTCTTGGCCTTGAGTTTCAAAATAGGTCCTTGAAATTCATGGCAGAGTCAACAGTTGTGAAAGCCAGAGAGCTTTGATTCGCAAGAGCTGGGCCTTTTGAGAGGAAAAATATATTCGTAAGTTGCAGTAGAGTCAGGAAGACTTAAAATGTGGACATTATATTAAGAATCTCAGCGTGGGGAAAGCTACAGCACCTGATGCAAAAGGACAGAGAAGGGAAAACAACACTTTTCTTGGGACAAAGGGTGGGGCTCAGAGAGAGAAAGGCAGAAGGGAGAAGAGGATGACATCGGTGCCGGATACTATGGGATCTCCATTCCCCACCCAGGGGAATCAGATGACAAAAATAATAATATTAATAATAAGTTGGAGAGGTAGGTTCTACAAAAGGATCTCAGGGTAAACCCTAAAAAACCTGTGCATTTCAGAACATTCCCACCCTAAGATGTCTTTGTAGATGGACCTGAGGTCAGGCTCACAAAATTCTGCAAACCTCAGCAGGAGGGCAAAAGAGCAGCTCAGAGATTTCAGAGTCTTTTCGTGGCGGGTCCACAAGTGTTGAGAGGGGTATCAGACTAGAATTCCCGGGACGACCACGACTATCAGAGGAAGCCAACATACAGCCGTGCGCGCCAAAGAAAACTGACAGAGGTCAGTGAGGAAAGAAGAGGCACGCAGATCAATTCCCTGCTTGGAACTCAGACCATCCATCACCCAGGAGAAGGAGAAAAGAAGAGGAGGGAATCTTGAATGAATAACAATGTTCACTGTTAATCAGCACTTAAGTATCCTTCAAGGCATCCTTTCTTTCTCTGTTCTTTCTGTAAATCTCCTAGTTTGATCTGTTTTCACGTTGTTTCCAGAAAATTCTCTCGGATATCACCACTCCACGCTGTTTACACATCTGTCTCTGCTACTAGGTTGTTTCTTTAAAGGCGGGGGACTCTTATCTCTGTATCCCCCCATTACTCCTACAGTATTTTGTCAATAAATATTTGTGGAATTAAAAAAAAAAGGAACATATTGAATATGGGTGGTGCTCTGGAATGATAATGTAGATTTCACAGAGTTACTGGAATACAGATAAGAGTAGAAGCTACGGAAGTGGATGAGATTGTTGACGGATTATGCACAGAGTGAGAAGAGAAGATGGCTCATCACAGAACCCGGAGAAATGCCAACTCTTCAGGGGTGAACTGAGAAAGAAGAACCCATGAAAGAATGGCCGGTGAAGGAAGAGGAAATCAAGGATGGGTAATATCCTGGAAGCCTGAGGCACAGAAAAATTCAAGGAAGGCGTATTCGACAGAACCAGATAACAATTATAAATTGATTAAGACCAAAAAATGACTACGGGATTTGATAACTGGGAGGCCATTGGTAACTTTTTTAGGGACATTTTGGTGGTATGGTGGGAGGAAATACATTCCAAGTCAGTTTTGTAGATCCAACTTTTCCTATATGTGGTTGCTCCATGGACGTCTGAGAAAGAAGTATGAAGAAGCATCACCTTCAGCTTCCTCTCCTCTGGTCCCCCTTTAGCGGGTCCTTTGTTCTTTAGGATGCTGTTGGGGTTCCATTAATAATGCTTTCGTATCCACATGGCTCTCTGTATCTATTTTCAATGGTTAGAATTTAGAGAGGTCCGATATACGATTACAACCTTCAAATCTCCCACAAGGTCAATTCTTAGGGAAAGCTATAAAGCCTAACCAAGAATTGTTCGGAGCTCAAATAAACAGGGGTGTCAAGTCCTCAAGGGAAACATATTAAAGTCAATTACAGCTCAATAGGAGTAGGTTTATCAGATTTCTTTCCCCTGTGACCGAAGAAGGAATGGTAGAACTTGTTCCCAACTGCGGGGACGAACGTAGGGGTGCATCTGGGGTTGATGGAGAACGCCCGAGCCAGCAGCACAAACAACCTGTGTCTGTTGCCCTGAGCCTCAGTTGATCAAGTCCGGACGTGTTTCCTGCAGTGGAACGATCTGATCTAGGCAAATACTCTTTTTAATTCAATTCACCCAATACTTAGGAAGTACCGTTATCTGTCAGGCACTATCTTAGGAATTGAGAAAAAAGATGGAAAAAAATAAAAACATAAAAATAAATAACACGGCTTCTGTCCGCAAAGAGTTCACAGACTAGTCGCTAGAGAAACACACAGAAATTCAAAGGCATTGTAAGAGTGGGGCGCGAAGTGACAGGGCGCCATGGAGACAGAGGGGGCCACGCTGAAGCGGAAGTGCCGCGGGTGTGGAAGTCAGCGCTGGTGGGTTGATGAGAACGGAGGGATACCAAAGTGGACGGGGAAAACTGCATTGATTTCTAGAAATAAAAGTTCTATAGAGGGGCGCCTGGGTGACTCAGTGGGTTAAAGCCTCTGCCTTCGGCTCAGGTCATGATCTCAGGGTCCTGGGATCGAGCCCCGCATCAGGCTCTCTGCTCAGCGGGGAGCCTGCTTCCTCCTCTCCCTCTCTGCCTACTTGTGATCTCTCTCTGTCAAATAAATAAATAAATAAATCTTTAAAAAAAAAAAGTTCTATAGAAACAAAAGCTCTAAACCTTCTAGGGCAACACATTCAAGTGATTTAAAACCTATGCACGGAGGGAATTATTCCTGTAATTACTCCCACCTTGAAGGCCTTAGAATTCATTTTAATCTGTCTCCTTTCTCTCTTTTCACCGAGGAAAACACTAGGAACAGACCGTTAACGTGGTATTTACATTTCAGTTACAAATATCTCCCAATGACTCGGTTATTTTCCAGAAACCAAAACAAAAAATCTCCCCAAATCACTTTATCCCAATGCACACACATTCATCATTTAGTCTTCTTTGTCTTAAAGTGAATACTAATCTACCTCCATTAAAAAGGCTCCCACGGGGCCTTAGACCCAGCGAACATGAAACAGTTTTAACTGAAGGGCTTACGGGATGGAAAAAGCTGGACAAGGAGTCAGCAAGAACATTCTTTGATAAAACTCGTCCTAATCAGAATTCTTAAAATTTGGAAAAGGAATCATGTTTTCTTTACTGCCAGGGGACTCTCTTATTTCCCGTTTCGACTAAGTGAATTAGGAATGGTTATTTCCATGGCAATTTCTCCCCATGCCGGGCCCTACATCTCAAGTTACTCCAAACTGTGTTTCCAAGAGGGCTGGATAAGCCCCCGAAGCTTTAGCAGGATTAAAGTTCTTACGGTTTTCCTGAAGGATACTTTCAGCTCACTTTTTGTATTACATTTTTTCTTGATGAGTTCTATATATACATACATATGTATGTATATGTGTATATATGTGTGTGTATATATATCTATGGCTATATATGTACGCTTTTTTCTTAAAATGGACTATTATCTTGGGTAGCTGGTTAAGCGTCTGACTCTTGATTTCGGTTCAGGTCATGATCTCAGGGTGGTGAGATCAAGCCCTGCGTTGGGCTCCACGCTCAGTGGGGAGTCTGCCTGAGATTCTCTGCCCCCCCACTCACCCCGCCCCACCGATCACACTCTCTCTTTCTCTGAAAACAAAACAAAAATCCGATGTACTACTATCTTGGTAATGACTATGAAATCCATATTCAAACATTCTCAAATAATATGGAGAGATAGAGGATACAAAAATGCCTATGAGATCGGCTGAGAAGGAAAAGGGACTATGGGGAATATTTACAGACAAGGTACAACTAAGGTTCTACGACTTGTCCAAGGTCAAGTAGCTATTTAACAGAAGAGCTGAGACTAGCATCCCCGTGAAGGAACCAGGCCCTCTGTCAGCCACGCCATAGGCAGGGTTGTGCACTGCTCAACTCAAAGGGCGGCATCCACACAGTACGGGTGCCATGACGCCCCGGGCGTACAGCGGGGACCGGGCCTGGAGCCAACACTAGTGGGGGCTCTCCTGGAACCCACAGCCTCAGAGCCACCTAGCAGGGGCCTCGTCATTCTTCTGTTGGAGGTGCCTGACTAGGTGCAAAGAAGTCAAGGTATCCTGACAATTTTGTTCTCTCCATAGGATCGGTTTCCTCGGGAAGAGGGGGGAGGTCTCGGGGTTGGCCAGTGTACCTAACCATAATAACTCTTACGACTCCCAGTGTTTTCTCCGCCGTCTTCTTGCACAATACCAGTGGCTTTTGGAAAGATCCTACTGAGTCATACTTGTAGGATTTATATAGCAAAAGCCTTCTAGGTGGTTTGATAAAGCAGCACGCAAAATAAAGGCTGCCTCCCTCCTCCACCCACAGGGAAAAAAAAAAAAAAGCACAAGTTTTAGGAAAAACCCCAGCTCAAGCTGAAGTCTTTGAAGCCCCGGGAAAGCCTCAGGGGTTTTTCTTGCCCGCCCTGGGAACTGCGCTGTGATGGCGCAGCCGTGGCATGAGGAATGTGACCTGAGGCAGCCCTCCCCAGTGACGGTCTTGCCTGACTGGCGTACCGGATGTCCCACGGCACAGCGGTGGCACCCACCCGACCTAACAGAACGGTTGCTTTTGTAAAGAGTTTGGGGACTTACGTGGCTCAAGGAGGTCATAAAGTGTAAGGAAATCATCATACTCAGTGTTAGCTCATTATCTGAAGCTCCGGCCCACCTCAGTAAGGAAAACATCAGCAAGGGGCTGAGAAGAATGTCCACGAGGAGAATGTAAATCATTAAAACAACCATTTGTCCCCTGGGCTGCATGACCAGGCCAGTACCGGCCGCCCCAGCCCCGCGTCCGCGGGAAACCTAGCGGATCGTCTCCCGAATGAATGCAGGGACACTCAGACCAATGCAGGGCGCTGTCTCTGGTGGGAGGCACGGTACCAGACAAAGGATGTGGGGTCTACGGGGTTTCTGCTGGGGACAGTTCGAAAGTTCTAGCGGAGGGTTGACGTTTTAACTCAGACCCAGCAGGTGCGTGAGACTAGACTGCATTCTTGGTCATCCTGTCAGTCTTCAAGATCTAGATGTCTACAGCCACAAAGTCTCCTGAGCAGTGGTGAAGGTCGTGAAGCTAGGTTTGGCCCAGCCCCTCGGGAGAGCTCCCTGCCGTCCTCAAGCTGCGTGAGCCAGAACACCCCTCCATTCTCTGCCGGACACCGACAGACTCTTGCCTGACAACTGTTTTATGGCAAGGACACACTAGCTGGTTGGCCGAGTTTCTTTTTTCTATATAGATGTTTTGAGTTCCATGGCCTAGAAGCCCCCTGGAAAATGGGACGTTGCCCAATATGTCCATTCTCTCTCCCTACAGAATACTGCACGCAAAGGTTCAAAGGAAGAATCGTACATATTTGTCTACGGATTAAGACAGAGAAAAAAAAAACCATAATAACGCTCCTCAACCCAGCCTCAAAAAGAGCAAACGTTCTAGTTTTGCCCTGGGTGATATTTTAGATATGAGCCTCTGGCTAGAAGCCAAGGGGCACATTTCCCCAGGGAACAGGAGAACACGGCTTACAAAAACAAGCAGCAAAAGACTTCTCCAGTGAGGAAGGAAGGCGGGCAGGAGGAGGGAAGGGAGCGAAGGGGGAGGAAGGGAGGAGGGAAAAGAGGAGGGAGGAGAGAAAAGGGACAGGGAGGGAGGACTACATTGTAGCATGGGCCCTTAGATCTGTTAACGTTAACTTAATGCTTCCAATATTTTTTCATAAACCAGAAAGTCACTGTTCAATAGAAACATATGGTGTGAAACCTTTCTTTCTTTTCTTTTCTTTTTTTTTGTTGGATGGTGGGTGTAAAGAGGAAAGGGGATCCGGCGGGGGTGCGGCAAGGAAGGGAGCTGGGAGAAGAAGGGGGAAGGACTGTTTTCAAAAAGATTTGAGATGGATAAGGGCTTTTTCTCTCCTTTTCCTTTTTTTTTTAATTTGGCTATGAAAAAAGATGCATTTTATAGCTTCTCTGTTTTCCAGCAGTCCCGTCCCTTGATGGAAGCGTGTTCTGACGTCTACAATGATTAAGTCCGTCAGTGGGTAAATCGGAGTTCAATTTAAGGGACAGAGCCACAAGACCAAATCCCCCACCTTTTATTGGAAATGTCAGGATCCAGGAAGAGAGGCAATTCATTCCTTTTCAGCCTATCTGGAGCAGTCTGCTCTGTCTGTTCGGTACCGTATCGTGGCAGAAGCGTCCCAGGTAGTGTCTTGGGGAAGAGACTCCAAACAGCCCGGGAGCTTGCTAATCAACTCTGGTTAGAGTCAGCAGAGCCCAGGACACTGTTAAGAAATTCAAGGTTTTCCGCGATAGTTGAACAGGAAAACAAATGATCTGGCCTGCTCTTCTCTGTGTTTCTGCTGCTGGGCGGCAGACGAATAACATGTACCGAGGACCGGGACTGCCCTGTGTCCTTGACTCCTTTCCGGCACGACTGAAACTCTCAGGTCAGCCGCTGTTCAGTGCCAGGCACCTGTGCCCTGACACAGCGACGGAAGGGCACTTTCTCACTCGCATTCTCGTGCTGGTTCAATGAAGACGAGGGCCAGCACCTCGAGCAGTCGTGGGCATGAACGAGACAGCTTGTGTCATCCGTACACCTGCAGTTCCTTCTGCCTGTCTTTCTGCAGAGCTGCTCCTCATACTTCACATCTTAGCTTAAGTGTCACTGCCTCCAGGAAGCCCTCCCAGATTACACATCTGAAGACGCGTCAACCCGCTGACTTGGCAACATAGTCCGCTTCCCGTCGTCACAGCCCCTATCCCAATCTGTAATTATCTTACTATTGTCCATCTTTCCTGCGGCAGGCAGCCTCCACGAGAAAGGACCGTTTCTATTCGGCTTCTGCTCTCCGCCTCGTGCTTAGCACAGTGCCTCGCTCATAGCTGCTAGTCCCACATACCACTTGAGTGAATGCACGAGTGAATGCATGATAAACCACCTAGAAACGGAGAGCCGCTGCAGGCATGGAGGTTTCCCTCTACTTCCCTCTTTCCCTCTGCCCGTTTGCGGGTTCACCCTCGTGTGGCATCCTGTTCCCTCCGCCCCCCACCCCAGGGACCAGTGATCCTGGATCATTTTGGCTGCATTGCAGCTGACGCAGGAGAGGAAAGCTGACTTCGCTCCCCCTCTGTAGCAAAAGAACGTGGGCTACTTTCTTCTCCTCTTAGGGGAGAGGCCTGTCTATTTTGCACCTGAGTGAAGGAAATGTAGGTGGGTGGGAACCGTAGATCTCGTGACTCCTGGGTCTGCGGAGGGGTGGAAAGATTTAACAATGGCTGGGAAGAAATGGCTCCCATGGTGCAAAGGAACTTGCCCTGCCCGCCACCCCTGTCCTCCTTGGGGAGCTTCTCAAAATGCTGCTTCACTGTGACCAGCTGCCCTTGGGGTCCGGGTCATGGCAACAGTCCAAAGTCCTGCTTGGATCCTGAACTTCTAAGCCCAGGTTCTGCTCTCCAGGTTCAAGATCTCCCCAGAGCTCAGGTGGGCAGGTAGGGGTGCCTGTGCTCACGCTGACAAGTGGGACCGGGCCCTCGGGGGCTTCCGGTTGGGTCGATGCAACCTTCGAAATAGGAGATATTTCAACTGTCAGTTCAGGGTCAAGGCCAGGTGGAAATAGATGGTCTGACCATCCCTTTAAAGTATCCACAAAATTTAAAGTAAGCAGTAGGGAGTCTGGGCGGCTCAGGTGGTTGAGCATCCAACTCTTGATTTCGGCTCAGGTCATGACCTCAGGGTTTGTGAGATCGAGCCCCACGACTGGCTCCGTGCTCCATGGGGCATCTGCGTGAGATTCTCTCTCTCCTCCTCTTCCACAGCCCCTCCCCCCTCGAATAAATAAATAAATAAATAAAATCCTTAAAAAATAATATAAAGTAAGCAGGCTTTCTCCATGAAGTCAGTTTCTCTTGTACTTAGGTAACCATTCAATAACCACAGATCAAAGCACAAAATATTCCTAGCCTCAGTGAAGCCGTGTTGGACTGTCTCTGTGCCTTTTACAGAACATACCTACTCTGTGTCCTAGTCACATTCTTCTATGTCTGGGACTGTGTCGAGATCGTGGTCCCACAGAGGCAACGTGTCTCATACACTTTCGTACCCTTCAGTCAAGATCCTAGTATCTTGTTAGATGCTAGGCATACAGCGAGTGCACAATATGTAGTTGTAGGATATATACTTGAATAAGGAATTCTGGAGTTTAAGGTGACCTTGACTAGTGGTTTGATATTTTATAAAGCCAAAGAAAGATAAAGTAATTGCCCAAGGTTAGCTGGATGGTAGCAGATGGGATATACTCGAGTAAATATTATTTATGACTTGAAATTAAGTTGTCATGATAAAGACTTTCCAAAAGTTTTAAAATCTAAAACAGTCTGACATACTTTGTAATTATAATGCTTAGACTTTTTAAAAAAATCACAGGGTTTCAAAAGACCGCGTTTTATACTTCTGAGAATTTCAAATAATGATTGTCCTGTAAAAAGTGTTGGCTTTTCTATTACCTTAAAAAATATCTGCTTGATGAATAGTAATTTGGGTTAATCATTTGTGTATGTTGACAAACCGTTGGGTATATAGACTGTATTAGATAAAGTCTGACCTGGGACTTCCTCTAGGTTTAAAATAGTACGCCTTTGCAAACTTTTCTTTTTTATTTTTTAAGATTTTATTTATTTATTTGACACAGAGAGAGAGAGAGAGAGCACAAGCACGTGGAGTAGCAGGCAGAGGCAGAGAGAGAAGCAGGCTCCCCGCCGAGCAGGGAGCTGGATGCGGGACTCGATCCCAGGACCCTGAATCACAACCTGAGCCGAAGGCAGACGCTTATCTGACTGAGCCACCCAGGCGCCCCACAAACACTTCTATGTTAATCCCATCCTTAATGGACTTTTATTGGATGTTTGCAGTATCCCAAGCATTATGTGCCAGACCCTATGCCAGGTATTGGGGAAATAAACATGCACCATTTTATAAATAAGAGAGATAACCCCTGTCTTCAAGTTATGGACAGTCTAATGGAAGAGTCAGGCATAAAAACAAACAAAGAATATTTTAATGAATGCAAAAGTACTGTCACAGAGGCGTGTACTTGATATTGTGGGGGCATAAGAAAGGGAACAGTAACCTCCGCAGGAAGCATTAGAGAATGCTGTCTTCTAAATAACCTTTTAAATAAATTGGAGTTGGAAGCTGAGGATCAAGAACTTATCAAGAATTCATCCAGAGTAAATGAAAATATTTGTTCTGCTAGGAAAAAAAAAAAAAAAAGACAAGAGGAAAGCCTGTAAAAATCAAGCAGTATCTCAAGGTGATGAAACTGTTCATTACATTCTTAATCTCCAGGTAGTGTGGTCTTGAATTATAGGGAGTTTATTTAAAAGTATATGATGGGTTTAATGGTATTAAATGATTAAATTAAAGTAAATACTTGCCACTCACATTTTCTTTTCCTGATAGATGGGAAACCATATTGTCTATATTCAGGTTTTTCCTATTTGATACAGCTAATCAAAGAACTAACCTTTTTGAAAGAGACAGTGTTATGGGTTGAATTCATATGTTGAAGTCCTGAGCCTCAGTACCTCACAAAGTGACCTTACGTGGAAATATGGTCAAGGCAGATGTAACTAGTTAAGATGAGGTCATAATGAAATAGTGTGAGCCCCTAATACAATATGACTCGTGTTCCTTTACAAAAGAGGGGAACTGTGGACACAGACATCCTCGTAGGGAGAATGTCATGTGACATTGAGGCAGAAACTGGGATGATGCTTCCACCAGCCAAGGAAAGCCTGAGATGATCAGCAAACCACCACAAACTAAGCGTCACGACCTGCATGTTTATGTATCCCCCAAATTCATGTTGAAATCCTAACCCCCAAAGTGAGGAAACAAAGCCCTCATGAGTGGGATTAATGCCCTCATAAAAGGCCCTTCCAGAGAGATTTCTTGACCCTTCTGCCACATGAGAAGACGGCCAACATCTGTGAACTGGGAAGCAGGCTCCCACCAGACGGAATCTACTGGTGCCTTGATGTTTGGGCTTCCCGGCCTCTGGAACTGTGAGAAAGACATTTCTATTGTTTATAAGGCACCCAGTCGGTGGTATTTTGTTATAGCAGCCCGAATGGACTAAGACACCAGGGAAGAGGCTGGAACAGATGCTTCCTCTCAACTCTCTGAAGGAACCAACCCTCCCGACACCTTGATCTTGCACGTCCAGACCCCAGAACCATGAGACATCCAAGTTGGGTTGTTCGAGCGATTGTTACTTGAGACGGTAGCCCTAGGAAACTAATATAGACTGCAAATTCTTTTCAGGACATCATGAGGGACTGCAGGAATTTTAGACTAAATTCCACACAATACTGAAACATTAACTCCATGAAAAAGAACTAAGGGAGTTGAATGAGGAGTACCCCTTCTTCAGTTTCTGTATATAGTAACCCCCAAAAGGCACTCAGATATGTCACATATACTTTTGTTTTGTTTTAACTTAACTTTAGGTCAGGTTAGTGTTTGGCTAGGAAATGAAAGATGGGTTTTACGTCGCTTTCTGCTAGGCTCCTCGCAAGCCACTTGTGGCTGTGTGTGTGTTACTCTTTGGTAACTTAAATCTATGAGGACTTGGGGCTCTCAAGATAATTGGCTTCTAGCAAGTGAATTCTTTCTTTAACTTCTCTTGCATAGTCGCAATATGGACCATCATGTCAATCCAGTAAACTGTGAGGGTGTTGAACAATGGAAAAAAAAACACTGAATTGGGCGTCTGGGGACCAGAGTCCAGCCTCGGTTTGGGCCCCAACAAACTACGTGGCCTTGGACTGGTGCTCACTTTTAAATTGCTGTCAGCTCAAGCAAAACCTGGGTGAGGACAGCTTTTGAAATAGGCCACGATCCACTGTTGGCAAAAAATAATTACTTACTTAATTAATTAATTAATATCCATGCTTCAGATGGGAAAGAACCAGCAGGAAGCTTATAAGAATAGCATTGCAAACCACTATCATCAGCAAGGAAAAGAAGTGAGGATGAGAAAAATATCCATTTTTTTTTCATTTCAGCAAAGAATCCCGGCTTATCATTTTCCCCCTCTCAGCGTATGGAGGCAGACTTAAAACGTGAGTTAATAAAAGCAAACGATTCAAAGCTAATATTTTGTTGTCTTTAAAGTCATAGCAGCATCAGATGATTTTATAGCCCGTTGGGGCCAGAAGGTTCGCTGAGTGTACCTATGTGAGCAAGTTGTACTATATAAAGTGGCAAGTGATCTTAGACAATTACAGAAACCTTCATGTCTCAGTCGGTCCCTTGGAGACAGCCGATAATGCCGGCATACATGCTAAAACTGTCAGCAATAAGACGTGAGGAAAACCCGAACCAGAACTTTTAACAAATTATGAGGTTGTGGAAAAGAGCAGAAACGTCTTGGTAATGACTTACATTAACAATACAGCTGCCTCCTCGAGCTCCCCGAGTCATAAAACACCAACAGCTAGGGACTAGAATGAAAACATGTGCACACTACAAGGAAATGAAGATCAGAGAAACGGACTTTGCACAGGGGTGTGGTGGTTGCCAAGCTAAACTCGGAAGAGCGGCGGTCCCCTGACGTGAAAACAGGGTCAACCATGACACGCACATAGGGAAGGGTGCCAAGTGGGCTCATTTATCTCATGCATAGACCACAGTGACTAAAGATGGTTCAGGTGGAAATGGCTGGGTTTGAACCACCAGCAGTAGTGATGTGGGCTATAGCTCAGTCTCTTCATCCGTCAAGTATGGCCAATGGCGGTGCCCACCATGTTGGCGCCTGTGAAGACGACCTGAGGTAACACAGGTAAAGCACTATGAAGAGTGCCTGGTGACTGAACACTCAGGAAATGTTAGCTATTACTACTCTTGTTTCTACTGCTACTGCTAGGAATGAGCCCTTGTCAAACAAAATCAGACCCTTTTTTTCCCAAATACATCGATAAAACCAGACAGTAGTATAGGATACTGGCAAACGAATTCAGGAGTTGGTTAGGCACAAGTTCCTATGTTTCCACGTTGTCGGTTTATTCGTTTTGTTACTGATTTATACAACAAATATTCATCGAACCTGGTACTGGGGCAGGGCGCTATGCCCTAGGATTCTAACAATGAATAAGATATAGTCTCTGACCCCAAAGAGCTCACAGCCGGGTTGCTGGAGAGCAGACAGACAGGACATCCTGAGGAGTTACGTTTGAGGTAAGGGAAGGTACAGTGGGAGGACAAAGAGGAAGGAGGAAGGAGGGAGAAAGCCTTGATCCAGACTGTCTGGGGTCGGCGGGTGGGCAATGGTCAGGCATCATTCCCTCCAGGTGATGCCTAAACAAAAATGTGAGGCACTACTGTTTCAGTTAGAATAGAGACAGCCAATCACATTGAGGGTAACAGCCAGAATGCCTTGAATTCCCTGCTATCTTTGACAAAGAACCTACAGTGTGCTTTTAAAGCTAATGCCTACCTTTGTACTTTCTTCCATTGGTAGTTGCTTATAGAATCTTTATATGCCATGATTTTATATTATCTCCTCTTACAAAGGAAATGCTACTTTTATTTATTTTTTATTATTTTTTGAGAGAGAGAGAGTGCCTGCAAGTGGGGCAGGTAGGGGAGGAGGAGATGGGGAGAGGGAGAGAGAGAGAATCTTAAGCAGCCTCACCACAGAGCCTGACCTGGGTCTCGATCTCATGATCTCACGATCTTGAGCCGAAATCAAGAGTTGGACCCTTAACTGAATGAGCGCCCCACAAAGGAAATAGTACTTTTAATGGCAACGGCATAAATTTATAAATGGTACTTTGCCGCCATCACACTACGTAAGGTCTGTCTGGACGCATGAAGTCCTGCAGGGCCTTGGGCTGACCAACACTGACCACTAGTAAGGTTGTGCAGACTCAGGGCCCTAGGGCAGAGCCACTCTGGGCCCCAGTGTGTGCAATTGGGTTTCTGTTACACCACAGTCAGGCAGGAGGTAAACGTGATGGCTGTTGCATCCGCTGTCAGAGGGAGACGAAGCCGGGGGTTGGGGGGGAAGGAACTCACTGTGAGCACACAGGATGCTAATGAGGCAATAGGTGAGGTGCTGTGAGGAATCCAAGACTGCCCCACTCAATACGCCATTGGGGGAGCGACGTAAGCCAGAGAAAGGCAGCAGTTCCCTTCCAAATACGGAGAGAGAATGCCCTCAGAAGTCCCTAATACCAATAAACAGAAATCAAGATTTTTTTACTCTGAAATTGACCACTGTTTATTTTAACACGCACTTATGACAGAGAGACATTTTAGAACCACCTTGAGAAATTGTCGGTGAAAGCATACACATAGGGAATGCACTTCCTGTTGTTCAATTCAGCTTTCTTCTTGTGTAACTCCCCTTTTAAAAATGAACAACAGACTGAGGATCTTCAAAGAACAGAATTCTGCTCTGCCCTAGCTCTGCGCATCTGAAAAATAGGAAAAAACATTTTCCTTCCTTTTTATTGAGTTGTGACCCTCAAAATGCATTTCCTTAATTCAAAGAGTCCCGCAAACATTTGGTAGTTTAAACATTTGGTTTAAAATATGTGAATAACTAGATTTCATTTGTTGGGAATCAAGACCACTTGGAGAAAAAATAGAGAGAGATGCAAAGAATGTCTGAGAATGGTGGGTATTTCATTCCTTTTAAAAACCACACTTCACTTGCTCAATGAAAAAAAAAAACACAACCTTTTATTTTTAAAGCTTCTTTCAAGCTGAAATTGTCTATATCCAAGCCGTAGCCTAGAGCAAAATTTTACAGCTGAGTAACAAACCTCTTAAAACGGGGATTTATAATGGAAATGCTGTCCGAGAGTTAATTACAGTGGGCTCCAGAAGGGTGTAATTTTTTTCATCAGTTTGGAGAGAACGCCAACCTGGTGTGACCATATTTATCCCAAACCTCAGAGTCCATTAATTCATTCCACTGGGCTATACAGCAAAAGCCAATGTCCAGGTCTCGACTTTTTTTTTTCCCCGACTTTATAGCCCTAGTTTGTCGAAAAGGTTTCAGAAAAAGAGAAGCTCTTTCAATAGAGGCCAGTATCAATAACAGGAGTTTTAAATTAGGACAGCCGAAGAGAAAGAACGAAGTCCTGCCTGTTCTGAGGAAACACAAACACACTCTTAATAAAAATGAAGTTTAAAAACCTTAAATCTTAACTATCTTTGGACTTCTTTTCGGACTTTGACAGGGTAAGGTTTTCTTTTCCCAGGAGGCCTGTTTTCCGAAAGTGCATCTGCTGCTTCATCAATGACTATAGGAGTTAGCCTGTGATCAAGGGGACTGGGTGAGACCACGCACCAAAGAGTACAATTACCGGGGGAATTTAAAAAATAGATCTGCCTGAGTCCTAACGCTAGAGGTTTAGAGTCAAGCAGCATAGGGTACAGCCTGAGGGTGGCCAAGAGATTTAAAAGTTCCCTCGTGGATTTTAACAGGGGGCCAAGACTCAGAATCAGAGCTCTGTGCCCTTCTGCAGATAGTGGGGACCATGGACCGGCAGTGCCCGCATCACCTGGAAAGTTATCAGAAAGGCAGAATCTCAGGCCCAACCCTAGACCTTCTGAGTTAGAATTGGTACTTTAGCAAGACATTCAGGGGATTCCCCAGGGCATTACAGTTTGGGAATCGGGGCCCTATACTACTGCTATTCCAAACAACCTCCTGACAGCCTCAGACTCAGTCCTACAGGAATTCCAGAATACCCACTGAAATATGATCTGCCCAACATCCCATGAAATAAATACAGATAGGGAGTATTCTTTCATCCGATCAGACTTGGAGGAGAACAAAAGGATGGCACTGATAAGATGGGTGTCCCTAAAGCTTTCTGGGCTCTGGATCCAGGACACATGCGGAGTCAGAAAGTGGGACCATGGGAGGGAGAGGGAGACAGCGGTTGAAATGAGTGATGATTCATCCATGTTCATAATGTGGCAGCCATTCAATATTTTGAAAATCATCTCTGTTTTTCTGTTTTGGCCCGCCCCAGAGCATTTCTCGTCATCACCTGAAACACGCCAGGCTCTTTCCATCACAGGGTCCTTGCCCTAGGCTCTACTTCCGCCTGGGACGCTCTTCTCCAAATCTTTGCACGGCCAACGTCTTCTTGGCATAAATATCCCAGCTTGTCACTTCCACACCAAAACCCTCCTTGACGACCAGCTAGCGTAGCCACCCAGCATTTTATAACATCATCTTCCTTTTAATTCTCTTCATAGCACTTATTCCATCTTGTTTGTTGGTTTCCTTATTTGTTGGTTTATTCTCTCTCTTCCCTCTTTAATTCAGTGCTCTGTCTGCATTGACTCACTCATTCAAGCATTGCTTCTTTTTTTTTTTTTTTAAGATTTTATTTACTTATTTGACAGAGAGATTATAAGTAGGCAGAGAGCCAGGCAGAGAGAGAGGGGGAAGCAGGCTCCCCACTGAGCAGGGAGCCCGATGCGGGGCTCGATCCCAGGACCCTGAGATCATGACCTGAACTGAAGGCAGAGGCTTTAACCCACTGAGCCACCCAGGCGCCCCTCAATCATTGCTTCTTGTTCACTGGTCAACTGTTATGTGCAGAGAGAATTCTAGATGCTGGAGATGGAGGGAGGACTTTCGATAGTGTCCACCCTAGAAGGACTGTCCAATAAATCTTGATTGTTAAGCTAATTCATGCTCTTCAACAAACATTTTTAAAAGGCCATTATAGACTATTCAAAGTACTCTGAGCTAGAGCATTACAAATGTAGTTTCCAACTATAAAGAGTTCATATGCTAGTATAGAAGACAATAAAACAACCTGAAAACCATTAAAGTAACCTTTGGAACAAAAAGCTTTGGGAAGGACAGGGTGGGTCAAGAATTCTACTTGGGAAAGAGTCAAGGGAAAGCAGTGTTTGAAGATCATTTTGAGAGAAGGTGATGTTTCTAGAATACTCTTAAAGGGAAATCAGGTGGGACCAGGCAGAGAAATGATAGAACATTCTAGTCAGAGGATGAGGCTAAGCAAGAAATGCGAAAGAGGATGAAATGAGTGGAATGGTCAAGAGGGTCATGGGGCCAGAGGGAAAGTGACATTCAGGTAGAAAGTGAAAGAAGTGATATTGGAAAGTCAGGTGAGGGCACAACCGTGATAGATAGATGTACCACCAGTAGTGTTTTAATTTGGTCTACCTTTCTGGCCAACGATTTAGCTGTATGCATCAGGAATTTTTAAATTGGTAATTCTCTTGGACTCAATATTCCCACTTTTTAGGGTTTATTTTGTTGTTTTTTTTAAAAGAAAATAAGCATGCATCTGGACAGTGATTTATATTTAAAATGTTTGTGGGTAAAGGGTTTATAAAGCCTTTCCCTATTTCCGCATGAGAATTTGACCTTCACTTACCTGGTAACCTGATGGAAGGGCACATCAAGTATGTTGACAACTAGTCTACATGACTTATAGTAAATCTGACCATGGGCTGCTAAGAGGCATCTAGGCTATGGCACCTATAAATAACGGACAGGAACCATAGCTTTGAGCTTCCCTGAGTGTGAGCTCTTATAATTGGACATGTCCTTTACAAGGACTCTGAAACTTGTCCCCATGAAATTGTTGTCAGAGCTACTGGTTCCCTGGGGGGCATAAGGCTTCTAAACCAGGACAGTTCCTGTGCTTACTTGATGTGCATTTCATCTCTTTGCACATGAGCTCCTGTGGACCACTGCAAGGACCTCTCTAGGAAAGGAGTAGCCATTTTTGCCCTTCCAGCAAGCTGTGTTCCCATCCTATACACTTTTGAGTAGAATGGTGTCATATGTGGTCTTGTGACGCTGAATGTTGAGAACCAAGAAGAATTCTTGACGCTGAATGTATAAACCAGAGCTTTTTAAAATCAAAATTAGGGACAAGCTAAATGCCTAACAGTAGAGGAATATACTCTAATCATAAAATATAGTTCATTCAAATAAGCACGAATAAACTATTGGCATTACTTCAAAATAAAAAGCTGCACAGCAAAGGAAATGATCAACAAAACGAAAGGCAACCTAGTGAATGGGAGGAGATATTTGCAAATCACATATCTGATAAAGAGTTATTATCCAAAATATATAAAGAACTTCTACAACTCAACACCCTAATCTACGACTCAACTAATAATCCAGTTAAAAATGGGCAAAATACATAAACAGACATTTCTCCAGACATACAGACGGCCAAAAGACAAATGAAAAGATGCTCAACACACTCATCATCAGGGAAATGCAAATCAAAACTACAATGAGATATCACTTTGCACCAGTCAGAATGGCTAAAATCAAAAACCCAAGACACAAGTGTTGGCGAGGATGTGGAGAAAAGGGAACCCTCGTGCACTGTTGGTGGGAATGTAAACTGTGCAACCACTGTGGAAAACAGTATGGAGGATCCTCAAAAAGTTAAAAATAGGGGCGCCTGGGCAGCTCAGTCGGTTAAGGGTCTGCCTTTGGCTCCGGTCATGATCTTGGAGTCCTGGGATGGAGCCCCGAGTAGGGCTCCCTGCTCAGCGGGGAGTCTGCTTCTCCCTCTCCCTCAGCCGCTCTCCCTGCTTATGCACTCTCTCTCTCAAATAAATAAATGAAATCTTTTTTAAAAAATTTAAAAATAGAACCGCCTCATGATCCAGTAATTGCACTACTGAGTATTTACCTAAAAAATATAAAATCACTAATTCAAAGGGATATATGAACCCTTATGTTTATAGCAACATTATTTACAATAGCCAAATTATGGAAACGATCCAAGTGTCTATCACCAGATGAATGCATAAAGAAGATGTGGTATATATACACAATGGAATATTATTCAGTCATAAAAAAAGAATTAAATCTTGCCATTTGCAACAACATGGATGGACCTAGAGGGTATAACGCTAGGTGAAATAAGTCAGTCAGAGAAAGACAAAGACCACACGATTTCGTGCATATGTGGAATTTAAGAAACAAAACAAATGAGCAGAGTAAAAAAAGAGAGAGAGAAACAAGAAACAGGCTCTTAACTATACAGAACACACTGCCGGTCATCAGAGGGGAGGTTGGTGGGGGGGTGGGGGAAATAGGGGATAGGGATTAAGGAGGGCACCTGTGATGAGCACCAGCTGACCTATGGAAGCATTGAATCGCTATATTGTACCCTTGGAACTAATACTACACTGTACATTAACCATACTAGACTTTAAAATAAAATTTGAAAAATAAATAGATCTACTTCATTCATAAAATGGAACATGAAGCAGCTCTAAAAGCTCATGTTTCTGAAGAATAATGTCAATAGGAAATAAATGTTCATAATATATGAAACGAAAAAGTATAATATGAGAAGGAATATATGTTGTGTATATATAATACGTGTTTTCATGAAACACGAAGGAATTCCAACCAAAGAGTACAGTAAGGGAATAAGGCAGCATATAAGGACGTCTTATATTTTGCCATCTTTTCCCTCCTCTCTTTTCCATAGTGCAACTAATTTCCCCAACTCAGATATTTGTGAGTCATGCCATTTGGGCCATCACAGAGCTCAGTGCCCTGACCACACTGTCCAACTTATGACCAAGGTCAACTGATCATGGCATCTTATCCCCTTCGTCACTGCCTGAGCATGTGGCTCAGGTGGAGTCAATTTGGGTCATTCCTACAGATCTCAAAGGTACAAATATTGGGACAAATAAACTGGAGTCATGGATCATGACTTTCTTCTTTGTGCTTTGCTTCATTTTCTAAATTTTTTTACAACTAAAAATTATACTTAATATATATGTTGAACATAGTTTATACACAATATGCATAGACATATATGTATGGCTTACAAGATGGTAACATGCAAATGATTTCATGATTTTCCTCTTTAAGCTTAATAATGTGCCGTAAGCATCCTTCCATGCCAGCCCACATGGCTCTATGACTCTGTTATAATCACTCTTTACAACCCTTGCGTGAGTTGACGATTACAGTCATACGGATCTTGATCACGTGACCTCATTTCACCGGTAGGTGTCCCAGTGTTTCTCTAAGTGGAGTTAACCTACAGAGGATTTGCTGTAAATGTAAGCGAAATACTATAAGTAAAACACTTAGCACAGGGCTGGAACAGAATGGGCTCAGTAAGTGGGAGTTCTATCGCTAGTCCTCTTAAGGAATTCTTACTCCATTAATATCGTCATCAGTGGATAACTGGGTTATTTCCGATTTCTGTTTCAAC
>CM052894.1:68569842-68589248 GCA_028534135.1 Potos flavus | reverse complement strand
TTGCTTTTAGGAAAGGAAAGCTAAAATCTGCAGACAAGGAGGATATCCAAGTGCATAGCCCTGTGTGCAATCTGTGATGAGACCAAGGCTCTTTTACCAAGAGTGACAAGGTCTTTGCCCAGCACAACCCATGACCGCTACAAAACATACATGACATATATTTTAGAAATGAGCACATCAAAAGATGCAGAGAATTTTATTTAAGTTTGGGCAACGCTTTAGAATGTTCATGAAGGTTTTTAAAAGTGAAGTTCCAGAGGAAGCAAATGTTGCAAGTGACAGCCCAGAGCTCAGGATATAAGCTGAATGAAACAAAAATCCAAGGATGGCTTTTTTTTTCCTCTCCTAACCTCTTCACCTAGCTTTCGCCTCCCCCTCCCACATCCTTCTGCTTTCCTAAAGGAGTCCTTTCCACTGGTCAGCAGTGGAGAAGGCAGCGTGTTCCAGAATATGCGGCTTTCTTAATCTAATACAGCGTTGATGGTTTCTTTCATTAAGTTTCAGCATCCTTCTGAAAATCTGGCGAATACTATGATACATGCTATCTCCGTTAAATGTATTAAAAGAACATTCAATCAGGAAATTAGTTAACTATTCTCTAAATAAATTATATTTGAAATGCTACATATAAAATATGATAATTCGGAGAGTGAATCAAATTATACATAATATTTTAATGTTTTGTCAAAGAGAGAGAACAGGGCATAAGCTTTAGGGCCAGACAGAGATCAGTTTGATTTATGGCTCTACATTCGGGGAACTTATTTAGGCTTTCCGAATCCATTATTAGATTCTCATCCATTACCATTGTTTCCGAGCTGGGCATTATTGGCATTTGAGGCAGGATAATCTTGTGTTCCGTGAGGTAGTCCTCAGCATTTCTCACCACGGTACTCCTCCTTTTTCTAGCTATTAACTCCCAGTAGAATTTCGACCTCTAGCTTTGAGATAACCGAATACCCCTACTAATCTGCAAACACCCCCTGGGAGGGTGGCGATGCTCCCAGCTAAGAGCAGGTGCATTAAATGAGTTGTCATAATGCCTCTTCAAGTTGGAAGCATTTTCCTGGCACTTTGGGGTAAACAAAGAGGTAGCTTAATCCCAGCCCAGTCCACAGGGTTTTGTGTGGAGCACGCTGCGTCATCTAGACATCTCACCAGTAACCTTGCAGCAGGAGTTACACCTGACCCCAAGGATTATTGTAAGAACGCAATGACGTGTGCGTCACCGGCTAAGCACCAGGCAGCCAGGCTGGTGCGTTCAAGTCAGCCGTGGTAGGTGCTGTCCTTACCGCTGTGAAAGCCAGGTGCCGGAGATGAAGGACGGGGGAGGTGGCCAGGAAACCAGTTACCTTGTTTAAGACGTTTTGGAAAAACAGGGAAGTGGGAAGTAAAAAGTAACTAGACAGTGTCGACTTGTCAGTTTCTCCCCCGCACCCCTCCCGTCCCTGAAAATGCTGCGTGTACTCGACGCGTATGCTTGAAGGCCTCTGGAGCAGGATGATGGTGAAAACAAGGCTGGGCTTCAGGAGGATGTAAAGGGCCGTGAGTGGGGCAAGATGATGAGGACGCCAGCTGGGCACACAGGGACAAGAGATCACCAGCATTCTATGGGGCTTTTCCAAACCCCAGGCTGTGCTTACGTGTTCGCGGACCATGTCCAATTTCCCCGAGATTTTCACCTGCTCCGCACTCTATTAGCACCCGGCTCCGAGAGTGATGGCCAGCACTCAACAGAGCTGGTTTAACGTGATCAAGCTCAAGAAAAAGGAAACTGGAATCGATAGCGCGCCGGCTAAATGAGAGGATGGATGTACCAGGAAGGGAAGTTATCTCCTCCCTACAACCTGTTGCTGGCGCTAGACCTTGGCCTCAGAGCACTGATATCTGACGGCGGTTCAAGGACCACTTTTATGTTTGTTTTTTTTTTAAAGCACATTTCAATGACTTTTTTTTTTTGTTTTTAACCCTCAGTTGCCCTATCTTTTTTCCTCTACCTTCTGTGAGTGGCACTAAAAAATCCTTTTCGTATCTGATTCATTCCAGTATCCGTTCAGTTCCTAATCTCGCCTTCCTATGCCAAGAAGTATTTTCCAACACAATTATTGCCAAGTCATCCCTCACATAATCTGCTGAGGCTCTTTCCACATTCTCTGTGATGATCCGGAAATCATAGGAAAAATGTAGTCCCTGGCGTCTAGGAGGTGGGGTTTTGTCTCTTTTTGATCAACTGGTCAGTTTTTGTCTTTGTTTTTGTTTTTTTAACTAAATGAAAAGGAACCCATGATACTGGAAAAATGGTAACATGATTACAGCGGTTCCAAAAATTTAAAAAGGAGGGAAAAATTAAGTTTGAAGAATTATGGTGCTGTCCTAATGCTGTGTAAGAAGTGAGTGCAATGTTTAAGACAGCTGCAGAATAGGAGCGCCTGGGTGGCTTTGTCGCTCGAGCTCCTGACTCTTGATTTCCACTCAGGTCATGATCTCAGGGTCATGGGATCGAGTCCCACCTCAGGCTCCGCGCTGAGCATGAGGTCTGCTTGAGATTCTCTCTCTCTCCCTCACTCTCTCTCTCAAATAAATAAAAAAATCTTAAAAAAAAAAAAAAGGACAGCTATGGAATACTAACTCTTCATAAAGGTCTTCCCTAGGACAGTCCTCGTTGCAGATACTTTACAAATCTAGGGTTTTACGAGGTCAGAGGCTTACCCTTCCCCTCTCCTGGAGGTTAACAATGTAGTCTCAGAGGAGTGCTGAAGACATGAATTTACCTGACTTACTTGATCAGTTCCTCCCAAACCTCTTGAAGGATGGTATGCCCTTTCATCCTAACCCTATTCATAGCCCACAGAACTGGTATTCTGCAGATCACTATGATAAAGGATGAGAATTTTGTTCGTTTGTTTCTGTTTTGGTTATTGTGACTGCTTTTCGTTTTTTTAAACTTTCAATCAATTGGTAACTAAGATTTTCGCTAGATACAAGAGCATATGTTTGAAGGTCATGCCTATGTCCTGTTACTATGAAAGGTTCTAAGCACGTACCCTCAGTCCCTGATTATCTTGTCATTGACTGATCGCAGGCAGTTTGCAGGAAGGCACTGGTCCACAGACAGTACCGAGAAATAACTCGATCATTCACTGGGCACCACTCTTAACCTTAGCAGAATGCATCGCACTGGGAAGAGGACAATGGCACATCTAAAACAAGCTTCCACACCCACCAACATGAAGCTGTGACATATGGAAACACATTATTCCTTTCTCTTGAGGAATGCCGGTCAAAGCCACTTCCTAAATCAACGATCCAATAACATTTCAAAGCCGAAGTCTGGACAAAAACAGAAGCCACCTCCCTAAATTGTTAAGAACATCTCTTCGACGCGAATCCCTTTCTCCACAGATGTTAAGTATTTAGCAATAATAAAAAGATGGCCAAATTCTTTCCATTATGTTTTTTTTTTTTTAAACCTGCACAAATGGAGTTCAAGGCAGAGAAGAGAGGCCAGCTCTCCATTCCTTGTTTACCAGCGGAATGATGTTCATCAAACGTACAAAGCACAAAGCACGGTAAAACAGCAAAGGCAAGTAGCAAGGCTAGCTGAATTCAAATTGAATTCAATCGTTTTTGAACAGGGATATGTCGAAGTGCTTTACACTGTGTTCCTTTGCCACAAAAGTTAAGAATGCCATATTAGTGTGACTTTTTTCCCAACTAATTAATTTGCCGTAATATAAATGGAACTCAAGTTCTTGGAGTAGCCCCAATGAGAATATTTCCAGCAGATTACAGTTTTGTTTCAATGTCATTAAATGATGGCTAGCTAGCTATTATTAGAGCACGAAGAGGAGAATGACAGTGTGACCTAAACTAACAACAATAAATCGGGGCCGGTTCCACGTCTAGATTTGCCTCTTAAATGGTAACATTCAGGAATTGTTCACGGAAAAAACTGACTCACAGAGCAACAAAGTGGATACTTATCACCTTGCAGAATTCCCACCGTAGAGGCCAACAATGACGGGGCTATAGGGGGCAGCGGGGATGATGGTGACAGTTGTGAAAGAAAGGAAGATGCTGAACTGGACAGTGATGGTGATGGGGTGACAGTGAAGATGGGGACTCAGAGATGGCCATCAGTGGCATCTGACTCACTGATCATCCATGCCTGGCACCGGACTAAAGGCTTTCTATACATCACCCCTACTTAATTCCCATGACCTTCCCGTGATGTGGGCACTGCCCCTGTCTCTGTCTCACAGCTGGGGGACTTTAGGGTCACAGGGACACATAATGCATGTCTGTTGAATTCGTACATGGAATCAGAGTAGGTCACGAGGTACACTACAGTCTCAGACCAATGTTTACCTTGGTTAGATTTTTACCTAGTTGCTTTGCAACAACCTACAAATATTAAAACTCAAGAACTTGAAAATTTTGCTGCTATCTCTTACTCTTTCCCATTTGGGGAGAAGGAACCCAAATATCTTTTGGGTTTTTTTGCCCTTACGAAGGTCCTATTTTCCATTCATTGTCTTTTCATATCATTCTTCTCTGTACTTTCTTTTAGGTTCTACTTTTTTAAAGGTATAATAGAAAAAAATGGAAATGACATATGAAGAAAAATTCACCAACTGATCTTAATAAAAAGATCCTTTTAAAAACTTGTATGTCACATTTTTAAAAACAGAGTCTTGCATTGTATTGGCTTCTTACATTCATTAAGCGTTCACCCGTTATTTAAGCTCTTTTTCTCTTAAATTTATGACGAGTCAGCCATGATCCACATATTCTTACATTACTGCATTCTTTGCACTCTACTTGCTTTGCCAGGACTTCATTTAATTTGTGTGGGCTTATTTTCCTATTAATAACATATTTTGAATTTTAATTTACACTTTGAGAGCATTAGAAATGTCACCTCATACAGGACCTTTAAATCTGGTGAGTATATTCCAAGTTCTGTTTCCTGGGTCATCAATTACGTACAAGTTCTTGACATGGCTGTGGGCTGAATTTGAGAGGTTCTTCAACGTTGATGCCTAATCACGGGTAATTATCCTTTAGGAGAAACCTTTTGTAACATTCATACTTCTCTAAGATTATTATGAGACTTTAGTCAAATTCCTACTTCTGTAAGACTTAGGAGAAATCTTTAGTCAAGTTAATGCTTTTTTAAGATTTTTATGGAACCGAAATCTGTATTGTTCATTCCAGTTCGCGCGCGTGTGTGTGTGTGTGTGTGTGCGTGTGTGTGTCTGTTACATATATTACAAATGGACCTTATACTGGTCTAGTATAACATAATTTTAACAAAGACATGGCTGGTCATATCCAGATATATGTTTTTAGTTGGTTTAAATTAATCAGTTCATTTCCATGACTTGTTCCATCCTTCCTCTCAATTTGTCAGTTTTTGCTTCGTGTATTTCGGTACTTTATGGTTAGGTGTGTGTATATACATTTATAATTTTATATCTTCCTGGTCTACTACCCTTTCGTCATTGTGAAATACTCCTCTTTCTCTCCAGCAATATTTTTTTGTTTTAAAGTCTATTTTGTGTGATATCATCATGACAACTGTATCATTCTTATGGCTACTGTTTGTATAATACATCTTTTTCCATCATTTATTTAAATAAATTTGTGTCTTTGAATCTAATTTGTGGTCTTGGTAGACAGCATGTAGTTGGATCCTGCTTTTTAAATCTAGCCTGCCAAGATGTTTTAGACCATTCATATTTAATGTACATGGTTGGATTTATATTTTTTTCATTTTGCTCTTTGTTTTTTATATATATGCTGTCTTTTTTTGTTCTATTCCTCATTTATTTTTGGTTAAGTATATTTTTAGTATAGTATTCTAACTCCTTTGTTGATTTTTCTGTGATTTTATTTGGAATTATTGTCTTTACGGATGCTGTAGCTGTTACAATATGCATTCTGACTGAAGACTAACAGTCAATTAATCACAGTAAAATATAGAAAACTGGATCCTTTATAACTCCATTTCCTCACCATTTTGTGCTATTATTGTCATATATATTACATATATATGAATGTGTACCTATGTATGCAAATATAATAATATAACATTATAATATTTAAATGATAGATTATACTTTTTTAAGAAGTCATTAGAAGAAATGATAAAGTATACTTACAGAGCCTTTTATATTAACCTACACATTTAGTATTTCTAGTGCATCCCATTTCTTTCTGTGAATTTGAGTTCTCTTCTGGTATCAATTCCTTTCAGCCCAAATGATTTCCTGTTGTATTCTCAAAAGGCAGGTCTACTACCGATGTGTTCTCCCAGGCTTTTTATTTTCTTCTTTAAATCTGGGGATGATTTTATTTCATCTTCATTTCTGAAGGTGAGTTTTGCTGAATATATACTTCCTGGTTTTTTGGTTTTTGTTTTTTCTGTCAGCACTCTGATTATGTCCTTCAACTGTTTTCTGGACTCTCTTCTTTCAAATGAGAAATCGATCATTAATTGCGCCAGATCTTCGGGTAATGAGCTGTTTCTCTCCTGCTGCTTTCCAGATTTTCTCTTTTTCTTTGGCTTTCCACAGTTTGATCATGAGGTGGCTAGGCATGGATAATTTTGTGTTCATTTTTCATAGGATTCGTTGAGTTTCTTGGATCTGTAAAGGTAGTTTTCAAATTTGGGAAGTTTTGGACCATTATTTCAACAAAATTTTGCTCTGCTGCTTTCTCTCTTTCTTCTCCTTTTGGGACTCCCATTACATGTATGTTGGTATTTTTGTTGTTGCCCCACAAATCTCCAAGGGACCCTTAATTTTTCTTCAGTACCTTTTGTGTGTGCTTCACATTGGATAATTCCTATTGATTAGTCTCAAATTCTCAGATTCTTTCTCCTGCCATCCCAAATCTACTCTTGAGTCACTCTAAATTTTTCATTTCAGGTCCTGTATTTTTAACTTCAGAATTTCCATATGATTATTTTTTAAAAATAATTTCTATCCACTTATTGAGATTTACTATTTGTTGATTCAGAGTGTCACAATTTCCTTTGATTCTGTAAAAATAATTTCATTTAGCTGCTTTGAAGTATTGGTCTACGAAATCCAACATTTGGGGACACTCAGATAATTTCTATTGACTGCTTTCTTTCTTAGTCACACTTTCCAGTTGCCTTAACTTTTTGTGGCAAACCGAACATTTTAGATAATATATTGCAGCAACTCGGGATTCTGATTTCTCCCTCTGACAGTGGTGGTTGTTGATTTGTATTATGGTTTGTTTTGTTTGTTTGTTTGGCAAATTGACTGGGCTAACTCTGTGAAATGTGTCTCCCCACGGAGTATAGCTACTTATGTCCATGCTTGGTTTCCCTTTCATTCTTGTTTTCATTTTTAAACTTGGATTCCTAGGGAGTCACCCTTGCAACTGCACAGCTCAATGATCCACCAATGACTGGATTGAGGTTATTACACTCAAACATCTTGAGCTAGTAAAATTTCCACCCTCTGATGAATAGATCCAACAGTCAATAGTTTTTCGAGCATAAAGCTTCTCAGATTATTGCATGCTTTTGGTTGATTCTACAACGCTTAAATTTTTTTTTCCAGTTTTATAATTGCTTTTTTGGGAAGAAGATTAACCAAGCTTCTCATCTGGTCACACCTGGAAGTCCTTGAAATTAGGATCTTGACTTTTCATCTCTGCATTCCGAGGCTTAACACATAGTAGGCTTGCAGAAACTGTTGGCAGAGAAGTTCACCTTTTAATTTCCTTTTTTAAAGATGGATACATTTCCTAAAGATTATGTGGAAAATTATCTGTTATCTCTGATTTTTCAAACTGATGGCTACTGACTCCTTGATGACATATGCAGGTTCCCTAAATGTCATATGATGCGTGTCATAGAACTTGCTTATTGAATAAATTTAGTCTTTCTTTTTTTTAAATTTAGTCTTTCTTAGTACACTCTCCCTTCCCACCCAGTTTCATTGAGATATAATTGAAATATAATTGTGTACATTTAGGTGTATAACATGATGATTCGATATCCACATATATTGCAAAATGATTATCTTGGTACTCTTTAACTATTTCTTTTCTCATTACAGTTGCGCTTTTTATATTTTTACTACTCGAAGACCAAATACAATTTTTCTTGACAATTTCTGGGTTCCCTTCTTTGTTTCCCTGTGTTCAAAATAATTTCCTTAGGAAAATTAATAACCTCATGCTATATACTGTGTAAGCAGTTATACTCTAAATGAAGTATAATTACATGAACACCTTACAAATTGGTGATAATAACTGAGTGTCTTTTGCAGATTACCTATTTGCAAATGAACAATCAAGTAACTATAATGAAGAATATTAGGGATATTGCATCATAATATGTATTATTTTCTTTCTTTCTTTTATCCAGAGTAATACAGTTTTAACTACCTCTTATTGAAGATACTCTTATAAATAACATCCAATTTATCATACCTCACAATTCTTAAAAGCCATGTATTGGTAACATATATACTGTAACTTATACCAAGTCTTTGACCAGATGAGATCCAAAAGCAAGTTTTCATAAGAATTGTTAATCTGAAGTAGGAATAACACAAAAGTTTATGAGGGTTCTCAGTAATAGCTTGTTTTAATTGCAACAGCTACGAAACCAACTCTACTAGATAATTTAACCAATTACCAATTCTACATTTTTATTATGACAAATCTTCTCCAAAAAGATAGGCTTCCCTCTTGAGAAGTTCACTTCACATATGTTCTGAGTATTCACTGATAAGGCACATTAACAAATTTAGAAGGTAGCATTGGATAGTTAAATGTGCATATCTGTACTTTCTTACTATTGCCGATTGTGATTCATCTATGAAAATGCAGGACATGGAACGGGAACAAAAAGATAAGTGAAATCCCTAAACACAACATTCAATCTCTTTTTCCATAAAGGCTCTTAATAACAACGACAAAAGAATTTGAGTTCAGTCCCATTTCTTCTCTCTACCCCATCTACCCCAAAAGACACTACTGAGAACTAGAAGTGCCAGAGAGTAGACAGAAAAATGGAAGAAGAGAAAGAACAAAGTGCCTGGAGAATAATACATAGAGCACCTAATGATTCCATGAATAATTTATTGTAAACTCTACTTTTCTAAACTTCCCATCAATCACTTTTTCATTAGTGACCGAAGGTAGAGTCAAATAGCACACCTTTAAAGTTATTACATCTTAATTTCTTCAAAGTTGGACTGCAACACAGAGAGGAAGGGAAAAAAAACAAGGCAAATAAAGCATAGCAAAATTTTTAAATGGTCAGTTGAAGCATCTCTCTCTATGTATTTAGACATTTAATTTCTCTCAGCAGAGTTTGTGGTTTCAGGGTATATAGCTCACACATAGTCAGATCTATCCCTAAGCATTTCTTATTATTTGATGCCTGTTCATGGGTCAAAAGACTCAATTCATTAAAGATTTCAATTTTCGGGTGCCTGGGTGTCTCAGTTGGCTAAGCGACTGCCTTAGGCTCAGGTCACGATCCCAGAGTCCCAGGATCAAGTCCCACATCGGGCTCCCAGCTCCATGGGGAGTCTGCTTCTCCCTCTGACCTTCTCCCCTCTCATGCTCTCTCTCACTCTCTTTCTCTCAAATAAATAAATAAAATCTTTAAAAAAAAAAAGAAAGAAAAGAAAAAGATGTCAATTTCCCCCAACTTGATATTATAGATTCAAGAAAATCCCAATCAAAATCCCAGCGAGTTTGGAAGCAATTGAAAAAACTGATTCCACAATTCACCTGGAAATGCAAAGAACCTAGAATTGATGAAACAACTGCAAAAGGAAGAACAAAACTGGGGGAATGACACTACCTGATTTCCAGATTTATGATAAAGCTACAGAAGTGAAGACCATGTTACATGGGTGTAAAGACAGACAATCAGCTTAATGGAAGAGAAGAGAGGATCCAGGCTTCAACCCACACATACACAGATGATTGTTTTTCTGACAAAGGTGCAAAGGCAAAGCAGTGGAGAAAGAATAATCTTTTCATTAAGTTGTTCTGGAATAACAACTATATGGATATCCATATGCATAATATGACCGTTTTCCATACCACACACTAGATATAAGAATTAATGCAAGGTGGGTCATAGGCATAATGTAAAACCTAAGGTCCATAACACTTCTTGAACTGAAGTTTGAGAAAAATCTTTGTGACATCAAAGATATAATCACAAAAAATAAATTCACAAATTCTCCTCCTTCAAATCAAAAGCTTCTGTTCTTCAATAGATACTGTTAAGGAAAAAAAAAAAAAACAAGATAGCCATGAGCTGAGACAAGATATTTGCAAAGCGTATATTTAATGAAGAACTTGAATCTAGAATATCCAAATAAAGAATTCTCAAGACTCAAAAATAAAAAAAGCAACGGAATAAAAAAATGTACAAAAGATATTTAAATAGACATTTTGCCAAAGAAGATATGCAGATAGCAAACAAACCCATGAGAAGATGCTCTAAGTCATCTGTCATTAGGCAATGGCAGATGCAAATTTAATTAAATGTAAATTAAATTCACAATAATATACTTCTACACACCTACTAAGATGACTAAAATGAAAAAGACTATATCGTGTGTTGGCAAGAAGGTGGAGGAACTGGAACTCTCGTTCGCCACTGATAGGAATATAAAATGGTATAAACATTTGGGAAAGAATTAGACAATTCCTTGAAAAATTAAACCTACACCTCAGCTATGATCCGGCCATTTTATTCCAAGGTATTTAACAGGAAATATGTGTTCATACAAAGACTTGCACAGGAATGGTCACAGCAGTTTGTTATAGCCCCAGACTGGAAACAACTAATTATCCATCAACAGATAAATGGATAAACCCACTATTATATATCCATATATGAACACTAATGATCAATACAAAGGAATGAACTCTTGACACCTGCAATAGCGACGATGACTTTCAAACTAATTAGGCTGAGGGAAAGAAATGAAAAAAAAAGAGTAAAGACTGCATGCTTCCATTTATATAAAATTCTGATAAGTCAGGAGTCTCTATGGAGACAGAAAGCAGATGAGTGGTCGCTAGGGATGCAAGGGTGGAAGGGGTGACGGGGGGACTGCAAAGAACCATGAGAAAATGTGGGGGACTGTGGATACCCTCATTATTGTAAGTGGTTTTGTGAGTGTACACCTACATAAATCTTATCAGATTGTACACTTTAGTTTTTTTAAAGATGTATTTGTTGAGAGAGAGAGAAATCACGTGGGAGTGGGGCGGGGGGAGAGAGAGAGAGAGAACCTCAAGCAGACTCCCCACTGAGCATGGAGCCCAACGTGGGGCTCTCTCCCAGGACCCTGAGATCATGACCTGAGCCAAAACCAAGAGTCGGTCGCTTAACTGACTGAGCCACCCAGGCGCCCCCAGACTGTACACTCTAAGTATATGTTTATTGTATGTCAAATATACCTCAATAAATTTAAGAAAAAAAATAGCAAAATGTTACCTGTTAAATACTTCAAAGAGTTTGAAACTTACAGGAAACCCTAAGTTTCCTTACAGTTTAAAAACTGTAAGGAAAAGACCAATAAATGAATCAGAGAAAATAAAATATAAAGTATGAGAACACAGGTTGAACAATGATATAAGCATCAGGAAACAGAGGTTGAAGGCTAAGAAAGTGAAAGAGCCAGAAGCCAAATTTTCCATGATTCTTGTCACAGCAATGAGTGTGCTACATTCTTATGTAAAAGCAGAAACCAAAGTAATTTGGCTTCAATTAAAATGTTTGAGGGAGGAATTTGGGTCATAGTTGTGAATGGCAAAGCTGCCAACGTTGAAAATGAAGCGTATGCATCTGAATATTTAAAAGACTTAAGAAAGTGTTATTTGTTAGTTCGGCCTGCATGGCCTCTTTTAAACTGCCACATGCTTGCTCTTAGGGACGGTCGAGTGATTCAGCCGAGGACCGGGATCTGTGAGAAGACCCTCTCGACACAGTGGTCTTGCTTGGAAATCCAAGAGTTCTCGGTCTCGGTCCCGATTCCATTCTGGACCTGAGGTCAGCTTGAGAGCAAATGATTGGCCTTTTCAATACCTTCCAATTTAAAAAATGGGAAAAGAGAGGCCTGTGTTCTATATGGGGAGAGGCCAATTAGGGTTTTCAATGCTTTCAGTGCCCTGGAGATCGTCCCTGCCCAGGTAAGTTATTAATTAAATGGCATCTTTGCCTTTATCACTGCTGTCCTCATAACGTAAAATGTTAAGTGTCCTCTTATTCTCATTGCTTCTAAGAAGGCTGCTTTTGTCTGTTCGGAAAAGGAAAGGGAGAAATCAATCCTCCAGTACACTGACTGATGACCTGTGTATTTCAATGGCACTTAATCACCATGGTACCCGGGTACTTGGACCCCAGCAATAAATTGAGAACAAGAACATCAAACCCACAGCTCCGCATGACGAGGCCGGTAGGAATTCTAGGACATGAGTCTTTGAATCTGTTCCCTTTGTGTAAACAAGCAGAAGGCCAGAATGGATGTGGAGCTTGTGGTTCCCAAGGTTATTCAAATTGAAACTTAATAGCAAGGACCTCGTCTATTCGAGCTCCCATTTTCTCACAAGAACAGATAACCTCTTGCAGAGGGGGCCACACCAGCGCGTCAGGCCTGTCTCGGGAGACACTCACGGCAGCGGAGTCAACCACGCGGCCATGTCTGGTGGATGTGGGAGGCTGAGATTTCTCATCAGCTGAGATTTTTAAGACCATCCATGGTCTTGAGCTGTTTCTACCTGCGGGCAATTTGGAATACGGAATCAGAGTATTCACGCTGCACTTTCTTGTGAGACAAGAAGGAAAATTCAGAAGTCTGGCCTTGATCAAACTACAGACTCTTTCCTGAAATCCTGATTTTCCATATTGAGCAGCTAGAGGGGCAACAATGCAAGACAGCTGCCCGTTGCTTGGCTAAAGGGACCCCCTGTCTTGGAAAATTGATTAGGATGATGTTAAGAGTCTCTCAAAACTCTTTGGAAAATAATCTTTCTCTGTGGATTTTGGCTACATTTTAGGGGGAGAAAACTATGTGGCAGAATGCTAATTTCAATTTGTTCACTTAGCCATCGAAAGGACCTGTTTGAAACTGATTTTGGAGTAAGCTGCAGCAAAACATTTACCTTTTAGGAACTGAATTAGTGAAATTATTCTGCAATGCCTCGAGGTAATTCTCTAAGATTTAATCTCTAAGTTTATTAAATATCAAGTAGTCGGAGATTATTTTAAAAGAAGCACATGTAGTAAGCAGTTACTTTAATTGTGGCTAATCCCTTACTGTGTCATTTTCCACCAAAAGTTTTTCTTCACTCTTACCTATGAACTTTTTAAGCTCATAAGTGAGAGCTCCCACAATCTTTACGTAAAAGAACCGTGCACACACAAGGTGAATGTTAGCCACAACTACGGCAATAAATGACTCAACAAGATCAGATGATATAGAAAGTTGTCTGTTTTTTTAAGGTCAAGAATCCTGTTCGTTCTTAGCAAACGTAAACACGGTTTTTGCAGAGGTAAGGTGTTTTAGCTCTCTTAAAAATAAATTTACAAACTGCAAGTCACAGTAACAATCCATTTAAAAAATACGACATACTTATTTTTTTAAACTGGATTTCTTTTGATGCACAGCCCATTCAAATTCTCAGAATTCTAAGCTTGTACAATATAGCATCAACATATAAACCTCTTCTTAACTAAAACGGATATTTTTCAAAATTTAAAATTTTGTTTTTCCCGTAAAATTTCTTGAAATGACTACAGCTATGCAATTCGGCCACAGCATACAAACTACGTAGGAGTTGTAACATAGGAAAGCCTAAAACAGGAGGGAAAAAAACAGCCAAAGCCCTGGGGCATTCCAAACCCTCGTTGTAAATATTCTCCTGTGTCGTGGACCCCAAAACAGATTGAAACAGACCCTTTTCTATCAGTTTCCATTGTCTCTTGAGTATACATGAGCTAACCAACTAACTAACGTACAATTCCCAGACAGCCCCTTTAGTACTCTAGCCCGTATTTCAAAACCGGATTTAACGTATCAAACTAATTTCGTATTAAGCTACCATTTATGAAGATTTCCTCCTCCTCATCGAACAGTGCTGAGAGTACTCCATCCACAGTCCTGTGTGTCTGCGGCATATGTGGAAGGAGAAGGAGCATTAATTATAATTACCCCTACTGTAATTACCCTCGATAGCACTGCCGAACTTGTAGCCCTGCCGAACTTGAGGAGCTAGGGATAATGTGACAGGAGGTGATGAAGGACCACGAAGGTGAAGTGCAGTCCAATGTTTTCTTTTTTTTTTTTAATTTATTTATTTGACAGAGAAAGAGAGGGAGATCACAAGTAGGCAGAGAGGCAGGCAGAGAGAGAGGGGGAAGCAGGCTCCCCGCTGAGCAGGGAGCCCGATGCGGGGCTCGATCCCAGGACCCTGAGATCATGACCTGAGCCAAAGACAGAGGCTTAACCCACTGAGCCCCCCAGGTGCCCCAGTCCAATGTTTTCTGAAGTGAGACTGCTAATTCTCACCATAATTAACACTAATTCTCACTGCTAATTAACACCATATGTTAAATGGTGTTACAGTAAAAACGAAATAAAATAAAAATAAAATAAGTAACATAAAAGTTTCGTAAAAAAGAAAAAACTCAGAAGTATGTTTGAGAAAAGCTAGAATAAACAAAGTTAAATAGTTTGCTTGACACTTTCCATATACTACTATGCATCACATGCGTCAAGAGAAAAAGAGACTGTGTGAGAACCTCCTAATATTATTTTACCAGGAACTCCACAGCCCCCATCCCACCACCCCTCAGCCTGCAGAACCTTTCCTAGGGTACCTTAAGGGAAAAGATGCCCGCCCCATTTTAGAAGGTAATGTTTGAAGTAGCAGTCAGTCCTCTTAAGAAACATCAGGAAAAGTCCAAAAGGTGGGTATTGGGACAGCTGTGGGAAATGGCATACAAGCTGCTAATGTATTTATAACAGTAAAATGTAAATTATTCACCTGCTTTTGTGGGCTTTTTATATTTTCCCAACATGACTTTCCTGCCCAGTTTTGTGTGTGTGCAGTTTTCTCCCCGGTTTTCAATCTCTTCATCCCCGAATATTTCCAAAAAGGCGACCTTAGATGGTTTCTAAAAGTAGGGAGGCAGAATGACCAAACTTAGACATATGATAGTCTCTATTCCCTCCCTACATGTATGGCAATCCTCTTTCCACACAAGACAATGCTCTGAGTGTGGGATATTTAGGTTTTGAAAGTGAATAAGGTCTGAAACCAGTTAAAAATATTTTATAACCCAGAACATTTGCAGATGAGTGCTACCTCCAATAACTGACCTTTTACACTAGTTAACTTTTCCTGTTGTACAAGAAATTCAATCAATGCTTATTTTTCACTGTCTCACCAGCATGAGTCATCTCTGGCTTTGGCGTGTGTTGATTTGCAAGCCAGCTTCAAACGAACCATTACGATAATCTGATGCAGAGTTAGAAAACACTATAAATGGTTATTTAGGAGGAGTTACATATAATTTTTTTCATCAATGATATATATTCTGATATTCCGGCAAAGTAGACAACAAAGGTAGTAAGTGGATTTTTAATAGGGCCTTAAGCAGATAATAATCTGATTTTTCCTCCCATCTCCCGCAGAGTATGTTCGGATGCTAATAGAAGCTATATTGGAATAGAGGGAAGTATGAAATCTGAATATCAATCATCAGTCAATGAGCAGCTACAATATGACATCACGTAGTCTGTGATTTTGCGTAGCACGCGGTGGAGTGTCCTCCCCTGGCTCATTTTTTAATTTGTAAGTTTCCCCCCGAACATTATTTTTGAAACAGTGCGTGCTCTACTCATCCTTATCATTTCGTAAGCCAGCTCAAGACCACTGTCTTCCATTATTGCGGGGATATGCCTATGCATTTAGGTCTATTCATATTGTGGGAGAAGAGTTTCCTTTCCTTTTTCTCCCTCTCCTTCACCGTCCTCTTTTTTTTACCTTCTCTTTTTAAGCAACAACTTGAAAAGCACAAATCTTAACTATCCTGATCATTCCCTTCGATGTGATGTGGGATATGAAGTCACTTCTCAAAGCTGTATTTGTCCATGTTGCTTTTTACCACCGCGGATGACTGGGTTATAAAAAAAATTCCCAGGGGCGCCTGGGTGACTGAGTGAGTTAAAGCCTCTGCCTTCGGCTCAGGTCGTGATGTCAGGGTCCTGGGATTGAGTCCCACATCTGGCTCCCTGCTCACGGGAAATCTTCCTCTCCGTCTGCCCCTAATCCCACTTGGGCTCTCTCTCTCTCTCTCAAATAAATAAATAAAATCTTAAAAAAAAGAAAGAAAGAAAGAGAAGAGCATCAGATTTGGGACCGGAGAATATGGCTCAGGTCACAGTCTCACTGCTGTGCCAAGTATGCAATTTGGAACAACCGTAACAGGTACCTCCCCAAATCAGTAGTGATGTTTCTCTAGGCCAGGCTTAATTTTCGATTCTTTTTGATTAAACAATTAAGCAGAAATCTCAGGAAACTAAGGCACTAGCTAAAGTCACTTATATTCTAGATTCTAGAGAGTCATAAGCAACATTCAAGTATTACCTGTTTCTTTGTCTTATCGCTAGATAAAACGTGTGCGACAAGGGAACTCTGGGTCTTGTGGTAACTGGTTGTGTGGTGTTAGACACCTAAGTTAAACTTTTCAAGCTTCACTTACTATCTTTGTAAGACGGAACATAGAATACATTTGCTCTCAGAACCTCATAGAGATTGTGTCAAAACAAATCATCTCCGTTTAAGTGAGTGGAGCACACTGCAAAGAAGGGAAATCAAGGGGGGCTGCTGGAGAGGGTGAAGGGGGAGGGAAATGTGGGGAGAGAGAGGATGCAGAGATGGAAATAAGACGGCCAATATGGGGGAGGGGGGAAGAGCGTGCCTGGGAAGGAGCAGGGAAGACAGTAGCGGAGGGAAAAGGGAAGGCGTATGAGAGCGTGGTTTGGGTGCAGCTCGGGCAGAGCTAACCGACAAAGGCATTCAAGAGTAAGAGCTACAGGAGTGGAAATGAGAGAGTGCAGAGACGCGTATCCCGCATTTTCTCTTTTGGTTCAGGATTTTGCTACGTGTCAGCTTTGAGTGGGCATTTTGAAAGGAAGAAAAGCATGTTTGGAAAACTGGGGCAGGACAGAGGCAAGCAGTTTTACAAAGTTGTGGTGGAGGGTGCAGAAGACAGTAAAGAGAAAGGAGGCAAGCACTATTCACCTATTTTGTCCTCCGTATGGGCCACAGAAGGCACAGGAGACAGAAGGAAGAGGGCAGGGAACATTGATGTAGCTTCTGGAAGGGAGAAATACCCCAGGAGGACACCTGTAGGGAAAACTATTTGTAATCATCTGCCTCTGAAACAGGAGAGCAACTGCCCCACTTATATAACAAACTGATTATAGGCCAGACTGCAGGAATCCAAGACCGTAACTAATGACCCTGGAATTCGGGAATTGATAGGATTTTCAAATTGCAAAGCTGGGTTGTCTTGATGAGAAAAGGAAGGGAAAACTCCAAGAGAACTCTTTAGAATTTCAGTAACCTGGCAAAGGCTAAACCCAGTCCCCACTTTGAGAGTGGCATGGAAGAGGAAGACTCTGGTATTGAAGATTTACTTCTTTAGACGGTAGAATGCAAAAGAGGTAGCCTGGTTGGCTTTTAGACTAGAGAATATGAACTTAGATCAGAACTTCAGAAAGGGAGGCAGGATGATTTTGAGAATTTGACAAAACCATAAACCCTCCCCCCAAGAGAAATGCACAAAAGTCTGCACACAATTTCGAGGACTTCGCAGGCTACCTGAGATCATGTGCTATGTCCCTTCACCATCCACAACACACAACAAACTGGATTTCTTCTACCGAATACTTAATTTCATGGAAAGGAATGGTTAAAGCTCAAGAAATGGTTGTTGCCGTTCAAAAAAGCACTTCTCTGTAGGGTGCAGCCAGGGAAGGTTTCAAGTTTGAGAACTGCCAATTGACTTAGTATTTCTTAAGAGGGAGACTACATGGAATTTTTGCAAGAATACAGACATGGCTATGGAGATGGTCAAAGCACAGGACATGGTAAAATGAAAGCAAGAACAGGTACACTATAGGTTAAGAATCTCGCACTCAATGTATTGCTTCTCTGGGAAACATATCAAAATGAAAACGAAGGGAAAGCTATATAACGGGCACTCGTGAGAATGAACTTGACTGCTTGCAGCCACGCAGGTGGGGGAAGGATATGCAATCTGCGGTAAATGGAAAAATGAGCAAACTATTTGTAAAAAATGAGTTCAGAGTTGCTTTGGAAGACAAGGTGAAATTCGTAAAGATATTGAAGCAACACAACCTAAGGGAAAAAACAATAACACAGGTAATAAACACAAGTCAGTTCCCCGGAAGCAGAGGTGCTAGATAGGAACAGTACGGAATTCGCTCATTTTTGCATTCTCGTGTTTGAAGACGTAAGATGACAACCACTGGGCGGCGGGCTTCAAAATCCCATAGCCCACACGGAAAGAGATCTTAAGAGACTTGATGAAGGTGATCTTCCAAAGCTAAAATGGCAGAGGTAGAAGAAGGACACTACAAAGAAAGTGGAAGATTTGGAAGCTCAAAGCCATGGTTATAAAACGACAGCGACTAACAATGGGAAAGTCTTTCACGAAGGGAGCTGCTAAATGCCCAAACTTGAGAAACAGAAGTAGATGTATTTCAGGATGTGGGCATCAAAGAGAAAAGATTTTTGTTTAAAACCAGGAACAGTCAGGAGAAAAACTGGGACAAAGCAGAAATGTCATGTGAAATGTCTTATATAACAAACTGATGGCTTAAGCCAATAAAAGTTTGGGAGCGAACAAGCACCTGTCCAAGGGGAAGGTGTGAGAAGGATGAGACAAAACAACACGTGGTCTCCGAACATACCATGGAAAGATATCTGGAGCCAACTAGCTAGAATTTGGAAGAAACTCGGAGTAAAGCAGAGTTATAAAATAGTGTTTTTGAGGTCATTTAGGAGAGAAAGAAGAAAAAGTCCTGGTCAGAGCATAAAATTTATCTGGATAGGATTCAGGCAAGAATCATCAATGGATGCTCAAACCAGTGGGTGAAAGAAACAGATATTTACATAGTCGAAGTATCTCCCTACAAATTATTTATTATTTACAAAGAGAAAAATGGTAACTTACCAGTAGAGAAATCTGACAAACATTCTCTTATCCAGTGTCATCACCAGTTACCATGACCAGGTTAAAGTGATGGGTAAGTTAACCAGTGGTGGGGTAGAGCAGCATCATGTGCCTT
>CM052894.1:68543266-68569342 GCA_028534135.1 Potos flavus | reverse complement strand
AAAAAAAAAAAAAAAACTTTGGAGCACAGGACTCAGACTATCTACTGAACTCAATACTAGACACTGTAGTAAATTCTAAGGACACAAAATTACAAGGAAATCTCACTTTCTTAGTAGTTCCGTTATTGTTGGTCAAAGTACCACTATTGTGATTCTGAATCTATTCTGTATGTACTAGAGCAAATGAGCACATATGTATGTATATACTTTAATTTTTTTTTAAGATTTTATTTATTTATTTGACAGAGAGGAATGAGATCACTAGTAAGCAGACAGGCAGTCAGAGAGAGAGGAGGAAGCAGGCTCCCTGTTGAGCAGAGAGCCCGATGCAGGGCTTGATCCGAGGGCCCTGAAATCATGACCTGAGCCAAAGGCAGAGGCTTTTAACCCACTGAGCCACCCAGGTGCCCCTACTTTAATGTTTTAAGTAAAAAAATTATTTTAGAGCAAGAGTTTTCACTGTAAATGAATGTGGGTACCAAGGGGGACCAGAAGAAGTTGAGAAAGAACACTGATGGTGCATTTGAATTGAAGATATCAGTATGATCTCATCGCTTCTGAAGAGATTAAGTCTTGGGTTTTGTCCTCTGACAGCAGTGACACTCCAGTATAATTAGAACGCCCGGCACCCAGATATTGGCTTCTAAACGATATTCCCTACTAAAAGGAGTCAGTTCTCCTTGAAGAAACGGCAGGTTCCGGGTCTAGAGCAGGAAAAGTGCAAGGTGAGAGCTGAACATCTTTTGCCAGAAAACAAGGCAATGCGTGATAGTAATGGCATCGTTTCAAAAGGACCCAGAAGGGGCTGTTACCAGATAAATCTGGAAAATTTTAAGACCCCAAAATAATCACAATAGTAATAAATTATAATGTATCAAATTAAAAAATCTTGGTCTGAGGTGAAACTCAGAAGCAGGGTAGGCGGGAGGAAATAAGACAGGAGGGAGAGGGGAAGAGAGGGCAGAGAGACAGCGAGAGAGAGAGAAATTGTATGTGTACGTAGGTGTGCGGGGAGGAGAGAGAGACAGTGAGAGAGACAGGACATGAGGGAGAGTGTAGGGGTGTCTGGCCAGGGAGGGAGGAGGAGGAGGAAAGAAAATTGACAACTGATTCAGGCTAGGATTATCACTGGGTGCTAAAAGCAGGTTGCTAAGGAATAGAAATTCACATTGTCTTCTCCCTTTAGATTACTTATTAATTACAGAGCATCATTCCATAGATAACTTATTAATTACAAAGGAGAAAAATGATCTTTTACATTGGAGAGATTGAGCAGTCAGTACCTTAAGCAAATGATCAAGCTTATCATCAGTAGTGAAACAAGCCACCACCTTGTGCCCTGTGTTGCAAGAAGTGTACGTCAGTGATGTTAAACATGTTTAACCCTGTGGTTTTCAAAGTGGGGTCCCCAGACCTGCAGTATCAGCGTCTCCTGGGACCTTGTTGGAAATGCAGTGAGTGGACCCCAACACAGACCTATTGAATCAGGAACGCTGGGGCAGGGCAGGCAATCCGGGTCGAGAAAGCCTCCCGATGATGCGACAGCACACTAAAATTTGAGAACCCCTAGTTTCACCTGAATCTAATGAGGAGAAAATTAGACAAATTCAGATCAACAGAGTTTCTACTGGCCTGAACTCTTCAAGAAAGTCAAGGTCACACAGATAACAAAAAAGTAGAGCCGGGGAGGGTTTGTGGGAAGAAAACTTTAGATGAAAGCTAAAGAGATAGGGGGCCTGGGTGGCTCGGTTGGTTACTTGTCTGCCTTCAGCTCAGGTCATGATCTCAGGGTCCTGGGATCGAGTCCCACAGCAGGCTCCCTGCTCAGCGGGGAGTCTGCTTCTCCCTCTACCCCTCCTCCTTGTTCATGCTCTCTCTCTCTCTGTCAAATAAATAAATAAAATCTTCAAAAAAAAAAAATAAATAAATAAAGCCAAAGAGATATAACAACCACATGCAATGAATGAGTTTTAACTGGATTCTAATTTCAAAGAAAGGAAAGAAAAGAAAAAGAAAACCTGTCAAGACACCTGCAACTTATCCACTTACTTTCGAATGATTCGGGAAAAAGAAACAAAATAAGCAGATAAATTAAAATCTCTCTATATTTATCTGGATATAGAAAAAACTCAATCTGAAAGAACACTAACAGTTAATGTATATAAATGTTATTAAGCTCTTTTTTTCAGCTTTTCTGCAATTCTGAACAGTTTCCTAAAAAGCTGAACCAAAATTAATGCCAAAAAGAGGTCTAGGAACCGAAAGACAAAAGACAAAAGCCAAGAGTCAACACACAGAATGATTCTGGGCATGCATTTTTGCAAAGTGAAAGACTGAAGTATCCCGAAGCAACGAAATGCAGAGCTGAGAGCCCTGGGGTAGTCACCACGGGGGGCCTGCGGGGGCCCCACAGCTACCCACACACGGACTCAAAAAGTGCTGTACTTCCAATTTTCCCCTTTACTACGGAGGAAGTGCGGAGAGCGTTAATAACACTATCATCCATAAGCTTGCAATGTTCAGCATCCCAATAAAACTGAGGAATCTCGACTTGCAACCTCAGCAGTTAAATTACTGCCATGAAAATCACTTGCCAATGGCCAAGTGCATGAAAAAATAATTATGCATGTTTACTGTTAGCCATCAGTCAAGTCCAAGCGCCACGAGATGAACTACGAAATGTAATTAAATATGAATGCATAGTCTGAGGGCCTCTCAGCCCCCCCCTCCCCACACACACACGAAGTGAAGGTAAGAATTTTCTTTGGATTTTCCCGATAATTTTAAAAATCTATTGAAAAATGCAAAATGTAAGTCCGAAATGGCATCCTTCAAAGAAGGAGTCCAATCAGCAGCAAATAAACCAATAAAGAATGAGCTCTGTTCGTGGATGCATTAAACCCTTCATTTCGCGATCATCTGTTCTTGAGAAACTCTACAATCGACAGCAAGGCGCTCTCCCCGTATTTGAAGTGCATGATTTATGACTGACTTTCTTCCACAGCTTTTATGAGGAGGCATTTTTTAGCTGTCCCATGTGAGTTGCTAACATCTGCACCGATGAAAGAATTGTAAAGAGCAAAATTCACAAAGGATTACCACTATCAGATTTTTTAAAAGAGAAGCGATACATTATAATTTGAGGGACTGATAGTTTTTGAAGTACTTTCCAATGTAAACTTCAAAAGATCATAATGAATATTTAATTTCAGTGCAGCACACATTGCGAGTTCAAAATTACTGGCCACTAGGAAACTAAATCCACCGATAAAAGAATGGAACCGTTTATTACGTCCACAGGGATGATTTTGAGCTGTGATTATATGTAAATCTAATGTCTCTACGATTGATAACTTGGGATTAACTGGATATTTCTGCAACCTTAAAATAGGGTAAACAGTCAATAGTGAGAGGAGTTAATCAGTTAATGGATAGCAGTTGCAGCTGTGAAATGAATCCCCATTCTTTGAAAATCTGGATTTTAATCTTGAATGGTCTCTACACTGTAAGTAAGCACAATTTTGAAGCCTTTTATTAGTAAATCTCTTTTCCTGTCTCCAGTCGCCAGCTGTGCATCCATGAGACTTGGGGGAAAACAGCAAAACCCAACTGAAGATCAGCTTGAAACCGAGTCAAGGTTCTTGAGTGAAACAGGGGCTGGAGAAGGGAACCGCAGCCTGCAGTTATGACGGTGTCCCCTGTGGTCTCACAGACCTGGGTTGGCATAACTGCACACTCACCAGCTGTGCAACCTAATGAAAATCGCATCAGTTTTCCATGCCTTTACTTCTCCATCCGTGAGATGGGGATGTTAATAATGGTCTACCGCATTGGTAGGTTGTGATGATTCCAAGAGACAATGTGTCTTTGCGAGCATTGCCCCATCACTAGCTTGTGAATCTGTTGGTGGTTAAGGTTGTGGCAGTAGTGGCCGCAGCCGCCATGGGGGCGGGGGAGCTCTGTGTCCTTTGGTGAAGGCCGATTTCCCTTAATCCCCTCCACTGCTTTCCCCGCATTCTAGCCCATCCAGGAAGGTCTATCTGAGACCTTGTGTATGCAGAAGAAAACTATGCAGAAATTTAAAGAACCATGGGCACTGATAATGTCAAATATTCCCCCTTCCAGCTTAATCCCTAAATATAAATGCTGATTTTAAATGTTTTTACATGACTGTTCTCCCTTTGGTAAGGGACTTTTTTGGGGGTGGGAGGTGCTGACTCTTAAACCTCTGCCAAGATTGCCCCCATGGAGTTCTCCTGCATTCCTAAACTGAATTTCCCTCTGGTTCTTATCTGACCCCCAGCAAAGTGATACTGAACACATGCACAACTCTGAGGATCAATGTCATGACACAACTAAGGGCCTGGACAGAACCATCACTTTCTTCTCTATTTGTTTGATGATGATTCTGTGGTAGGCTGGTCTCTGACACTGGCACGCAGGCGATGACTGCCCATTATCCTAAATGAGGGACAGAGCTGCCTTCGTGAGCTCCGTGGGACAATGTACCACATGGGCCCTTTCCCTACTGCACCCCCAACACCTAGCAGAGTGGCTGGTGTGGCTAGGTATTGGAAAGCATTTACTGAATGACAGAATAAACGGCAGAAAGACAGGAAGAGAGAGAGTGGATAGAAAGGGAGAAAGGATGGGCAGAAGGAAGGGAAAGAAAAGGACAGTTTTAAAGTCACTGCTGAACTCAGAATGAAATCTATAAAACATCTGATTGCCTTTAAAAAAAATGCCACCCAGGGGTGCTTGGGTGGCTCAGTTGGTTAAGCGTCTGCCTTCGGCTCAGGTCGTGATCCCGGGGTCCTGGGATCGAGCCCCATGTTCGGCTCCCCACTGAACAGGAAGTCTGCCTCTCCTTTTGCCCCTCCCTCTGCTCTCGTTTTCTCTCACTCTCTCTCTCTCTCAAATAAATAAATAAATTCTTTTTTTAAAAAAAATGCCACTCAATAGTTAAGTTGAATGTTTAAGAACAGTTTAGGTCAAGAAAATAGAGGATTAGGGGACAATACAAAAATAATTGTGGGAAAAAAAAAATTAAATTAAAAAAAAAAATAAATAATTGTGGGGAGCCTGGGCGGCTCAGTCAGTTAAGTGTCCAATTCTTGATCTCGGGTCAGGTCATGATCTCAGGGTCGTGAGACTGAGCCCCACATCAGACTCCACGCTCAGCTTGGAGTCTGCTTGAGATTCTCTCTCTCCCTCTGCCCCTTCCCCCACTCACACTCGTGCTCTTTCTCTCTGTTGAGCGCATGTGCGTGTGCTACGTAAATGAATAAATAAAATCTTTAAAAATAAATAAATGCAAGAAGTGATTACACAGGTCAGCTGTTCTCTACCAAGAACCCAATTTTAGAAAGGAGGGGGAGGCTGGCATGGCAACACCTGGAAGGAAGGAGCCCCTCACAGCTGATCATTCAATACTACAGTCAGACACCAATGGGTCATATCATCTTTCTTCCTCAAGCATCCTTGAAAACAGGAAGAGTGATACCCATCTGCCTGGAACAATTTAGGGCTGTTTCTGCCAACATGATTTCTCAAGCCCCATTCCAATGCTGATAAATTTTTCATCGTCTCCTTTCTAGCTATGTCCAAATGGCCATTGTAAGTAATCTCCTAGGATATTAACATTTGGAGTACATGTGCCGACCGAGGCTTTTAATATAAATGAACATTTAGAGAATAATTTAGGATTGGAAGTCTCCACCATTTCACATTTCGTGAAAGTATGTCAAATTTATGTCAGCCTTTCAGATGGAGGACTATATTTTTTCCAACAGAATAGCATGGCATGTATAAGAATTGAATGCACACTTGGGATCAAGCAACCACTGGTTTAACTCGAGAGAGGACTCCATTTAAAAAACAGAAACAAAAACATTTGGGCACATAATCCTAACCATCCTGACATAAATTGGTGAGAAAATAGCACAGAAAAAGATAAAAGAATGCTTTTAAATTTTTTCAATTATTCAAACTAGCAAGGAATTATTTAAAGTGTCAATTAAAATTTCCACTGACTCACATCACAGGCAGCTTCAGGATCAAGTTTTTGCCAAACATCTCCTGTCCCTAAAATGTTTCACTCAGTAGTGAACAGCTTCTAGCTTCTAGCAAAATCTGTTAATAAAGAGGACATATTTATATCACCAGAGATGAAAGTAAAAGGTAAGCAAGTTGATATTTATTAAAGGCTTACTATATTATCGTGCCAAGCACTATATTTGTTTTAAAGAGTGATTTGTTCATTTTAGAGAGACAGGTGTGGGGGGGACAGAGGCAGAGGGAGAGAATCTCAAGCAGACTCTCCACTGTGTTCAGAGCCCAACTCGATCTCACAACCCATGAGATCAGGTCCTGAGCTGAAACCAAGAGTTGGACACTTAACTGAGCCATCAGGTGCCCCTGTGCCAATCACTCTATTAACTAGCACCTTACTACATACACTTAAAACTTTAATCCATGTCAAAAGACCATATAAGGTATATACAATTATTATACCCACTTTACAGATTAAAAAAACTGAGGTTTTGAGGGGCACCTGGGTGGCTCAGTTGGTTAAGCATTCGACTCTTGATTTCGGCTCAGGTCCTGATCTCAGGTTCACAAGATCCAGCCCCAAGTCAGGCTCCGTGCTCAGCAGGGAGTCTGCTTGTCCCTCTCTCTCCCCCTCTGCCCCCCCCTTGGCTCCCACAGGAGCTGCCCCTCCCCTGACTTCTAAAATAAATAAATACACAAAATCTTTGTTAAAAACCCTGAGGTTTTGGATGGAAACAATGAAACATAGGAATATGGGCTGAGGGTGAGGCAGAAATCTGTTCTGAAATGTGGACTCGATGGGACATACTGTGTCTCCTTCCTTCCCGGGCCTGTCAGCGATGGCCTCCTGGCCTCCCACAGCTGCACTGAGACACCCAGGCCTTCATTTCTCAGTGACACATCGGCCGCAGGTGATGGCAGGAGCTCCCTCACTGCCTGATGTGGGTGTGACAGAGAAGAGTCAAGGATAATTACGTAGTTTTGGGCTTGAGCAACTGGAGTCAGACAGAACTGTCCTTTTCAGAGATGGGGAAACTGGGAGGGGTGGGACGATAAAGGGAGAAACCAGGAGTTTATCCTGCATGAGTTAAGTTTAAGGTGCTTTCTAGACAAGCAGGTGGCATTCTGGGGAGAGACCCAAGTTGAAGATGCACATTTGGGACTTTAAGCCTCAAAGCTGGATGGGGAGGGTGTAGACGTGGCTGCAAGATTGCATCCTGGGCACTCCCACACTTAGACTAGGTCGAGGGAAGATGAGCGAGAATGAGAACACGTTGCTAAGAGAGGTAAGAAAGATGGAAAAGGCCAGTGAAGACGGTATTTCAAGAAGGAGGGAGCTCCAGTAATCAACACTCGAGTACCCTGGGCGGGTCAAGTGTGATGAGAGCCGATGACTGATAGCTAGATTACGCAACCTGATCACTGACATCCTTGACAAACTGACAGAGTCACGCTGTAGATATAATTTTGTGTCCTATTTTTTTCGCTTGCCATTAAACACTTTTTGAAACCATACATTTTTTTAAGTAGGCTCCATGCCCAACGTGGGGCTTGAACTCAGGACCCCAAGATCAAGATGTGTACACTATACCGACTGAGCTAGCCAGGTGCTCCTGAAACTATATTTTTAATGCCTATATAATATCTCTTAATATAAATGCACAATGATTTATTTAATCAAATTGCTACTGTGGATGTTGACATTACTTCCAATTTTTTACTTTTATAAATAACAAAGCAAAGTCATCCTTGAATCAGTAATAACTATATTCAAGCGCGTCCACGTGGGTATCATAGCATGCACTAAAGCGGTACAAAACACAAGGGAAATGTTGCTACTAAAGAGCATATTTATAATAATCGTCATTCACAACATTTGTATTACTTAATTATAATATTTAGTTCTATGATTTGATATTAGATAGCATATTTATAATAACAATTATATAATTACAGTTATAATATTGTAACGGAGACGTTGGGAAATTCTGGCACACAGTAATCCCTACCTACCGCCAAGTGTTTTTATTAGCTATTATTATTACTTTTTAAAATTATTATTTTCTTTTTACAGGAAGGTGGGATTTAGAGAGCAAAGTGTTGACACCCTTTTCTGTCAGGAGCCAGTCCCCTCTGGCCATAATTCTTGCTGCAGTAACTTGTAGAAGTTCTATTTGGGAGGTTTCTGTTACATGTAAGTAGGGTCTTCATGTGTGCATATAAAATGGAGGCATGACCACTTCCAACGAAAAGTGCTCTTCCATCACTCGACTGGCACTCAGAAAACAAGGTCGGCAAAAGCCCCCCATGAAGCCGGATGTCGGAACTTGTCAGGTCTCACTCTTCTCTCCATCAGCATACAGGATTGCAAAGTAACTAATCTTGAACATCATGCCCGGCTCCCAGTGTTTGTAAGATCTAGGGCTCATGTCTTGATGTGGGTCTAGCGTTCCTCTATGACCTGGCCTCTTGGGCTATTGTCTGCGCCGCAGCGCTCTGCACTGCTTCCGGGTCTCCCGCTAGAGCTTCCCCTTCCGGCCCAAGGCGCTTCCCCTTCCGGTGGCTGTGCCCTCCCTCAGGTTGTCTCTTCTGCTTGGAATGCAGGGTTCTCATCCACCACTACTAGGCAGATGCCCAAGACGAAGGTTTGGGAATCAGACAGACCTGTGTCCCCGCTCTGCCTTCTTCATGTGCTCGTTGTGTGACCTTGAACAATCCCTGAGCTTCTCAGAAACTCTTTTCCTCCCCTGCAAATGGTGCCAACGATCTCCCTACCTTGCAGGATGGTGGTGACGATTATGTAAAGTAACACATCAAAAGTGGCCCAATAACTCTCCGTTATGTTTTTAAACTCTGTTTTTGAATAGACAGTAAATGCACATGATTCAAAACTCAAAAATATATCAAATAACAGATCTCCTTTCCGCTCCATCCCCCAGATGAAGTTCCCCTACCAGAGACTATATTTTTTTTTCCAACTTTTTGTGCATCCTTGTGGAGATATTATACACAAATGGCGGTATACAAGCACAGTTACTGACATTTTTCTTCTCTCACTTCATAATGTGTCTTGGAGAGCCTTCCATGTCTGTACACAAGCAACTGTCTTATTTTTTTTTAAACAGCTGTAATGTTCCAGGGAATGAGCCACTGCCCTATGGATAGACTTTAGGATTCCTAGTCATCTTTTTTCTCAAACACATTATTATAAAAATTTCTGAACATAAAAGTTGAATTTAACAGTAAACACTCATATGCTTACCAGGTAGATTCTATAAATAATGTTTTATTATATACTTGCTTTATCTATCCCTCATATTTTTGTTAATTTCAAAATATGTTGTACGTATCACGATGCATATCATTTATTATTAGGTAGTAAACTTTCACCATTACAGTGCCGCAATGAACACTTGTAGAAACACTACTTCACACGCGTGTGGCTATTTTGCAGAAACTGGATTGTTGGGAATGTGTGCTGATAATTTTTAGGGATATTGCCAAATTTTCCTCTGTTGAGATTATAATAATTGATACTCCCACTAGCAATGTTGGGAAGTTATCTGTTTCTATCTACCTTTACAATATTATTATCAAATTTTTATCTTTTTAATTTTTTTAAAAGACTTTTTATTAATTTGAGAGAGGAAGAGAGGAAGGAGGGTCGGGCAGAGGGAGAGAGAATCTCAAGGAGACTCCACACTCAGTGTGGAGCCTGACTCGGGGCACAAACCCAGGACCCCAATATCAAGACCGGAGCCAAAATCAAGAGTTGGATGCTTAACAGACTGAGCCACCCAGGTGCCCCATATTCTCAAATTTTTAAATATTTGCCAATACCAAAGGTAAAAATGTATGGTTTTATTTTGTGTCTTTTTTTCATATGTGTAGGAGCCACCTCCATTTCTTTCTCTTTAAATTCTCTATTCTTTGCCTATTTTTGTACCAGATTACTGGCCTTTTCACACTGAGTAGTACAGCTCTCTATATTGAGGAAACTAGCCCTTTCTATGACAAGTTGCAATTGCTGTTTTCCAAGTCTGTCATTGCTATTTTGGTTTTAACGTGACTTACTTTTCCAATCATGACTTTATTTTTATGTTACTTTATTTCCAAGCAGTACTAAATACTTAGTATTTCTCCATCACTGACTGCCCCAGTCTCGACCCTCACAACTGCTTCACTGCACATACTACTGAGTTATTTGCAGGGTCCAACTGTGCAAAATCTCTCCCACCTACAGGCTCTTGTAGATGTTGCTTCTTTGTGGAATGTTCTCTCAGTTCTTTTCTCCTGGCTGATGGCTACCGGTCCTTCCAGCCTGAGTGGAGAGGCTGTACGTACAGCACAGGTGCCCTTAATCCCCAAGACAGGTTTCAGTGTTCTTGTCCTGTCTTGTCACAGTGCCCTACATGCACCCTGATCAGAAACGCCTTCCTTCTCTGACGTGATGAGCTACTTCCCTGCTTTCTCCTCCAGATCTGCGAGGAAAGGGCTACGATTTATTCGTTCATCATTGTATCTTCAGCTGCTAGCCCAGTACTGGGCATATATGTAAGTGATCAATAAATGTTTAAGGAAAAAGGCAAGGAAACAGGAAAAAAGGGAAGAAGCAAGGGAGAGTGGGAGCAATATATACAGGGCGTTGTGGGCTGAAGTGCGCCCTCCCCCAAATTCATACGATAAAGCGCTAACCCCCAGTCCCTCAGAACGCGACTGTATTAGGAGACAGGGCTTTTAAAGGGTGGTTAAGGCAAAATGAGGCTATTGAGGTGGGGCCCTAATCCGATCTGACTGGGGCCCTAATCCGATCTGACTGATGTCCTTCTAAGAAGAGTCAATTTGGACCTACAGAGGGATACCAGGGATGCATGCACACGGAGAAAAGACCACGTGAGGACACGGCAAGGAGGCCGCCGTCTGCAAGTCCAGGAGAGAGGCCTCAGGAGCACCCACCAATACAATACTTTGACCTTGGACTTGGACTCTCCAGAACTGTGAAAGAGGAAATTTCTGTGGTTTAAATCACCCAGTCCATGGAATTTCCACTATGGCAACCCTAGCACACTCATGCACAGTCCCAGAAAAGCAATAGAGAAGATTAGAGAGTGCGGAAGGGAGTACGGCTGGATTGGGGACTGTCTAAATGTAGACCATTAGAGGCACAAGGGAGATTCATACATCTCGGCAAGTATGTCACGAGTGAGAAAGAAAGAGTGGTTCTTTATTTTCCATTCGGAACAAAGAGATGAGGCTGATTTTGAACTAAAACCTCTGTTCTCTAGATTATAATGTGAACATATAATTAAATTTGATTTTGATTGGGTAAGGCTCTCTCAATTGTAATTCTCATGGATTTAAGTCATAAACTATAATGGATTTACATGGTGTGAGAATTTAGTCTGATTATAATAAGCCACTCAAGCTGAAGGAGGTAGGCACATTCGCAGCAGCACTGCGTTGTTGGGACTGCTGAAAGATCACTGTAATTTTTAGTCTGCCTATAAAGTGGAATGATATTTTTCAGATTTAGTAGTTCCCTCCTTCCTACTAGGTTAGTTTGTCTCAAAGAGATGCTTTCCTTAGAAAATGAAATCTCATACCCTGCCATACTCAATGGCATTACGAAAAAAAAGAAAAATTAATCATGGGACATGAAGTCCTTGAGAGTGCTCTTGTGGCCATGCGTTTCGTTGGTGATGATGGCCATAATTTTGTATTAAAAACTATATGCCAACCTTGACAAACTGTTCATTTCCCTTCCTATTTTGGGTTAGTCAATATATCTATGGCAGTACATAAATCATTAAATGAAATCAAGTAATGTCTGGTTTTCACTTGAAGTTATGATGGAAACGTGTGAAATTGTATGCTGTCTCTATTATGATTGCTATGATCTGGAGGCTACATGGTTAATTTCCCTGACAGACTATAAAATCACCCAGCCAGGGACGGCAAAAGCTGTTAATCAGGAAGATAACCTTTGAAAGCCTCACTCCTTTCATAATGGTTGCTAGTTAAATATGAACATCTGGGAAATCATTATGAATTCATTGTGCATAAATCTATTGCCCTATGTACAGAACTCCTTTTTATTACAGACTTTACATAATAAGGAAAGAATAAATGTATCAATGTTCTTTTTTTTTTTTAACCATGCTTATATTTGATGCACCATTTATTAACAAAATTCAACATCGCCCTTGGATGTCTATAACACTGGCTGTAAAATGGGGATAATAATATTTAGTTGAGAACATATCTAAAAGGTTTAATGTTTTAGCAATGCTTTGAGAATTTAAATGCTTTGAATGTGCTAACTTTAATGATGTCTCGGAGGTTCATTTTGATATTTATCTTATGTGTGTACAATATAAACTGGGTGAAATAGCCTTTTGTTTTATACATTCATATATACATATGTAATACAAGTTGACAAATTTAAATTATGATTTCTGCAAGCCATTCTTTTCTTCTTCAAATATTTTTTATTGGTAATCTAGAATCTTCCAGCATGGGCATCTACACCATTCAGCAAAGAGATGTCTTCTAGCTTTGTTATGGACACAGATGTCTGAATGCCTAAGTTACTTTAGAAAAGTAAAAACCTGAATAAAGATTTTCCCACCTAACAAAGCTTGATCACCAACGCCAGAAGATTTTGAGAGGCAATCCTCATGCCATTTGAAAAGGAACACTGACTTTTACACAATGGGAAACAATGACCAGATTACAGTTCTGCCTAATGGAGTTAGGACACTAGGACAGCTCTGTTATAAATCTTGATTTTCTGAAGTACGTAACTAAGACAGACCCTAATCCCAAATGAAACTTAATTGAAAGTTGTTTTTAAAAACATGGTAGGAGAGATTTCTCTTTCTAGTGTTGCCAAATAAAACTGACTCTGGACTTTTCTTCATCGTCACTTCAGCCAAGTTAGACCATAATGAGAACCAGTCTTTTTGACTTTAACCCAACGGCTTAAATAAAATTTAAAATCTAGATTCTTTATTAAAATACGTTAAAAAGGGTTTTCAAAAAGCTCGGCATTGTGTACATATTTATCCATAATAGGAAGGAACATACATATGTAAATATAACCCAGGGCAAAACACACTGTGCATTTGTTCATTTATGCATATGGATAAGGGATTTCTATTCCCTACAATAAGCTTTCCTGCATTAACACTGGAGAAAAAATCAGTTTGATACATGAATATGAAGAAAAAACACAGCTAAAACAGAAGGCTAACATACTGTGTAGATTAGGTCAGAAAATCTTGTTAGAGACCACCATATCATGTCATTTACAGCTGTGACACTGACGAAATTGTAACTGAATGAATATTGGTATAATTGGTTTGTCGTTCATCTCCCCCATTAGACTGTGAAAGAGGGGAGCTAAAGAACTTGTTTTGAAGAGTAACTGTTTACCTAGAGAGAGGGACAGAGGATACATGGGAGGCAGGAATGGTCATTGTCTGTCTACTACAGGTCCCCGCCTAGGTAAGGATGCTTCATTTCCTTTACTGCATTACAGCTCTGGGCAGCAAGAATCAGAGTCTCCATGGAGCTGCTGGGAAACTGGGAGAAAAGAGATTAACTGACTTTCTCCCTTAGCAGAACTGAGTCCGGGACCAGACCCCAGCACCATACTTTTTCCACCTGACCATGGTGCCTCCTCAAGGAAAGAAGAGATAATCCTTTCATAAAGCAGAAAACCAGCACTTTCTCCAGCCTCCAATGGGTGGTTCAGAAGCTTGGCTGCTCATCAGAATCATCTGAGGAACATTTTAAAAGTATCTGGGTCCCCTAGCCAGAGATCCTGATTCAGAAGATCTGGGATCCTCCCAGGCATTTCTATTTTTAAAAAGCTCCACAGTTGAATCTGATGCATATTCAGGCTTGAAGTTCTGTTCTTGTCCAAACCTAGCAAATGTTCTATCCCTATCCTCCCCTAAATTATAAACATCTTTCTGGTCGAAAGGGGAAGATTAGAAGTGTATGCACAGTAATACTTACTGAGCATCTACTTAAGTTCCAGGCATCATATAAAAGGATTTCATAGATATCTATCTCCTTTGATAGGCAGTAAACGTCAGATCAGTGCTTACAGAAACCCAGTTACCATTTCTTTAAACTTATTAAAACAAAAAACACATACCTTTTTCTAAAATGTACCTTATCTCACTTTTTAAAATTTCAAATATCATTATTCATTTCAAGAGTTCCTTAACAAACCAACCGGCAACTGGACAGAGCCTTCTTCTAAGCCCAAGACACTTAAAAATTAGTGTTATGCTACGTCCTGATCCTACCTGTTAAAACACAGTATCTCTGATGCCCTGCAAAGCCCTTCACAAATATTTACGATCTCTAAGGTTTATCTATGTGTGCTCTTGCCCCCAGCCCCACGATGTCTGACACTTCAGGCTCTGAAGTCTCCGATAATGTCTAAATGTGTTTATCGGCTGCCTCTGGCTGACAGATCCCTGATTGCCACCATAGCTTCCTAGACGCTGCTGCGTCTGCCAAGCACTGTGCCCGTTTCCGGTGGATAGCGCTTCCTCCCGGTGCTCTCGGGCCAATGAGCCGGAGTCCTTGAAGAGCTCCAGTTGCGCTGGGCTCTCTGAAGTTCATGAGATGCAGAAGTCACTGCACGTTGCACGGAAAGTGGATGGCTGCTGGGAATCCCGCACACTTGGATTCGGTGTTGTATTTTTCCACACTAGCGCTACAGCAGTATTGCCCCACAGCCTTCCAAGACTGTAGTGCAGAGCTCTCTGTTTTTCGTTCAAGCTCCCTCCTGCCTACGTCTCCATAGGATTGACCGGGCCCTTCAAGTGGGAATGGCCGGTAGACAAACCAAGCGACGGGCACCGTGATCTTCTCAGTTCATGCCCAATGATCACCAAAGCTGTGTTCTTAGACTAATTCTGTCTAACTGCACCCACTCAGTGACAGCGGGCTCTCTCCAGAAGTTCTGACCCGTCTCCGCCATGAGCTGTCTGCCAGCTGGTCAGTTGTACCAGCCCCATAAGACATGCCCAGACGTGTGTGAATTTGGGTAATGGGCCTGGCTCAGGCTCCAGCTAGGGGCCGCCATGATGTCTACGTCAATAAGAATGTGCTTCCGAGTATGAGCTAAGACAGGAAAGGGCCTACCGAGGTGGGGAAAGAGCAGGTGGGCCTCTGCGTGGCCTTCCTGTGCCGTCCTCTGTGTCTCACACGCTGAGTAGGGCCGAGCCATGAAGTGAATAAATATCTTACTGAACAGGTGCCAAAAAGCTTCTGCCAAGAGGAAAAGTTCTAAATCCTGAGCAGAACTATGGCCCCTGAATAGCGGCCTACTGAAAACAAGCTGGAGAGAGTTGTAGGAAGCCAAGATTCTATGTAAACACTCGTTTATACTAAAGTACCAGGCAGCCCTAGGGTTTCCACTACTTTTTTCCCTCTGGAGATCAGTGCTTCACTCCGTCCTCCATCACTCTTATTCTCCCTCTTAGGGCACCTTATTTATTTCCTGCCCATGTGCATTGTCTTCTGTAGGCCTTGCTGGGAAATGTGCTTAAGATCTTTTCTGTCCAAATCAACCTATTCTTGAATTAGCCTTTTCTGGTCAGACCCTAACCATGAGTACACTTTTTCCCTGTCCTGACTTTCAAAGGTTTTGCCTTTCAGGGAACTGACTGGATGGTTCAGAAGGGAGTTGGGAGCAAGTGACAGAGGCAAGGCTCTAGAATAATCGCGTTTAATATTCTGACCCCGTTTTGTTCCCAGGTCTGCGTGTCCTGAAATGTTGGGACTTCATCCTGCAGATGTTGGGGAACCACTGGAAGTTTTCGAGAAGCATGATACAATGAAATTCAGTCCGCCCATAATGGCTTAATATGGATTATGAAGGGGGGACACCCCCCCCCCCAAGGCAGGTGATCCTGAGAAGAGAGCAGAAGGAAAGAGGGGCAGAATGAAAAAAAAAAAAAAATGAAGGAGGTTTTAAGTGAAGGAGGTAGATGTCAGCAAAAGAAACGCAGCTATCAGGACTGGGCAATAATTTGGGAGAGAATAAAATGTACTCAATTTGAGATAAAACACATTTCGGGTCATAGTGTTTGAGACTGTAAATGGTATAGAACTGAGGCTCGGACAGGGAAGATACAAACATAAATACAGAGAAAAACAGTTCAAACTATAGCACAGGAACGTATCACCAAAGGAAAGAACAGAGAGAACCGAACACCAAGAACTAAATAAACCCCAGGAACACCCACAGTTACCAGAATGGAAAGTGAAAAAAAGGAGATTCAGATTTTGGCCAGTAAGTGGACGCGAGAGGGTGACTTCTCTTGGAATTCTCGTTAATTGCTATTACCCAAGAAACTGGTAAGTGTTACTTCACTTCTGCCCCCGGGTAAATGCCCCAAAACCTGGCAGGCTCGGTGTTGGTGTTCCAACACCAGAACATCACTCCAATGTGGTCTTTGAAGTCTCTCATTCTAATGAAGACTTTTTTATACTTCCTTAACTACATTTCCCTAAAATGAGGCCAATGCACTCTTGCCTTGGGCTGCAATGAAGTTGAAGCAGTGATTCCATAGTATCTATCGATACATTGAAAATGCGCATGGGAGGACAGGCAGTGCCTGAAGAAAAAAATAGGAGTTCAAGAAACATATGTGGAGGGAAGCACACAGGTCCCTGAACGGGGACAACTTTCCTCTGCATCAACTGGGTGGAGAAATTGGAGGACCAAATAAAATGCTAAATGGCAATGGTGTTGTAGAAGTTGGCCAAGAGAGGCAACAATAAAGATTCGACACGGAGGATTTTTCTAAAGAAAACTGACCCGAGCTAATAAAGACTTCGCAAGCCTGGTGTTGAGTATCCATAATGCAAAAAAAAAACTGTGTCCCTAAAAAACGGGGTTAAACACGAGCCAAGGGATGCTATGCTGTAATTTTCAAAACTGAGTTTTGTGCAAGAGTCTTTGTAGCATATCACTGGTGACTGAGGGCAATCTCGCCCGGTCGGGCTCAGCACCAGGCCAGCCTTTGGAAGGGTAACGATTAGCTTTCCATTTAGCTTCTGCAAACCGAAAACATCTATAGGATTTGGAAGGAATCCTAAGGAGACTGATTAAAGAGATGAAGGGCATAAAAAAAAAGGTAGGAAAATTGGCCCCAAAGACAAAGACAAAAAATGTGGTTTATTTAACCAAAGAGAGAGGAGGCTGACAAGCCAAGAGTCGTCTTTAAGCATTTTGTCAGTGTGGTAAGCAGCTGGTCGGCTTCCCTGTAGCTAGCACGAGAGAAGACGGGCTTCCCCACGGGGGACGCCAAAGTGGTTTCTCCCCCAAGTACTGCCTGCCTGCAGGGGCTGGGCGGTGCTGTCTCATAGACCGAAACAGGAAGTTGGATTTCTTTCTCTGGACCCTCCTTAGCATGAGGGTACCGCTATGGATGGAAACAGCTGTCCGGGGAAGAAGGAACAATTCTAGAGACACAGAAATCCTGTTCTGTTTTTACAGCTCTTAAGAACTCACATACACTTAGGCATCATGAGATGCGAGAAGGAACTCTTACAAGAATACTTTTTCTTAAGAAGCTTAAAAAGGGTGGATTCTGAACCTTAAATCGTAAAGATCTTTCTTAACATTGTTGTTCATTAGCTATGGGTCTGTTCTGCCAATGTCCCACTGTACCATTCAGAAAATAACTGTATTCAGTTGTCTATATTCCCAGCTAAGTGCAGAAGAACACTCTACTGTCTATCATCCCACAAACCTGAATGTTTACAGACTTTTAGAAAGTAAGTGACTTTTCGAAAGGAATTGTTCACATGTAAGTTTCAGCCTGTAAAGCAAAATGACTAGATCATAACATTTTTATTATTGTCCTCTTTCGATTCTTGTCTCCTTTGGAAGTCAGGGGCCACTTTATTTCAGGTTCCAAGCTCGGGAACATTCGGCTACAGTCCATCCTTCCCTTTGAGTTCAGAAAATGACAAAGAACAAAACGAAAGATCCTTTTGTTACATTCTACCATCTCAGATTCATGCGTCATTGTAGTTTTTTGGTCACAGACCCAGTTTAAAAAAGAAGCCAAGAAAAGTCCTTGCTAGATATTGTAGGGAAATGTAGAATCTAGCTGGGGCTCAGAACCACAGTGGTTTCAGAATGGCTAGCAAAACAGCAGTCACTGTTCAGGTCAAAAATGCACCGTGGCGTACCCTCCCACTGAGCCAGGACACTGTGTACGGGAATGAATGAGTGGCGGGCTCACATCTCAGTCAACAGACATCTGCTTGCTAGATGGATCTCATCTGGGCTTATGGTCACTCGGCTGTAGTTTGGAATAATATTGGATCCTGGTTGAACAACAGTCTCCCGGGATGTGCCCTTCACCCTGCTAATCTTGAAACGATTTCTACTTGATTTTGGCCCTTGTTTCTGTTTTAGCTTCTTGAACTCTATCTCCTGGTAATTTTTGACCATACTTCATTTCTTCAAACTGATTAAATACAAACAATTCTTTAGGTCTCTTGGCTTCTGTCCTCTGTCCTTGGCTGTAGGCAGTGTCCCTGATGGCTTTCTGGGCCGTGTTCTTTTTATCCTGTTTTAACCCTAATTGGTAAGCTTCACATAGATGTTGCGGCCTTACAAAGTTTTCATTGATTTCAGGACGAATTCAGCAACAGAAAAGTTGCTGACCTCAACAGCGTAATACAGTAAGTAGAGAAGAGTACTTAGTGAGTACTTAATATTTGTTGAATCGGTGTGTGAATAAATGACCTGTGCCATAGTCAAGCTACTGGGAATTTTCTGTTTTATAAACTAGACCTGCTACTCAAAATAACTGTATTCTGCAATTTACATTCCCAGGCAACTGTAAAAGAACACTGTATTGGGGCGCCTGGGTGGCTCAGTGGGTTAAAGCCTCTGCCTTCGGCTCAGGTCATGATCTCAGGGTCCTGGGATCGAGCCCCACATCGGGCTCTCTGCTCAGCGGGGAGCCTGCTTCTCTTAAAAAAACAAAACAAAACACCGTATTATCTATTAAGATTTATTTTTTAAGTTCTTAGTTTATTAATCAACCCTGTTCTGAAAAATCTGCACTATGACCACAGATAAAGTCACTGCAGGATCCTTACTCCTTCTGTTGTCCAACCTCTAGGTCACTTGTGCCAGCACCAACGTTGGCTTCTGCAGTTCCCCTGACTTCCTTCATTCTGTTCTTACATTCCTTTGGCTGTTTGCTTGAGATCTTTTTCTTCTCATACAGGCCATGTCTTGCAAGTCTATGTTTGGGTTAATTTTTCTTTGCATAATCCAAGGAATCCTAAATCATGCCAAAGCCAGTTGTCTTGCCACCACCAAATGGGTTCTGAATCCAAAGACAAAGGTGGCATCTGGTGTGGTCTTGTACATTTTGGCTGGTTTTTCCCGAAATTTTGTCTTAAGTACTGTTGCCGTTCTGTGGTGAAGAGCATCAGTGACCATTTGTTGGTCACTGGAGTAGTTGGTTGGTCATGAACTTGCTAGTCTGGATAGCTACTGTGTCGTTCATGATGGTGGCAGGCAAGCTTCAAGCAGCCAGGGAGGAAAAGGTTAGCTATTTAAATTTAAATTCATTAAAATTAAACAAAATTTCAATTCCTCAACCACACTACACGTATTTGAAATACTCAACAGCCATATGTGGTGGCATCTACTAGATCCAGCAGTGAGGATACAGAATATTCCCATCATCACAGAAAGTTCCACTGGATAGTCCTGGAGTAGAGCATTTTCAAATTTATAAATAAAATGTTGGCTCTCTGGATAATCTTGCCCGAATACTGACTCTATTTAACCTTTCAACGCACCTCAAGTACTAAAAACTCTCGCCCTAGTCTGAAAGCAGATAACACTACAGTTTATTTTCCCAATCCGACAACCCAATGGTAAGAAACATCGGCAAGGAGAAACTTGACTTTTCTGTCACCTGAGTAACAAAAGATGCTGCTGCATTGTTGTAGTTGTTGTGTGTGTGTGTGTGTGTGTGTGAAAGACATATTTGAACCAAAGACTTCGTATCACCATTAATTCTTTCATTCTACATAAAATCCTCAATCCTCAGATGAAACACGTTCTACAGAGCACAAAGAACCCTGTAAACCTCCTCCTTTCATGGGACGATCAATGTTCTTCACATGTATAAGGCCCTGGGGACATCCTAATAGCTGCATGTAGAGCGCCCAAGTTCAGGAAACAGTTCAGGTGGCGGAATCCGCAGCAGAACACAATGGCCTTGGGCGCCAAGGGAAGAGGAGCGTCTCTAAACAGGTTTCTAGCGAGTTTCGTTTTTATTTTTAATTTTATTTAGTTATTTTTGTTAACAAGAATTGTGTTTACAAATAATACTCCCTGAGTTTGCAATCATAGCTTAGATATGCAATTCTACACATATATACACATATGCCTGTATCTGCATATATGCACAACCGTGTATATGTACATATACACACGTGCACATGCGCACACACACATGCAAACACTTACTGGTATTCAAATAGATCTTGTGGTGAAAGAAGTAATCCATAGTCTTCTAGATCACCGTATCTTACCAAATTAGCTATTCAGGCTTGTAATTAAGATCTTGCAAGGACATATTCACCCACAAAGAAGAATCACTCAGGTCAAGTGGGTGGTAAAGGAGATTACTTTCTAGTGATTGGACAGAGTGCTGCTGCAGAGTACAACCAGGCTCGTAAGGACGCAATGTGGTCCATTTATTTGCAGCGTTAACTTTGTGGGACAGGACGGCAGGAGGTCCGAGTGAATGAACGTGCATACCAAAGCTGGACCTTCACCCTTGATTAAATCTACTTCATCTTCACAATCTTGCAATAGACCCTAGCACCTCAACTACCACTGATGAAAATCAGAAATAGATTCTGAACAGTAAGCCCTTGATCACTTTAAAAAGATCCAAACATTAAGGGCAACGCAACAACTATAGTCTTGAGCAAAATGCATCAAATCCTTCACTACCAAATTTAGAACTCATGCTAGAAAGAGTAGATGCAAAAGTTTAGTGACCCAGAAACCTTGCCCCAAATGATAAAGAAGCGAGGAAGTTCCAATGAAACACAACGAACCGAGCGTCCATGTTTGTTTCTACTTCTTTACGATTTCCTACTGAAATGACATCACACCCATAAAAACAGAACAAACACAAAAGGACAAAGAAAATTTGAGAAAAACAGTAGGGGAGGCATGGCACCAAAAGTTCGAAAGCCATTTAGTAGACGGATGCAGGGAAGTCGCCCAGACTCATTAGAGGGAGCCCCAATTCTAAGTCTGCGAAGCACGTAAGACGTGGGAAGCCAGCAGAGATGCAAAATTCCAGGAAGATTCAGGGACTGTCTTGGAGGGATGGAAAAGAAAACAAGAGTGTGGTTGAGTGCTTGGATTCTGGGGATCCTCCCATTTCCTCCCCTGCCCCTCATGGCTGGCAGACTTTGTGACCCCCATCATGGTGGAGGACTGGAAACTCACTCTCTGAAGACGCTGAGTCAGACAGGCTTGGTTATCTGGGTACTGGTCGTTCTCCTCAGCGCAACAGAGGATTATGGGAAAGTCTACACATTCACCAGTGAGACCTTCTCCCTTCCCCGGCTTTCTTCCTCTATGTGGCTCCTAGAACTCTAGCACCAGACCTTTAGACTCTCCCCAGCCCCACGACCCAGGCCAGCCTCGCCCCCAGGCAGAACACTAAAGGTCTGAGGAAAAAGGCCTAAACACACGAACATTCAGGAGCTGGGCCCTCACAGTTTCTCAGGCAAGGGACACTGCCTGAGGGGGTGAGTAAAGAATGAAATCCAGTCTTTACCCCACTCACAAGGTGGGGGTGCTACTTTTTTCTAATTAGCGTGAAGGCATCCGCTGGTCAACTACTACGACGCTCCGGGGGATGCTTTTCTAATTCAGACAAAGGTACTAGACGTGTCAGCTTCAGTCCTGTTCAGTAGTCTCCTCTCAAATGGTCAGAACTTTGCCTCCTTCAGTGAAGTGTGCCAGCCCGCAGGTCACCTCTTCCCACTACACACACACACACACACCTTTCAACTGGCATTATAGCAGTGTGCCTTTAAAATATAAACGGACGACCAAGGGTCACCAGCCTTGAAGAACACCAAAAGCAAAAAGCAAACAAAAAAAAGCAGGAACCAAGAGGAAAGGTAAAGGAAACTTGAAAAAAAGTTTGTTATCCTCAGATGGATAAGAGAAGATACCGTATCTTATTTTATAAGAAAGGACACAACAACAAAAATCACAGTCAAAAAAAATGCAGCAGCAGGAAGCCTTTAAAGGAAAAAAAAGCCCCAAAGATGGAGAACAGTGGGGAAGAGTGAGGAAAGATGCTTCCAGAGAGGCATGGTTGAAAATGGATCTCCCACGTACCTGTTCTTAGGAAACCACTGCGAGATGTATTCCATCCCAACGAGGGAGTAAACCAAGCAAGCAGGAAACGGGATACAACCCAGGGCAGAGGTGGTGGAAATTTCCCAAATGATGTTGAAGAACGGCAGCTCTGGGCAGGCTCACAGAGCAACTCGTTCAGAGAAGATTCCAGAAGGGAGAGCACGAAGGGAGAGAGTCTCTCAGAAAATGAAATAATAAATGAATACGTGAGTGAAAATAAATGAATTAGTTGATAAGAATATCAGCTGTGAATGGATGGATTGGGAGACTGTTTCCAGATGTGCCAATCAGGCTATGAATTAAGGATATTAATGACTCACGTCCTCAAAATTCCTAGTATTTCAAGCGTCTGGAGGCCACAGAAGGCGGATTGACTCTTGTTTGAGTGGGCTGGGGAGGATTATAGAAAGATTTCTTCCTTACTCTTCAGACTGCCACTAGGATAATTTTCTCTAGAAACTTCCGGCCTCTCTTGCATGCCTCAGTGCTCCACAGTCGTGAATGGAGGCCAGAGGGGCTGTGGGGGGGCGGGGGGGTTGCTGGGTATACAGAGCTCAGCTGCTTCCTCCCTCCTGCAGGAAAACTCAAGTCTGGTCTTGCCACTCGCTGGCATAAATTTCACAGGGCCAGGCCCTCCCCTCCAAAGGTCCACGGTTCTCCAGGGCTGCCTGCTTGGCTCCAAAGATCAATCTGTTCAGTATTAAAAGCCCACGTTTGCCACACACGCCCCACCACGTTCTCCAAGATCTCTTGTAAGGAGCAAATGGTGAGAGTCTGATTTGCATTTGTCTGACATCTTTGTCTTTCTCAATTTGGTTCCAAATTCGGGTGGAGGAAAGGTCTGTTAGTTACTGCTCCCCCCAAACAGCAACACTGTCACAGTTTTGTACGTGCACGATGGTGGGTAGCGGTGTATTTTACAGAATGAGCAATATGCGAAAAGAACAACTTAAAATTCAGGATTCGATGACTAATTTCCTAGAGTATAGAAGGGAGAAGAGTCTCCTTCCTATAACTGCTTCTTTGCTTTAAGGGAAAATAGGTAATTGTGAAATATTCCAAACATACAAAAATAATAGAAAATACTATGAAAACACTTATGAATCATCATCCGGCCATAACAAATTGTAACATTTTTGCCATGTTTGCCTCATACCATATATTATTTTTTTTAAGATTTGTTTATTTATTTGACAGAGAGTGGGGAGAGAGAAGCAGACTCCCTGCTGGGTGCAGAGCCTGATGCAGGACTCAATCCCAGGACCCTGAGATCATGTCCTGAGCCAAAATCAAGAATTGGACGCTTAACCGACTGAGCCACCCAGGCGCCCCATCGACCATATATTAAAAACAAATACATAATGGATACAACTGAAGCCCTCTGAGATCATATCTTTGTTTCTTCTCTCTCTCTCTCTCCAAAGATAACCACTATCCTAAGATTGGCATCCTTCTGTTATTCTGATGGATGTGTTTTCCCAGTACTTTTAACATACACGTACGTATAGACCATATAGTACTGTTTTACGATTTTCACGTTTTAGTAAGTGGCATCATACTGCATACACAATTCTGCAGCTCGTGTTTCCCAGGCAAAATTACCAATTGAACAGTGATGCCGGCGGAGAGGAGGAGGCTCAAGAACACCCAACCTGAATCAAATCCTGATCCGACCTTGAACCTGTGTGACTTCCAGCAAGAGACCTACTCTCTCTGCACTTCAGTATCCTCATTCACAGAATGGGGGTAAGAACTGTCCCCCCCTCGCGGGCTGTCGTTAAGAGTCCACGAGCTGCTCTGGATAGAGAACCGGGAGCCACACGTGGCACGCACCAGAGCCCCTGCAATGAGTCCTCCTGCTCAGTGGGACTGACGTGTGGCCGCGAGGTTGACCACTAACATGCTGAGCTTACTTCTGTCATCTTCTTCCGTGTTTTCTCTTTTCTTTGCTCATTTGCTCTCTTTTCTTGAGTTTTATTGAACGAATGTTTCCTAAATTCCGTGTCCTTCCCTCTGCCAGTTTAGAAGCTGTAATTTTATCTAGTTATTTTTTTCTGGAACCAAAAACTTAACCACCCATTGAACATACATGTACATACAATCTCCTTGGTGTTGTCTAGCATCTTGGTTTGTTTTAAAAAATATGAAAAAATAGCTATTTGTTTGCAGTTGACAGTTAATTACATGTACAAATCCATTTACGAACCTCTGTGCTCACTATTGCTTCTTGCATGTCTTATTTTTTTTCCTTTGGTCTTGCTTTTCTTCCTGCTTAAGTACATCCTTTAATAATTCTCATAGTGATGGTATGTAAATAATAATTATCCTTTAGCCTTTGGATAACTGAAAATGTATTCTTTTTCTCACAAAATACGGCTTTGGTTCTGGATGAATATAATGCCATGTGTAGTGAAAGCTTTCTTATAATAAGAATGTGCTGATGACAGAATAAATGAGTGGGTGAGTCCATGGGAAATAAAGGGGGGGCACCAAGGCAGGGTCATCCAAGAAGCCTAATACGATAATGTACGGTTTCCAGAAATGCATGTTGCTTCACTCTCTAATAAATTGTTTCAAAAGAGAATTTGCTGGGGAAAAAAGTTTTATGGTAAGACCAAAGAAGTTTGAATGAAGTATTACTTAATAGGAGTTGAACTGAGCAACAGTTTCTTGAAGCCAAGGTCCTAATACCTGACCCAGCTAAAGGTTAGGAAATAGCACGTTACGAATGGAGAGGAACAGAGAACAGTGTCTGATTTCAGTTGTCATGATTACATGGAGGCATCGAGAAATACATCACAGGGCAGCCTTCTTTATTAAGGAGCCTGCAAGTTAATAGGCATTGGTAGGGCAAGAAAGAGAAACTCTAAGGCAGAAGGATAGATTCAGGTACTGAAAAGAAAGGGAAGTATTAAAAAAAAGGTATATAAACTCATTTTTGCATACGTTATCTATTTTAATTTGACCCCAGGTTATATTTATCAGAATATTTGGAAAAACCCACATTAGATCACGTACACTACAATTCTACTTAGGAATAAAAGCTTTGTAAGAGAGAGCAAGGATATTCAAGTTATGGAAGTAATTCTTTTTTTTTTTCCTAGTTAGATGTTAGTAATGCAGGTGGTCACTACCTCCAGCCATTTCATAGATCGCAATGCCTCTCAATCACAGCCACATATTTCCTACCGTTCTTGGATTTTCGCCACTTTTATTCATTCATTGATTTCGGGATAACAGTACATGCTAAGTCCGGGCATTGTCTTCTGCCAGAAATTCCCTTTAAAATGCCCGTTCCAGTGACCTGGTAATAGTTTTAATGGTTTTCCAATGCTGTATGAAGCATTCTCGTGACTAAATATCAAGGAGAATGACATAACTACTTTTTGCTCTTGTGTAGAATTTATTCGTTCTCAGACTGAATGGCTTTAAGTTGAATAAGAAGAGGGTGACTGGGGAAAATGTTAGCTCAGCTCTTAGCGGTAGAAACAAAATTATTATCCTGTCCCCAAACAGGTACTGGTAACCCCTGAAACAAGATGAGGCAAATCTAAGGTCGA
>CM052894.1:68504738-68543166 GCA_028534135.1 Potos flavus | reverse complement strand
TATTTTATTTATTTGACAGAGAGAGAGAGCACAAGCAGGGGGGGAATGGAAGAGGGAGAAGCAGGCTCCTCGCTGAGCAGGGACACCCCCCACCCCAATGCAGGGCTCGATTCCAGGACTCTGGGATCATGACCTGAGCTGAAGGCAGACCCTTAACCAACTGAGCCACCCAGGCGCCCCAAAAAGAATTGGATTATTAAAAACATCTTCCAAAGCCCCTTCTAAGTCTTGGACAGAGAAGAGAATGTTGTCAATTAGAATCTTATATGACAACTTTTACACTTATGTTAAATAGTCTAATTTATACCTTTTCATTTTATGTATGTATTGTAACACAAGTAATCATTATACATGATATACAAATAAATATTTTACAAGATTTGGAATACATGTTTTACTTGTTATCATAGAAGATTTTAGTTACTCTATCTTTTACGATACACTACTGGCTATATCACTATTGCTTATATCTGAGGTTGAGTCTTTGGAATGGAACTCCTCATTAGTGCATTGCATTGATAGAAGAAACAAATGGTCCATTTTTCCATAAATTAGGTTTATGGCATTGTGTCCAATGATGAAATGCAACAAAAGGCAAAGCTTGGTTCTACTGGAGAACTAATAGAAAACAGAATTCAACAAATACTTATTAAATTTTTACTATGTACAAGACATTCCCATGAATTCTGACAAAGTTACAAAAAAGAACAAAGCACTATAAACTTATGTTTATAAGATAATTTTCACTTACATTTTTTAAGTTAAAGTCCCCAACCAACCCTCTTATTCTTGCCTAGTATAAAATGTTGGTCCCATTCCCCATTTGAAGTGGATTCCCTTTGACGGGCCTTATCCCCTAGTGTCCATCATCCCTGGTTTAAAAGAAAGAAACAGCATTAGGAAAAGATTCAGAAATGGGAAAGTATAGACATGTCAGAAGAAAAAAAGAGATTAATTTGATTTGAAATATCAGTTGAAATTAGACAAAAAGGGGACACGGAAGGGTCAATTTTAGTTCGTGGGCACCGGGGAGCCCTCAAAGTTTATTTGCACGGGAGACTAAAATGACCCGAGGTACCGTTAAGAAGATGACTTTGGTTTCAGTTACCAGGGTGGGTTAAAGTAGAAACGAGGGGCAGGAAGAGCCCTTATAAAAGCACAGGCAAAAGGTCAATGACGCATGGGGTCGTCACAGAGAGAATGACCAACTAGTGGGATGACCCACACTGAGCAGAAAGGGAGGAACAGGTTTGGGGAGAAGACCAAATGCCAAAATTATCTTGGCATGAGTTGAACTCCACAGGCAGCTCTGGCCCTGCGTCTAAATCTAACATAATAAAAAAATAAATAAACAAATCGCGAAGGAGAAATCAGGGCTAAAAATAAAAAGATTTGGGGTCTTCTGCACAGGAAGTCCTAGGGTAAATGAAGTTGCTGACAGAGAGAGAACAGAAAAAGAAGAGAGTTTAAGACAAAGCCTTGAGTATTGGCTGTATTTTAGGAGGAAGGGGGAAGAGTCACTTACAAAGGGGAGAAAACATGATCGCAATGAGAGAGAAAGCAAGGGGAGTTCAGGTCCAGAGTAGCTGGGGGAAGAGGAGCTTCAGGAGGAGATTCTGAAGGAAGGAGGGTGAAGACTGAGAACAGGGTTACGTGGGATGATGAGGTCAGTGGAAGCGGACTTGAAGAGAATGGTTTTATTAGAGAATTAACCAAAGAGGTTTGATTTTGTTGGATAAACCTGTTCACATACTTGTCTCCTTCACCTGGAGACTGGCAGCGTTATGTCACAGACAAGCCCCCTGGACCAGGTGTCGTGAAGACGGGATCCAGCCCCGGCTTCCCAGAGTAGCCCTGTGGCCCAGTACCGGTCACACACCCCTCTGGACGTGGACATTGTCACTTGTATAACGGGAGACGGCATACACTGGGGAGAGAGGCTCACGTCCAGCTGGCATTGCATCCTGACTACCTTTACAAGAAAAAATAAAAAGCGACATTCCTTCCCCGAGGAACATCTTAGAGGTTATTAAAAGCATTGGCTTTAGAAGCAGATGCACTTGAGATTGATACTGACTTGGGGGGCTCATAGATACAGAGCACTAAAAAGGGATTTAGGCTCTAAACTGTGTTTTCCTCTTGGTCAACCGAGGTCAATACCTATAGCTCCCCCACAGGCTGTAGTAAGAACTACAAGAGACATGGAAAGATACTAACTACTAACTAGTATAGTTCCTGGTACCTAAAAAAGGTTCGTAAATATTTGTTGGCTGAATGAATAAACACTGGCTGGTATCCTTGGAAAAAAAAGCTAAAAGAGGACAGACTCATTCAAGGAAGAGCCACCCGAAGGATAAATAAATAAATAAATACAAAGTATGAGGGGGAGGATAGAGCTTACAGGGACACTATTAGTTTCCCTTATAGGGAAACTAATAAAGAGTCTTATATCTTCTGGGTTCTAATACCAGCTCTTTCCCTTAATGGTAGTGTGACTTGAGCAAGTCGTCTCATTCTAAATCTTGGGGACAGAAAAAATTGAAGCAAAATAGCAGACTTTCTATATAAATTAAGCCTGAGGGTTGAGTCCATGAATGTTAACTACATTGTTCTCAGTCCTTGTTTTGTAGATTTGTAGCATAATTATCATAATTTTAAAGTACTGACCAATTGGGACAATAATATTTGCATAACACGAGAATGATGCGAGGGTCAAATAAAATAATGTAAAAAATATTGTAACTTTTTTCACACCGTTAGTGCTCAATACACAGTTGCTGTTGTTACTTATCACTAGAAGTATCATGACTAGACCACTCTAGGAGACAGAAGTACACGCAAAGAGGGAAGAGTAAGCATGAGTATACAGTGCGTACGAGTAGGTCTATGGGGCAAGAGGAGGACGGTGCACGGAGTGGAAATGAAACGAGCTTGATTGAAACCCAGAGGGAAGCCTGGCTAACTAAAATGCTAAGTTTCTATGATCTAGAAAAAAAAATTATATCAACTCAACAGAATCACTCTGGTTGAGGCACGCCGATCAGACATTCTCAGTGATGTAAGTTTTTCATCAATAAAATTGAAAACATAAAATATGTTGATGATCTCCTATGTATATATCCAAGAGAGACGTATACAAATTACTCACCAAGGGAAACCCAGAAAAATGTTCGCAGGAGTGAGCATTATCCGTAGAAGCATCAACGAGAAAACTGCCCGGATACCCATCAACGGACATAGATAAAATGTGCTAGGTCCCTATGATGTAATGCTACACGGCAGTAAGAAGAAACAATTTTGGGCGCCTGGATGACTCAGTCGGTTAGGTGTCTGCTTTCGGTTCAGGTCACGATCCTGGGGTCTTGGGATCGAGCCCCATATCAGGCTTCCTGCTCCCAGGGGAGCCTGCTTCTCCCTCTGCTTCTGCCTCTCTCTCTCTGTCTCTCATGAATAAATAAATACAATCTTAAAAAAAAAAACGAGAAACAATTTTAACTATATGTATCAATAAAATAACTCTTTAAAAAAAATGGCAAGAGAAAGAAGCTAAACACTTAAGCGCATGTACTGTTTGATTTCATTTAAATGAAGCACAGAAACAGGCAAGAAAAAGTCTATGCTGCTAGAAGTCAGGTGAATAGCTAGTGGGGGACGGGAGAGCCAGTGACTGGACAGGAGTGGGGGGAGGTGAGGCTTCTCCGGGCGCTGGTGTGTCTTGTTTCTTGGGAGGGACTCTGGTTATATGGGTGTATGTTCAGTTTGCCGGAATTCGTCAAGATGTGTACTTAATACACATGCATTTTTCTATATGCATATTTCAGTAAAAATAAAAGGCAGGGGGAAAGATGGTGTGAACGATGACAGTTTTATAAGTGAACTCCTTCCAAATCTAGGGTCCCCAGGGGACCCTGGAGGAGAAAAGAATGACATACTCATTGAGTCACTTGAGAATTTCAGCAGTGGAAAAATGTAATTTATGTTCAGAGATGGCTAACGTAGCACAATTGTGTGGAAATAAAGAATTTATATATGAATTCAAAACAAGCCTCAGATGCAGAGATCCAGATGGGGACTTTTATTTACTTATATGTGATCTATCTTTGGAGATTAACCTGGAGATTAACTCTCACAAACAATGGAAGTGTCTGACATTCACACAGGGGAAGGTTCACTGGAAGCCCAGAAGTTTGCTGGCTTTGAAATGGATGCGCTACGAAAGAACTTTATTTAAAAGAGTCGACTAGAAACAGCTGCACTTTGTCATCAGAATAAAAATCCACAAGTATTCTAAGACTTCAAAAAATATAACAAACAATGTGACCTCATTAACCCTCAGAAAAGACATTTCTGCCATGCTTGTGTTTGATCACCATTTATCTCTCCTCAAAATCTGTTGCAATGCCTGCCTTTAGAGATGCGTCCAGAAAAGTGTAAATGGGGGCAGAACTTGAAAGAAATAATAAAACACTTCATTCCCCGTGTGAAATCTGATTTTTTTTTTCTTTTCTGAGGTTTTGAGCATTCTCAACTGCAGCGAATTCAATTGCACAGTTAAGAGGGCTTAACTATGGGTTGAGGCTTTTAAAATAAAAGCAAAACGATAGGAAAACTTGAGGGAGATTTAGGGGTTAGTTTTAGACATTATCCTGTCATGTCCTGTGTTCCAGTTTTCCCCAAGAAGAAAGCTACTTAAGAAAACATCCGTGGCCGCTGACTTAGGTTCCTGGGGGAAATTATAACCCCTTGCTGGAAAACATTTAAGGAAAAAGTCAACTGGCCCTTTTTGTTAATTATTTGGAATTGCTTCTCCCCAAAAGGCAGTGGCCAAATAGGGTGCCTTCCAGATTTATGACTTCATTTTGTTCCCTGTTTCCATAAACAATATTGAGAGTCTCTCTTTGATAGAATGACACATTCTGTACCCACCAGAGAGCATTAAGCTCTAAACGAGAGTGAAAGTAAACTACGGTTTCAGGGGATTTAGAAATTGTTTCTACAATGACTAAGTGAGGTGGACAGTGAATAAATTAACCAGCTAACTCAGGAAAAAGTATCTCCAATTTTTGGAGGAGGAAAAAAGACCTTCAGGTCTGCTGTTGTATTGTCTGCGTGATTGTGCGAGTCTACGTGGTCCTCTGTGCACACAAAGCTCAGATGTTTTCTGGTTGCATAATAACACTACCTGGGAGTGAAAAGATTTTATTAGCTCACAGAATGCTTCCACATACAGTACTCGCATATAATAGTACATATGGAAAATACTAAGAACTTGGGGGTGGGTAGGACTCTATCCCTTAAGAACAAAGGAGAATTGAGAAAATCATAGCGTATATTCTAATCGGAGAGGACTTCGGAGACCACGAGTCCAAATTCATCACACTTCAAAGGAGAGAACAGAACCCAGGGATCTGGAACGAGAACACGTCCGTGGGAGACAGAGTTGCTGCGAAGACTCCTAGTTCAGTTTATTCCCTCTGGAGCCCACAGTCCATGGAGTAAGTACGCTTCCTGCTTTCCCAACACCTCGTGCATCATCGGGAACCACAGAACTTACTCAGCACAGATGCACTGAATAGGTTAATTTCTGTAAATATCTAACTTGCAATGCCTTCTTGAATCCGATTACAGATTCGTCATTTCAGAGTCCGTGTAAAATGTTCAAAAGTTAAATCATTCAAAACAGAGGTTTGCAAAAGTAAATCTGTATTTACTTTCGAATGCTCTATCAAGCTATTCTGCAATGCATCAAATGTTCACGATCTAATTTTTCAATATTCACATTCATTTATCCTATCAGTAGATTTTTAGTCACTGTTCATGAACAAAATACGGTGTTATCACCTTAATAATACAAGCCACAAACTCACAAAGAGACTTAGACTGGACACCACCTCCACCAGAATGTTAATATATTTTCAACTATAAAGTTTGTATTTGATAAAAAACACTTCAAGTAATCACCTAGTTTTCAAAATATAATATTTTTTCCTATTTTGTGAAGTCCTGCTTTGCCAACGTGTTTTCACTACTAAAAGATGTAGTTTTGAAAAATGCCTGTGGAGCAACCATGCTAGGTGAGACTATCATGACTCCTGAAAATGTCAAGGTCACATACTCCTCCCAAAGTCAAAGACAAGAATTTCATAAGCTATTGTGGCAATGAGAGCAGCAACTGTATTTGGGTTCAAGGAAGTGAAAATTTCTAAAGCAAGGTATCGACTACCTCACTATGACACATGCAACTATAAACTATTCTATTTTTTCAACGAATACCTAAGAACTAACACATCCAGACGACTGCACTGTCGTACCAGAGTCACTATTATTCTAACCATTTTGAAAAGTCCCCTTCTGGGGCTGCTTTTAGAGAACACAGCTCAATCTTTTGACGATCTGCAAGGATGGCAAATCTTTTTCTTTTGAAAGTGGAAAATAGTCTGAGAAGAGTCAAAAATTTTTTCAGGCCATGGCTAGAGAAGTAGGTGTGTATCTAAAAGAATGTGTGACTACAACAGCAATTTGAAGAATTTTTCCAGGGTGGCTCCAAATTCCCAAATCCATGTTTATGCAGTTTAAAAAAAAAAAAAAAAACCCTGTTCTACTCTTATTTAAGAGAGTTGACAATAACTTTTCTTAAAAAAAAATTTCCCCAAAATTTCAAGAAAATATTTTGAGAATTATATAGTAAGTACAAATTTCCAGAGAAACTCTCTCAAGGACACACATTGTCTTTTCTCTACGTATCTATTCAATATTTTGATTGTGATTCAAAATTGCTATGCTTGTTTCACATCAACTGCATTTTTTTCTTGTTACCTTTTGAGCCCCTTTGCCCATGTCTCTCACATCCCCACCCCCTCTCTGCTTCTGGCAGCCACCAATCTGTTCTCTGTATCTATGAGCTTGTCTTTTTTTTTTCTTAAGATTCCACATATAAGGGAGATCATACAATACTTGTCTTTCTCTGTCTGACTTAACTCACTTAGTATATTACCCTCGAGTTTCAGCCATGTTGTCACAAACGGCAAGATCTCATTCTTTTTAGCGGCTAAGTAATATTCCATTGTATATATACGTTGCATCTTCTATATCCATTCATCAGTACATGGACACGTGGGCTTTTTCCACAGTTTGGCCACTGTAGATAACGATGCAATAAATATAGGGATGCAAATGTTTTTTTGAATTAGTGTTTTCCTTTTCTTTGGAAAAATACTCAGGAGTGGAATTGTTGGATCTATGGTAGTAGTTCTATTTTTAATTTTTTGAGGACCCTCCTTACTGTTTCCCATAGGACAAATTTACATTCCCACCAACAGTGCACAAAGGTTGCCTTTCCTCCACTCTCAAACTTGTTACTTCCTGTCTTTTTGATAATAGCCATTCTGATAGGTATAAGGTGATATCTCATTGTGGTTCTGATTTGCATTTCCCTGGTGATTAATGATGCTGAGTAGCTTTTCATGTATGTGTTCTCTGGAAAAATATCTATTCAGATCTTCTTCAATTGAATTGTTTTATGTTGCTATTGAGTTGTATGCGTTCTTTATATATGTTGGACATTAATCCCTTATCAGATACATGAGTTACAAATATTTTCTCCCATTTAGTACATTGTTTTTTCATTTTCTGGACGGTTTCCTTTGCTGTGCGGAAGCTTTTTAAAATGATGTAGTCCCACCTGCTGATTTCTGCTTTTGTTGTTTTTGCTTTAGGTGTCAGATTAAAAAAATCATCACCAAGAACTATGTCAAGGAGCTTATCACTTATGTTTTCTCCTAGAAGGTTTATGGTTTCAGGTCTCACATTCAAGTCTTTAATCTATTTTGAATTAATTTTTTTGTGCATGGGGTAAGGTGGGGGTCTAGTTTCATTCTTTTCCGTGTGGCTGTCCAGTTTTCCCAACACCTTTTATTTCCAAAACTGTCCTTTCCCCACTGTATATTCTTGGCTCTTTTGCCATAAATTAATTGACCATATATGTGTGAGTTTATTTCTGGGCTCTCTATTCCATCCCATTGATCTACATATCTGTTTTTATGCCAATACCATATTGTTTTAATTACTATAGCTTTGCAATATAGTACATAATCAGGGAGTTCTCCCCACAATAAGGCTGCTGACTGTGAAAATGGCATGAGCATTTCTATTATAGAAATATGAGTGGTTTCAGGAAGCAATGTAAATTGACACATAAACTGAATTCTCTAACTAAAAGTTCTCTAAACTGTAATGAAAACTGTAAACTCAGGAGTGGAAAAACAAGGCTACTCTGATATCAACTGAATGGAACAATGTGTCTGTGTACATGTCTTAACTCTTTTTTACCATGACGTAATTCATTTGCTTCATATTGATTTTTGGCAAATTCTTGCTTTTCTCAATGAAAACAGATACTTGGCCATGATCTGAAATTAAGTGCTGAAACAAGATGCAACATATCCTTGAATTTCTACATACCCTTTTCTATTAATATGTAGTGTGTTATGCAAATGACCCAATGCATCTGACACATTCGACCCCTTTGGCCTTCCACAAGTAGCAACAAAATAAGAAGCACATGAACCTTCTAGACTGTTCCAAGAATTAGTCTTGAGAACACACTGTACTACAGTGCACAGGAAATCAAGGCAGGAAAATTATGTTTGTCAAAGAAAAGAACTCTAACCTTCTTAAGCTTAAGAAGGCAACTGACTATAACAGCTCCTAAGTTAGCCTTACAATTTATATCTCTATATTCTGGCCAAGTCTGGGCTGGGGTCAAACTGACCCCTGAGGCAAGGAGAAATATCCTTGTTCCACTCTGAGTCAGTGCAGGGAACTAACAAGAACTTCCTGCTGATGATGTTTATTGGATGATTTTTTTAAAAGATTATTTATTAAAAAAAATTTAAAAAAATAAAAGATTATTTATTTACTTATTTTGGAGACGGAGCAAAAGAGGAGAGAGGGTTGGAGGGGGGAGAGAGAGGGAGAGAATCCCAAGCAGACTCCCCGTTAAGCGTGGAGCCCAACACGGGGCTCAATCTCACAACCCCCAGATCATGACCTAAGCTGAAACCAAGAGTTGGGTGCTTAACCAACTGAGCCACCCAGGCTCCTTTATTTGAGGTGTTCTTTATGGTTCTTTATGGTTAAGGAAGGTTCTTTATGGTTAAGGAAGCCTCGGGGGTTGAAGTGTCCATCTGGTAAGGTTGAAGGTATGAGAACAGGGGCATTAAATGCAACCCTCTACAGCCCACTCCAAGGACAAGATGAGGCTTTTCTGAGAGGTGGAGGGGCGCGAGGCGGCAAAGAGGGGAGAGAACACCTTTGCATTTTGCTTCGGGGACCAGTCATGTGACTGTCAGAGTCTCTACCCCCTAAGTTTCTGCTTAATTACAAGGCTTGATTAAAGACAGATCCATGTGATATAAAAATTAAAGGTTACAGTGAATGGAGAGCTAGCATATCGGATTCATGCAGACCCCCTCTCGACAGGCCCCCCTCGCCCACCCCACTCCTTGAACCTAGCGTCTTGGAATCAGCCCTGAGAATTTCAGTGTGAGGCTGGATTTGAGGATGATTATTCTGTGCAGCAGGCGCCGGAGCTCTGGTGAGAAGAGAAGACAGCCCAAGGAGCCCAAGCATGTGACTGGGAACGAGGAGTACATCTCTCCCTTTTCGGTTCTATTGCAGACTCGGTGCACTTGGGAAAATATGCTCTTATTTGCTTTCATCTGAAATGACAACACACACATCTTCCAAAGGGGGTGACATTCCCAACTCCAACGCAAACATTTTTTCTGTCAATGGGAAGTCTTACTTGGCGTGACACCAATGACCTCCCAGGGAGGCCTGAGCACGGGGCAGAGAAGATTAAATGATTAATTTGCCAAATTCAATTGCTAGGAAGAGATGGGACAATTCCAGGCAGCATAAATCAGCTACGCACTTAGAACCTATTATCAGGAGCACTAGAAAGCGCGGCAGGACGGTCCGCAGACCACAAGCGATGTGGAAGCCGCGAGGCTGCCCGGTGGCCAGTGGCTCAGGCGAGATAATAGATGCTACCATTACTGCTGAAGAAGCAGATTTGATTACGAAGAGACCCAAGAGCAGGAAAGCCCTTGGAAGGCTTCCCTCTGTGTTTTACAAGAAATAAGACAAGCAGCATCTCCAACTGTAATCATGAAATATAATACAAATGCTCTGGGCCCCCACAGGACTCACAAGTATCTCTCCCTTGAGTGACAGAACACTGTTCCTTTCCTAGAACACAACGATGAAGACAGTTACCCCCAGAGTGAGGCAAGGTCTAGTTGGTGACGCAGATGACGCCACACGGAATATTCTTGAACTGTGCTTTTAAAAGAGGTGAACTTCTTTCAGCTAACCCCAACCCCTGCGTTCCCACTTCTCTTTCCTTTAAACCCCTTTGCCCTCAGATATAATCCTTTGCTCAGTATTTCCACCCTAACTCCTCATGCTATCCGATGAGCCCATGTGGCCGCCAGCGGCCCCCCACCCTGACCCCTCCATCTCCTGCCCTTCTTCCTCCCTCCTCCCCAGTCCCTAGGTCATTCCTGCCCTGGGTCCTGCCTAAGGTCTCTCTCTTCTCACTTGCCAAGTGAACACTTCAGACAGGAAAAATTAAAACCTACATGTGAAAGGGGTGCCTGGCTGGCTCAGTCAGAAGAGCATGTAACTTCTGCTCCAGGGGTTGTGAGTTCGAGCCCCACGTTGGGTGTAGAGGTTACTTTAAAAATAATAAAATCTTAAAAAATAATAATAAAATCTATATGTAAAGAAATTCACTTCAATATTACCAAAAAAAAAAAAAAATCCAAGCTAAAATTGGTTATCTGGAAATTCTCCATCTTCTTCTGAAACTTCTCCAATGCCACTTCACACTTTCTTGTTATATATTTTAAATTCAGATGGACCAACGGGTTGTCTGGTGGTTGTCCAGTACAGTCCAAATTATCTTTTAAGAAATGACATCTGGGGGCTCCTGGGTGGCTCAATTAGTTAAGCATCTGACTCTTGGTTTTGGCTCATGTCGTGACCCCAGGGTCATAAGATCGAGCCCTGCGTCTGGCTCCGCACTCAGGGTGGAGTCTGCTTGAGATTCTCTCTTCCTCTCCCTCTGCCCCTTGCCCCCCCCCCACTCTCTCTCTAAAATAAATAAATAAATCTTTTAAAAAAAGAGAAATCACATCTGGTTAAGAGAGACACAGAAGAAGATGAAATTCCTCTTGAAAAGCAAACCTAAAATGCACAAAGATATTTACTTAACAGAAACAATTGGTTAAAAGGCACTAAATAGGGATGCCTGGGTGGCTCAGCTGGTTAAGCGGCTGCCTTCGGCTCAGGTCATGATCCCAGGGTCCTGGGATCGAGTCCCACATCGGGTTCCTTGCTCAGCAGGGAGCCTGTTTCTCCCTCTGCCTCTGCCTGCCACTCTGCTTGCTTGTGCTTTCTCTCTCTGACAAATAAATAAATAAAATCTTTAAAAAAAAAAAAAAAAAGGCACTAAATACACATAAAGGTACTTCACACACCTTAGGCGATATTCGTAAATTAATCATAACAAAATGCAAAGATTGTGAATGGGTTCAAATGACGGCAGAAGGTATCTTTGACCCCTGGGGTTCCGACAAGCTAGTCTACATGAGAACCAGCTCCTAAAATAGGTCTTAGTGGCCAATCGATGACTTGAAATCCGAATGACCAAGAAGCACGTGTCTGAGACACCAGAAGACTTTTGCTTCTGAATGGATAAAGTCACGGGTATTAATAGTTATGATTCTTCAGATAACACTCTCCTCGAAATACTTGTTTCCAGCCAAGTCTGACAAGTTCAAGGCACAACCGTACTGTGAGGGGCGTAGCGAGGCAGCCCAGGGGGTAGTCCTTGCACAGGCTCCGTCATTTACAAGCTCTGCGTATCGGGCAAGCTACTTGACTTCTCTGTATTTCAGCTTCCTCATGAAAACGGGGACAGTAATGTGAGGATTGATGCTAGAATTAAATTAGCTAATATACTTAAAACATTTGGAGAGGACCTGGCAAACACTATTTAAGTGTTAGCTATCCTTTGCTTTTTCTCTTTTTCATTCAGAGAAACAGGATTTTTCTATGTCCTTCCATCTGCCTCATTTAGAAGAACCCTATGGGATAAAGAAAGGCCAACAGCTGCATACTTCTGTCCTTTTTGACTGGTCTGTGGCGAGACGAATGCACTCTGGCGCACTCCCTCCGATTTCTACCAGTGGGAAGGACTGCAATCTGTCAGTCTTCTCCCTTGCTTGACACCATTCTTCTGCCCTCTCCTCCTGGACCCCTGTTATTCTCACACTACAGTGGATAAGAGTTTGGTGAACTTCGAGGCGGGAAATACACGAGGCTCTCTGGCTATCCAACTCAAGGCTTTGACTTTCAAGAACCATTTCCAGGGTCTCTCACTTCAATTTAAAATGTCACGAATAGCGCCGATGAGCACTCCGAGAAGCAGGATGCCCAGCACTGCTTGATTCTGAGAAAACAAACAGCACACGTGCCTGAGTGACCTACGACCCCTCAAGGACACTCTTGACGTGTATGTGGATGACTGGTGACTTCCGGTCTTCTTTCATGATGGAGGTGGGAACTATCACTCTGGAAAGGATGCCCTCCTAGAGAAGTTCCCTGTGTCTTATCCCAAACTTTTTCTCGAGTACTGACCCAAAACTTAAATGGAGAAAGACTTGAGTAAAAAGGGAAAAAAGTAACGATATTGAGTCCATATAAATTGAACCGCACGATTCAGCATTACGCGGCTCTTACTGTGAGCGAGCTGACAGGACGGTTCCCAGAAGTTTGTTTTGTCAAAAGCTACTATTTTTTTTGTCAGTGTCTGCCATGATGTGTCGCTCTACATCTATCTCGAATTACAAACAGCGTGAGACTTGCCGTTTCAGGGGAAAATGTCCAAATTATGCACTCGAATTAACCAGAAATTTTAAATAAAAACATTTTATCAGCAGCACTAATGAGCAATAAAAGCTAACTAAGAGAATCGTTAGGAGGTATTCCAAGAATTTGAATCACACTTCATTCCATAAATAATCACTAAATTAAAAATTACATATATGTTCATGTGAAATGAAATGTCCTAAATTTGGGGGTTGTATTGAGAAAAAAATACATGTCTGGCATGTCGAGGGCTACCAAAAAGTAATTATGAAGAATAAGGAATATACTCAATATTTACATATTGTAATGGCAGGAGAATTTTGCAATTACTTTCACATGAAGAATGAAAACAAACATCTAAGCCTACATAATTCTCTAACCATCCTAAGTATATTTGACTGCCGATGGCCTATTCATAGTAACAGATAAAAAGCTATATTCATTTTCTATATTCATCTTATTATAAAGTCATTGGTAAATGCAAAAGAATATTCTGGAACTGTCGCCTATTCAGAACATTGTAATTACTATAAAAAGAAAAAAAATGCTTTGCCAATCTTTTCACCTACTTGAACCAAAAATGAAAATTCTAAAATTCAAAAATAAATAATGGTGACTTTAAAAACTCTGAACACTTCAAATAAAGACAGAGTTCACTGATTTATGTTGAGCACAATTAGTAAGAGAATGAGGCTGTGCCCTTTGTGCTTATTGCAAAGAGACACTGGTTTGTTTGTTTTCTTACTTTCATATAAGAAACAATGAACATGTCGATGAACGCTCCCGCTGAAAAAAACTTCCCATAATGATAGTGGTTAAAAATAGTTGATTATTGGCTTCATGCTGGGGATGAATAGAAATGTTATCATCTAATCCACGATTCAGAAAACCGATGTCATATGTCAATGATCAAACAAGAAATTACCGAGGCAAGAAAAGTTAAAAATCTTTCTTAACCAGCCATAAACTTATTAGTGAAACTAATTGCAGATAAAATAGATTTTATCTCGGGTGAAGTAAATACATTTCCAAAAATATCGGTATTTTGAAACTTCAAAGCAATTTTGGCTTTCCCAATAACGGGTAGGATATAAGTAATCCTCTATGAAGGGGCAGACCTTTTTCACCGTAAAACAAAACAAAACAAAAAATTAAAAAACGACCTCATTAAAAGGCCTAAATAAGATCATAGGTCATTTCCAAGTAAATTGCTCTCAAATTCCTTAGAACTAGTTAGACGATCAGTACTTGACTTCGCAAAACTGTAAGGATGCAAAGATTCTTTCGAACTGTCAGAGAAAGCAGTCAGTTGGGATCATTTATAAGAGAGAAGAGAGGTAAATTCCTCACAGCTCCTACATATTCAGTCAGTAATGATTATAATGTTCAATATTATGATCATTCTCAGATAAGAATGAGCTAGTTTCATTAAAAAACATTACTACTAATAAAAATAATTCCTGGGAATTTTAGTTTTCTCGTGCTGTTATAACAAATTACCACAGACAGAGTGGCTTCGAGTCCCACAAACACACTGCCTCACAGAAGTCCGAAACAGGTCTTACAGAGCTAACAACATGGTGCCCAGGAGGCTGTGTTTGCACCTCTGGAGGCTCTCTGGGAGAATCTGTTTCTTGCCAAAGGCTGCCCACGGTCCTGGGTGGGTTGCCCCTTTTGCCTTCAAAGCCGCCAAGGACATCTTTCTCAACTTCGTTCTCACAGCACATCTCATCTGCCTCTGATTCTTCCCGCCCACTCTCACTTACGAGGACCTCTGAGATTACACCGGGCCCCCTGGATAATTGAGATCATCTCCCCATCTCCAGATCCTTAGCCGCATCTCCAAAGTCCCTTTCACCAGGTGACACAACATACTCCCCAGTTCCAGGGATTAGGATGTGGACATCTTTGGGGGGCCGTTCTGCCTACCACACTGAATATGAAAATATGGGAAGTGAACAACTTTCCATTTTGCCTTCTACTGTGGTTCTTCTACCTGCAAACCTGTGGCTCATTTGTTGGGTATGAGAAGCACATAAATAGTGAGAGGTGTGATGGAATGGCGAAGGCCCGGCCCCTGGACACAGTCTAAATGAGTCCCAAGGCCAGCTCTCTCATTAACTGTGTCACCACTGCACAATTTTCTCATCTTTGAAGTGGGAATAATAAACACACTTAGATCTGGGGCACCCGGGTGGTTCAGTCAGTTAAGCATCTGCCTTCGGCTCAGGTCATGATCTTAGGGTCCTGGGATCGAGCCCCGCATCGGGCTTCCTGCTCAGCAGGGAGTCTGCTTCTCCCTCTCCCTCTGCTGGTGCTCCTCCTGCTCACGCTCTCTCCCTCTCTCTCTCAAATAAATAAATAAAATCTTTAAAAAAAAAAATACTTAGATCTTTTTCTCAGGGTTGCCGATCAGAGAACGGTTATGATGGTTTAGAATTATGCTCGCGTTGAAACTATGAAATCTTCTGAGAGTTACCTGTGTAGAACACCAGTTTTGCCAGCAGTGATTTGAGATTTCAGTCCAATTGTCAAGTGATCATCATCCTCTATGGCAGTGGCCCGAGAACTAGGCATCGCAATACTGAATACGATCGTGAAAATTTAACAAAAAAGCTGAATCAGACGATGAGGTTCCTTTTCTCAAATACCTTTATCTCCATGTGTGCCCAAATCTCTTCAAACAGATCCCTTTGGCTCATGGCCTCCTTCTGTTGAACACGGAAGAGGGGCTGGTGAGGGAGGGATGCTCCTGAGGCTGGATAAATGAACGCGGGTGTAGACATCTGTTTCAAGGAGCACCTGGCTTGGCTATGCCGACTCCTCTCCACCGAGCTGCTTTTAAGGGCAGAGACTAGATTTCACCCTATGACACATAATACGAGCCACTCGAAATAGAAACATTTGATGGGCATTAAATATCACCTCAGTTTTCTTCCCCCCAAATGATTTGTGCAGTACATTTCATTAGGAGTTTTAAAAACTCTCTCCGAGCAAGCTACTAGGGACCACGCAGTGGAAACGCGAACCACAGCATCCTGAGAAATGTCTCCAAAAGCCAAAGTGTATTTGTCAATAGGTTCCTTGATCCCAGCCTCCTTGCAGCGTCTCTGGAATTTCTTGGCACAGCTGCATTTCAGTGGTTGAGACAGCTAAGAAAATCGTTCTCGTTACTTTCCAGTCGTGTTTTGTTTGTTCTTATTAGTTTCCAGACCAGTTTCCCCTGCTGGGTCGTCTGCTTGATTGAGTCACCGGCCAAGACTCTGGGTGCCTGTCTCCACATACTGAAGGGTCACGGCCCACCACCTCCTCAGGCAGCGGTAAGAGCCGGCAGAACGACCGCTGGGGCACACGCATTCCAGAGCAAAATGCCCACAAGGCAGTGTCACCGCAACGACCCCTACATCAACTAATTTCAGACATACACGGAGTACATTTAAACAATTCATTTAGGTGCGCCTCATGAGGTAATTAACTACGGCACGCTTTTACATGATTCCAAATGTCTCTACCTATTGATGAGGAGAGGTAGTTTTTTTTAAAAATCCACATATTCAAAGACCAACAAATGATGGGGGGGTTCACTTAACACACAGGCGGTGCCGAGCCTTCCAGGAACCCGTGCGTGTGAACGAAGGCTCGCTCCCCGCTGGGTCACACGACAATAGCTCAACAACAAGAGACCTGCAGATGCTCCTTCAGAACCATTCATAAGGGGAGCTGACTGCTGCACGTGAACAACCTCCACAGCCCGGCTAGGTCTCATTTCACACTTAGGGGAGTGATGCCGGTAGCAGTGACGGCAGATGCTCACAGACTGTGTCCAGTGTGACAAACCCTGGGGAACGCCGGCACGCACGCGGGGCTGCAGAGCGACACGGGGCTCCTCGTACACCTGCTGCCCTGCGCTACCTCATCTCCTAACATTCGGTCCCACGTATGTCAACATAAAGAACAGTGCCCGTGCCTGTGAACAGAAATTGGAAACATATCCAATTTGCTTATGATTTCACATTTTTTCACGAGACAAGCAATTCTTGTCTCCCGAAAGTAAATATTTTTGTAAATATTTACAAAATATTGTATTTTGTACTTTAGTAAAGTACTTTAGTAAAGTACAAAAAGGAAAGTAAAAAAAGTATTTTTGTTTTGAAGAGATCAACAGGAGGGAGTGAAAGAGCAAGGGAAGAGCAGCGGAGGAGAAATACCACTCAGGGGTCAACCTGCAAAGCCAGTGTTGGTATCAGACTGACAGGCTGATGTAGAAAATCCGCAAACGTTTGCTGCATCAAGACCCATAGACATCGTGTACCCCGACCCCCTCATGTCATAGTTAAGGAGACTGAGGCCCAGAAAAGGAAGTGCTTTGATCTTTTTTTTCCCCTACAGTCACAAATGGAAACCCAGTTGTTGTTGTTTTTAAACCTTTTTTAAAGATTATTTATTTATTTACTTGACAGAGAGCGAGATCACAAGCAGGCAGAGAGGCAGGCAGAGAGAGAGAGGGAAGCAGGCTCCCTGCTGAGCAGAGAGCCCGATGCAGGGCTCGATCCCAGGACCCTGAGATCATGACCTGGGCCGAAGGCAGAGGCTTTAACCCACTGAGCCACCCAGCTGCCCCGGAACCCCAGTTTTTAAACTTCCCCTTGCATAAAACATTATTAGATTCAAGACAACAAATATTGAAACTTACTACTGTAGGACTCAGTATTAAACCCATGAGTAGCTTCAGAATATATGCAAATAATTATGTCTTTAAATTCCATTCCTCCTTCAATACAATATCCACACTCACACCCACATCTACCCACCTGTCCACTCATCCACCCACATAATCCCCAAACCTTCTTTTCTTTTGGTTGTTGCTGTATTTTATTGTTGCTTTAGACATCCTTTTGGCAAATGGAGAAAAAGATCTATCCAAATTCCCACTATATTCCATTCAGTGGTTCTATTGTACAAGTAGAACTGTTCTATAGAAATAAAGATTACTTATTTATAGTTGTAAAACCAAAAAAAACCATTCAGCTAGCCATCAAAAACAGAGTCATTTGCTTTTCTTTTTCTTTTTTTTTTTTTCATTTGCTTTTCTTTAAGGAGAGTTCAGTGAGGGAACAGCTAAGAGGAAGATCTTTTTTCTTCTGGTCACTGATTTTTCTTCCTTCAACATACCATACATAGCTAGCAGGTGATGGGACAGTGCAGGCTAAAAAGAGTACAGATTGAAGAAGTCTTGCTTTCTCATACTCATCCCACAATGTGTAATCAAGTACACTGGGGCTCTCATCATTCAATTCATAATCCACTCCTTCCAGAAATATTCCAGTGGTAGGTGGCAGAGCTAGAATAAGACTCAAGAAACTCAAGCTTAGTGGATGAAAGAGAGAAGTTAACCTTTTTTTCTTTTCTCTCTCTCTCTTTTTTTTTTTTTTTGAGACAGAGAGAGTGCGGGGGAAGGGGCAGAGGGAGGGAAAGAATCTCAAGCAGGCTCCACGCCCAGTGCACATCCCAACGTGGGGCTTGATCTCACGACCCTGAGATCATGATGTGAGCAAAATCAAGAGTCGGATGCTTAATCGACGGAGCCACTTAAGTGCCCCAATTTTTTTTTTTAATTTGCATCTTGGTTTGAATATGAGCAGCCTTGTTCTTTCCTCCCCCCAAAATCTAATGTATTCAAGAAAGGTGTGAGCTTGCTAACCAAGGTGTTTGTAAACAAGGGTGAAGTATTTCTCTCTCACCAACTTAAACATTTTATAAACACAATTTCTGACATCTATGTCATATGAAGTCACATTCGAGGAACTCGCATTTTAACTAGCGGTTACACACACACAATTGCCTTTTCGCAGAATCATTTCAGATTAGATTGCACACTAAATTTTAGCTGTGGAAGGATCTTTGGAGACCTAGAAGGCAATGGTCTTCTTTTACAGACATGAAGTCCAGACAGATTGGCATTTGCCCCAGGTAACCATTTAGAAGTTGATACAGAGAATTCTATCTAGAATTCTAATTATTCTAATTTAATAGTTTGTTCAGTTTCTCTGCAGAAAATACACACCCACAGCTCCTCTTTCTCAAGTCGGAGATCCTTGCTACACTGAACTCAAAAGGCAATGGCTGAGCAATTAAGCCTGTTGGTCTGCTGTCCATCTCCTTTATTGTTTCATATCTCTCTGTGGCTGATGTCCTCAGGCTACCAGGGACCAACACATACAAGGTAAACACAGGGAACTACTCCACCAAAGCAAACACAGGTTTTCAACGTTTACTACTTATGATTAAAGGAAAGTCAAGATATCAAAACAATCCTTTCATTAAAAATCAAAGTGATAGGGGGGCCTGGGTGGCTCCGTTGGTTAAGTGTCTGCCTTCAGCTCAGGTCATGATCCCAGGGTCCTGGGATCGAGTCCTGCATCAGGCTCTCTGCTCAGCATGGCGTCTGCTTCTCCCTCTTCCTCCGTGATCTCTCCCGCTATCTCTTAAATAAATAAATAACTCTTTTAAAAAAAATCAAAGTGATAAACTTTCATCAAAAATTTTTAAATATTTCCAAAAGCCTAAAGAAGAAAAGCACTCCCCCTCTCGCCCTCTTTAAAAATAATCTGACTTTCAGTGGATACAGAAAAATAAACTGATGCAGATGGTGAGAACGGAGAACTATTTGGGGAACTCTGCTCTGTCCGTGGACTAATAGTCACACTTATTTATAAAAATGCAGATCTCCACATCTTAGCTCGTTAATGACATCATCAGGCGTCCGGATTTTGAGCGTTCGAGCCTGTGCTCAAATGAGATTCTACTGCCTTGTGATCATAACACACTCATTTTTCAAAACAAAACAAAAATAAATTAGGGCATTTAGAATGAGAAGGGACCTTGGACACAACGTGTGGCCTTAAAGAGGTGACAGGTTTTCGGATCAGTACTTGGTTCTTCCAGTAGGTGGCGCTACAGCTGTAGACAGTGACTCCTCTCCCGAGTCTTCCCCCAATGGTGAGGGTAATAACACTGGGTGGTCTCGCGGATTACAGTTGTGTAAAATATCCAGCTCATGAATTGGAGCTCCTACGAGGCACTCTGCTTCTAAGTTCCCAACTAGCCAAGTGCTCGAAGAATGGATCTTCAGCGAGGGAATAAAAGTGGACGAAACCTCTGTGGCAGTCAGCACCAGCCGTGTGCCCAACACAAGGGAAGAGGCCACAGCAGAGTGGCTTCCACGGACCCCTGCTCCCGCGCCAGCGCCATATGCGGTGCTGTCATCCGTGATCTCATTGACTCTTCCCAAATGTATGCCCCGATGCAGTAGGAACTGTCATCTCAACTGTACAGAAGAGAAATCAGGGAGTCGGGGAGGTTCAGTCGTGCGCCCGAGGTCACCCAGCTGACAAGCAGCAGAGCCAAAATGAGGAAGAAGGGCAGGAGAAACGACCCGACGTCACCCTCCACCCAACTACACACAAGACGACCCATTTCAGAAAGACTGGAAGAGAAGTCCAGCGGAGACCCACCTTTCCCCTCCGAGCTCCCGAAGGACCACGCTGAGAGCTCCGCAGCCTATGTGAACTCAGAATCCGGGACAATTCCTGGAATACGGTGAATGCTCAGTCGAGGTACAAGGATTATAATTAACTGGAATGCAATGGGCAATGTGGGCAATGAGGAATCACAGTGTCTCAAAGTGAAGTCTTGGCGATGAATAGTAAATATAAAAGATGGAGGACTAGTGAACACGTCGGTGAAGGACAGCGGTGACAGACTAACAACATCTTCATGTATCTACTGCCCGGTAATGACAACTATGTTCACAGAGCTTTCCCGCCAGCGTATTATCATGTAAGGATTCCAATCACCAAGAGTGGCATTACCCTGAAACGTAAGGGACAATGAAGAGGAAGCACACACACACACACACACACACACACGAACACACACACACCTCTGTATTTGGGGGATGGCTTAAATACATTCTGTTGTATACGCTATATGGAAAAGATTCTCCATGAAAGTGAATCAAAAGCTTAGTTTTCCTTTTTTTTTTTCCTAAGTAATCTCTATGTCCAACATGGGGCTCAAACCCAGACCCCGAGATCAAGAGTCGCTTGCTCCACAGACTGAGCCAGCCAGGCACCCCAGCTTAGTGTCCTTTTATTCAAATAATATCTATAACTTACAAGTCACGGCAAAATAAATTCACAATCTTGTCAGATATGTGCAGCCACATGCATGTATACAAGTGAGACCTCGGTAATCCGATAGCTTGCTCTTTTGGGGGGTGGAGTAGAAGTATTATGAAAACAGAACCGTGGTCTCACAGAATTTTCAAAGAAAATACCACTTTGGCCAAACCCAAATTCCCCACAGCCACATCCAGTGACTGAACTGTGTTTATGCTTTTCTTAAGCAATGGAGTTCATTCTGACAATTTATCTACTGAGAACCGTGCCAGAAAACTGCCTATTCATTTTCTATATTCTGTTTGGCAAACAAAGCATGACACACAGCAATATAAAAGAAAAATATAATCCCGGGATGCATTTGCAATCATCGCGGGGAAGTGTTCTGAATTGTCTGAGGCCTGGGGCGCCGGCTCTCGGAACAGCATTTAAACACTGCCCCCTGCTGTTCCTCCGTGTGTCCTGCAGCCCGGGCGCCGCGCCTCGCCTGGCGGCGGAAGGATGAATCGCAGGCTGAACTTGGGAGGCTGTTAACTCTTGGAAGCACCAACCGGTCTTGAACAAGGGACGCGTACCAACTTTAAGAATTAGTAATTCTTGAAGAATTAATCATCTAGCTAAGATCCTGTGAAACACACCGTTGTATTGACGACACAGCGGTCTCTGTGAGCAGTTTCCTGTAGAGCAGAGTGTCTACCAGGATTTTATATATAATGCATTGAATTTACCCAGGTGTTTGGGTTTCTTATTTTACAAATTTCACAACGTTTTCTCTTGATGAGTGCACACTCGGTGTGGTGCTGCGTAGGAATCATGCTCCTACGTTAGCGTGAGCCTACCTTTAGATACTCTAGAGCAAAGGGCAAACACTTCTTCTAAAGGGAGGGCAAGGTCAGATTCCTGTAGGGTACTTCCGGGTAGGAATCCTGTTAAATTCAGTTTTGTCCATTTGTGCCTGAGAAGAGAGGAGAGGCTGAGAAAAATCCTTGGGGAATGAATTAACGGATGAATGAAGAGGCACAGTTCAGAATTTTAGATATTTCTAGGGAATGACTACCACGTCCTCAAAGAAACTACCACGTACTTCTAGTTTCCTTTTCAACGAAAATAACATATATAGAGAAAGATTCAAAACTATCGGTCATTTTTACCTCCTCTTCCCATATTCAATAGCAGCATGAATCAAAAAAAAGCACTAAAAATCCACGTTCATGTCAGTTACTTGGATCAGAAGAGCTGAACTAGGGTGTGCGATTCTGTGGTGTTATCCGAAATCCTTAATTTTAACAAAAGCAAGTATAAACTACCCCAATCAAAAACATCTATGTGGTACGGGGTGCCTGGGTGGCTCAGTCGGTTAAGCTTCCCAGTCTCTGATTGCAGCTCAGGTCATGATCTCAGGGCTGTGAGATCAAGCCTCACATGGGGCTCCACACTCCATATGAGTCTGCTTGAAATTCTCTCTCCCTCTGCCCTTCCCTGTACTCTCCTGCCCCCACTCACACTCACTCTCTCCCTAAATAAAAAATAAACAAATAAAATCTTAGAAAAAAAACGTAAGTGCTAAACTGAAAAAAAATCTTAGGTAGCATGCAGCATAAAGGTAATATTAACTCACTTCATTTATTTATTCATTGACTCAAACACTTAAAATCTCTAATGCAGTTAGGGGAGAACATGAAAAACATATTGACTGGTCTCATCTTCAACTGGTAACCACAGACTTCAAGTGGCTCTTAGCACTGCTTAGCTAGCCTCCTATGTTCTACTCGGTTCACTCCCCAAAGGACGCTATCACTCCTCTGCTCCCCCTTTAAGCCTTCGACTCTCCTGCCCCTCCCCTATCTCAGCTGATGGCCCGGGTTCTTGTTTCACTGAGAAAACACACAACCAGAGGAGGACATCCACAGGCTCACCTCCAAGGACCACATCCCAGCACCCCCTGTATTCCACAGCTCCGCGTCTACACCTGCTCTATCGGGAGACCCATCAGTCCATCAGCGAAGGCCCCTTCCGCTGCCTCCCACTCAAGACCCTGGCCTACAGAACCGTCCAACCTCGTTCTTCATCAGGTTTCCCCTTCCCTACTAGATTCTTTCCATCCGCATGCAAACATGTTATAACCTATCCCATCTTAAAAATACAAAATAAAGATATGATCCAGGCTCCTTCTCTAGCCTCCAGCCCAATTCCTCATCTCCCCCTGCCAACAGGAAAACTCCTCTAAAGAATTGTCTAAATCATTCCATTCCCAATAGGATAGGGGTGATACTGCCCTCAATGGGCAAAAACCAACTCTTGTACGGTGAGAAATTCTTACTCTTTCTATGCATAAAACAAATACATATACCTACAATACATAACAAATATAAAGCCCATCAGTGATATCAGAATTTCATCGGGGGGAGGGAAGAACAATTAGGAAAAAAATGTCTAAAAAAGCTCCTTAGGGAGGTAATAATGAAAATAAGATTAACGAACACTGGTCTAAAGCTACAATCTCAATGTCTTCTCTTCCTTTTTTTTCTCAAGCCTTCTTCAGTCTGGTTTTCATTTCTAGTACCCAGAGAGGAGTGTCACCCCTGCCCCACCATATTCCTAAATCCAATGGCCAATTCTTAAACGAAACTGGAGGCAGCATTTCGCATAGCTGACTACTTCTTCTTTCTTTGAACACTCTCTTGGCACCGTCAATGAGTGTGTGATTTTTCTCCCTAACTATCTGGACCCTTGAGATCCGGTATCAGGAGGAGACATGATGCAAAAACTAGAGATTTTTGTACAGTTGGATTGCAGCCACCCTCGGACACACCCCCAACACGCTAGAGCCCAAGCCGCCTGCATTTCTGGCCTGTTTTTTTAAAGTATCGGTCTGTCTGGTTAGGTCAGTCCTCTTACGGTCTAACTTCCACACAACAGCAGGAGAAAGCCTCCTTATTCTAAGTCAGATCCCATCATGCCTTCGATGGCCTTCCAGCTCTTGTGGAGTAAAAGCCAATATCTCTAACAGAGCACAAAACCCTCCACGGCTAGGCCTTGCTTCCTGTCTGCCCTCATCTTCCGCCACTGGCCCTCCATGTGACTATACACCAGCCACACTGGCCTCCTTGAGAGACTGCTCGTTCTTCGGGCTTTACTACATGCAGCCGCTTCTGCTTGGATATCCCTCCAGATACTGCTATGGCTCCCACGTTCACCACCTTCAGTCCTCTGCTGCCTGAACCTCCCATTGTCACAGAGCTGCTCACACTGCATACAAAAGTATTCCTTGTCGTGTTTCGTTCTCCCTATCCTGCTTCATTTTCTTTCCCCAGCACTTACTCTATCTCTCCTAGATATTTCTTTATTTCTCCTCCTCCCCCTGGAATAGAATATTATAGGATATTCTGTCTCCTTCCATTGGAATAAGAGTTCCCGGACGCTTTTATGGTTCGGTTCGCTGCTGTATTTGAAGCATCCAGTTTCTAGCACATAGGGAGAGTTCAGCAAATATCTGTGCAATGATAACCCTGATTTCGACATCGAAATAAAAGACTACAACGATCACTTTTTAACAAATAAAACTGGATTTCAATTTCCCTTTTTGAAACAAAATATCGTCTCGTTGGCCTGTGGCAAATAAAAGTATGAGATGCAAAAAAAAAAAATCTAACAACTCAGAGAAATGGAAAGCAAGCTCTGCTTTGGCTAGAGTGGTTTTCCTTCACTATTATGTCATGGAAGAAGTTTTAGCAGAGACCAACATTTAAATAGTTTCCTCAAACCAACAGAGACTTCTACACTGGTAAACATGAAATGCTTTTTTAGAGGATCTCTCTCATTGTTTTCTGGAAGCAAATTATTCGAGTCAAAATGAGAAAAGGTCAGACTCTGGAAAAATAGCGCCTCAGAAGAATGAGAATGGATCCAAACGTCCAGACAGTGTAGAGCCATGTCTTCTAAATCTGGTCCAGCGAAAAAGAAACTTCTTAAATGAGATCCGTTTATGAAAAAGAAAAACACGTTCGGGAGTAAGTGTTCGGGAATCCATGCAGAAGGCTGGTATTGCATCATTGCCATCTTTCTCTTCCTCTTTTTCAATGTTAATATTTACGATTCCTGACTTCCGAATTAATAGTTGATGGTGGTAATACTTTCTTTGTTGTGTGTAGCACATTTTATCTGAATCTTCAGAGATTTCTGCTAGAAAGCTAAAAATCTCGGTTCTCAAATTTCTTGTCTCTTCCAAATGCCTTTGCCAGCCCAGAAGGGAAAAAGTTTCATTCAAGTCACTCGGTGGCCGAGCCGGTGATAAGGATGCAATTCAATAAGTTACAACTCTCAGTTCTTTCATCTCACCCCATATCTAGTTGTGATTTTTCTTTTTAAAGGCTTTCTGTTTTCGAAGAAGTCCGAATGGAAAGGAGAGTTCCCAGTCCTGAAGGAAGTGCCCAGTCAGGAAGGCAGATTTAGGAAGGGATCTTTTCTTGTGTTCAAGTAGCAACCTGGTGGGCGCATTTCGGACATCGCACAGCTATCAACAGCATGTGTCCAAGAACAAAGCGGCTCGAATATTAACACCATTGATGCGTTTATATCAAGCGTGGGGAGATCACACGCAATGGTGTGGGGCCCCTGGGGACAGGGGCCAAAAGGTACACGGCCTCCATCACCAGAGCCTGGAGAAGACTGGATTCCAGATGGCCACCCAACAGCTCCGGGACCTCTGGGACCTCAGACAGGTCAACGTTACCTCTTGGAGTCTGAGTAAAGCACTCACGAGGCAATTGTGAAGAGTGAGTGAAGAACAGTGAGGGTGAAGTGGTTGATACAGCAAGTGCAGTAAGTACAAACTGCTTTCGATACCGGTTCTCATCATCTTCCAGATCCTTCCAGATGCCCTCTTCCTCTTCTCTCCAAACTCAGCAGTCAGTCCCCAGAGTGACAGGTATGGAAGGAGGGACGCTCGCTCCGTCCCGCCAGGACCTGAGTGGGCAATCAGCACAAAGAGTGGGGCCAGATCGCTCTAGACCCCACGATGGGTGCAGGACTCTGCCATTTCCGCTGACTGCTGGGTTTCGGCAGGAAGGCAAAGATTAGCTTGGGTTGCCTCTTGGCCACTAAGAGAAGGACGCATCGACCAGAACCAACCCCCACTCTCCAATACCATGCAAATAATAATAAAAAAAAACAAGTAGATGAAGGAGATACAAGAGGTGAAGACCGAGATATGACAAATAAAAGGAACTTAATAGTAAATCATTAGTTTTTCCAAAAATTGAGATCTCAGTTCATAAGCTTGCAGGCAGCCCGACAGAGCAGTTAACATCTGAGATATTTCGAAACTGAATTATCTCCCCTCCTACGGAGACGGTCTGCTGGAAAAAAGCAACGAAGCATGTTACCTGATGAAGAAAGGACCTTTGTTTCCTGCACTTTTAATCGAAATCTTTTCCCCGAAATGTCAAAGAAAAATGAGGAATTTAAACTTCTTTTAGCAAAAAAGAATTGGTTCTCATTTTTCCGTCAAAGGTCATGAGAGATTCTTGCAGTCGTAGGAAGGAGATTGAAGGTATTCGTAGCGAGCCGTATTTATCACTTTATTCTGTAGTACACCATAGGTTCTGAGACCTATGTATTTTTACAGTTCGCTTTACTAAAGTGCTAAGTGCCTATTTAAGGACAGAGAGTCTGTTCAGAGGAAAAGCCATTCGGACAACATTCCCCCAAGTCCCGCAAATGTTTCCACAAATGTTGGTAAATTTATTTACCAACACGATGTGCCCAGTCAGGGTTTAAAAGGTAGAGTCTATACTTCGGGTGAACTAGGACTTCTGTTCAATGGATGTTCACATCCGACGCTCCCCGATTCTCCCCCAAAACCACATTTCCAGCTTTATCTCCCTAACTTCCTCACCACGAAGCCTTCTCTCCCACCACGCCAGTCTATTTTCAGTCCCCAAATATAAGCTAAGCACCTCTACTTGCAGCTTTTGGCTAAGACCTTTTTTCTTCTCCAAAGCATTCCCTTCCTGTCCCTCTGCCTGTTCTTTGAGACATTCTTCAGATCGTGCTAGTCATTCATTCAGTAAACAGAGCCTGAAGGCCAACCACAGGCGAGGGGATGCTGGGAAGGCAGGAATAGGTAAGTTGGGACCAGTTCTTGTCTCTGTGTCCTTTACATTCTTCCCAGAATTCATTCCACCCATCATACAGTGGATTGAGCCATTCATTAGTCACACTGTAGTGAGTGCTAAGCATATGAGGCACAGAAAACTGGGATTACAGATGGTAGGAGAAATGGCCTGGAGGTCAGGAAGACACTCCTGAGGAAGTAGTTTTGCTGCAACTTGGGAGGATGAACAGGAGGCTAACGAGGGCAGAGGGGGGCCAACAAGTCAACTTGCCCGATGGGCGCACCGTTATGATGAAATTGGGATATATTCCTAAAAGCGTGGGAAGGAAATTCTTGCCTTCCAGGAGTGAAAACTGCAACAGCAGATCTCCCCGTCGCCCTGGCTCTCTGAAGCTGGGACAAAAAGCACTCATGAGGCTACATTTGAAGTTCCAGAGGCCGCCAGGCTAAAAGGACCTAGCCAACTGCCCTCAGCAAATTCTGAGAACTCACCGGGTAAGACTTGGCCTTGTTCCTCTGAGCCCCACCGTCCAGTCAATATAAAGAGAAAATTCCAACAGGATGTGAAATGCCAAAGCTCAGCTTTATGGGAATGCTAGTATTCCCAGAGAGAAGCTCTTCCTCCAAATCTTGGAAGCCCCCCAGAGAATGATCCAGAAACACTCCCTGGAGAGGGGGCTCCAAGAAGGAGGGGCCTTGTTTTCTAAGCAGGTACTTGTTGAAGGGCAGACCCCACAGGGACTGAGGTGGGGCTGCCTGGGAAAGACGTCGCTGCCTCTAGCCCCAGGGAAACAGCCCTGGAAACGTTCAGTATGAAGCAGAAACTGCCCTCTGGGCCAAGAAAACACACCTCACCTTGTCTACACGTAGACCCATCCCCTAATGTCAGACTACAGGAATGAACTCCAGGGAAGCCAAGGCCGACTCCCTCCCGGCACTAAGCAGCCAGTCACGGGAGAGTCTGAAGGAAGGAGTGGGCGGACATTCAAAATCAGACCCCCAAATCCACTCTGCCACTGGCCCTTGGTACCAGACAGGCGTACTTGGCATTAGGGATGGAGCGAATGAGCTCTGAATCAAGACTCAAATAACCACGACCGAGCCTTAAAAACCAACATGAGACTATTCCAAAGCCAAAGGTGACTAGCAAGTTGTCGCCAATGACCGAGACTCCATTCAGGCCCTTACTCTGTGGAAGGACATGGAGTTCACACAGGAGAGTCTGAGGGCCGTTAATCAGTTAACCATCCGACTCCTGGTTTCGGCCCAGGTCATGATCTCAGGGTCCTGGGATAGAGCCCCACGTTGGGCTCCTTGCTCAGAGGGGAGTCTGTTGAGGATTCTCTCTCTCCTTCTCTCTCTGGCCCTCCCCCCCACTCTCTCTAAAATAAATAAATCTTTTAAAATAAATAATAAATAAATAAATGTGTAGGAAACATGAAATCAAGACAATAATGATATTTGAAAGGTGCCTCCTTTTCCCTAGCCACACTTTCTCCTGCGTGGTCCCCACTAAATTGTGTGATCTTGTAGAAGGCAGATCATATCTGAAACTCCTCATCTCTAAAGTCAGGGTGGCAGAAGCAATGAGCCCCCAGGTCCCTACCAGTCCCGAAACCCTCTGGTCTGCCCAAGGCTCACCCTTATATCCCAGCACCCAAACGGGGAACCAAGCCAGAACCAGTGGACTCCAAGGTCCTCTGACCACAAGGAGCTTATAATCAAGTTGGGGAATAAAACAGATACTTGTTCCTTCAGCACCAAGAGTGGAAATAATCATAATAATAATGTCTTCTGATCATTGTGAGGATTAAGGGAGATAATCCTGTGATATTAATACATAGAGAGCAGCACAGTTATAGAACCAGAGGCAAATCACGAATTATAAGAGGTTTTCTACGTGGGCCATAAAGATTCCCTGTTCTCCCACCTGGAATAATGTAATAAATGTAACAAGTAATTGGCCAAAAAAAAAAAAAAAGTTCCGTGTCTTTTATAAAAAGCAAAGTAAGGAGAGAGCAGTGGGTAGGGGAAAACCCAGACCATGTGTAATCAACAGGGAAGTCTTTCACCTAAGAGATGGTATTTGCATTGATCCAAGAGGGCAGATGTGATTTAGAAGCAGGCCAGGGTGAGAAGGAAATGCAAAGAAAGCAAAGGCTCGGGGCTGCTCACAGTTGGTAGGATAGCAAGGCCTGCCACTGACTAGCTATGCACTTCTGAGTACGTTAGTCAGTTATCGTGGGCCTAAGTTTATTTCCCTGTGAAACTGTGGGGTTTTGTGAATTATAGTCCCAGTTTTATGCATATTCTGTTTTGCGCTCATCTTCAGAGTCCGCTCTAGTTTAAAAAAATTCTGAGGGGAACTGCAATACACAAAGTGTCCACGAGGTGGCAGCACGTGGCTTTATAGACGGAGGTCTTCCTCCTGGGAACTATGACGTAACCGGGTAATAATCAAACTCGCACGTATTCAAGGCTCTCCGGAAAACACAGAGAGAAAACATTAACAGTCCTCATACTGAGCTCAGTGTTGAGATTTAGAACTTAAAGAGAAAGCAGATGTTTTTGATCCCTTTGTTTTAGGCGCTGCTAGGTGGCTCAATGTTGAGCATCGGACTCTTGATTTCAGCTCAGGTCATGATCTTCGTGTCACGAGATGGAGCCCGGCTTCCCGCTCCCGGCTTAGGGGGGAAGTCAGCTTGAGATCTTCTCCCTCTCCCTCTCCCCCTCCACTCGCACTCCCTCCTCCTCCCTCCCTCTCAAATAAATAAATAATCCCTTTGTTTTAGACCCATAGGTGGTAAAGGGTTACTGTTGGATATTCTGTTTTAACCCTTTATGGCTAAGGTGGCTTCTTTCATAACAACGAAATAAACACAGGCTTATTTGCATGGGGTCCAATTCTGATTTGAGCCAATTCAAAACCTAAAGACCCTTACCCTCAGTCGAGTGTACCAAGTCAATCATTCGTAAACATTTTCTTTTTTCTTTTCTTTTTTAAGATTTTAAAAATTAAAAGATTGCGACAGAGAGAGAGCAAGCACAAGCAGGGGGAACGCCAGGCAGAGGCACAGGGAGAAGCAGACTTCCCGCTGAGCAGAGAACCCGATGCGGGGCTCGATCCCAGGACTCTGGGATCATGACCTGAGCCGAAGGCAGATGCTTAACTGACTGAGCCACCCACGCGCTCGATGTAATCAATTCTTGTATCATAAAAACCTTCTTATCTCCTGGATGGACACAAAAGACTGGTCTTCCTTTAGGCCAAACAACTGCATCCCCACCAAAAATATTTACTTCTTAAAAGCAAGGGCGGTAAGAAAAATGTTCAAGTTTTAACTGGTTAAAAAAAATTCTATGGGTTTCGGTTTGACCTAGACTAAAATCATGAACAAGGCCATAGTATCAGTTTTTAAAACGCGCAAATCAATAGAATCCACAATGTACCGTTTGCTAAGAGAGTTATACTGAACTCACACCCCATGAGAGGAACCCCACTCTCTGAGGTGGACGGCGCAGGCTGGGTCTCACAGTGAACTCACATCCCATGAGGGGAACCCCACTCTCTGAGGTGCGCTCACAGTGAACTCACACCCCATGAGAGGAACCCCACTCTCTGAGGTGCGCTCACAGTGAACTCACACCCCGTGAGAGGAACCCCGCTCTCTGAGGTGGACGGCGCAGGCCGGGGCTCACAGTGAACTCACATCCCATGAGGGGAACCCCACTCTCTGAGGTGCGCTCACAGTGAACTCACACCCCATGAGAGGAACCCCACTCTCTGAGGTGCGCTCACAGTGAACTCACACCCCATGACAGGAACCCCACTCTCTGAGGTGGACGGTGCAGGCCGGGGCTCACGGTGAACTCATGCCCCGTGAGAGGAACCCCACTTTATGAAGTGGACTCACAGTGAACTCATGCCCCGTGAGAGGAACCCCACTCTGTGACGTGGACGGCCAGGCCGGGACTTACAGTTTGCGATGTCACCTTGAAGCTGCAGAATCTGAGGAACTGGCATCGTGAGGACAACAATATCAAACTGCTCGGGGGGACCGGTTTCCTTGGAGACTTCCCACTTGTCATTCCGCAGGTTGATCTGGGTCACACGGTGTCTGAAGCAGACATCAGCGCCTGTTCCAAAAATGAAGTCATGTTCACATCACCAGGATTTCCAGTATGAACAAGGAGAAAGAGAAGAGTCACAAACTGAATCCATGCAGGTGAATTAAACAGTGAAGGCTCTCTTCTAAGGGTTCACTTTCTCATTAGGTAGGAATTCCTCTCCTTCCCTCTTAAACCTGAAAAAGGTGTCTATGAAAGGAATCCAAGCCCTCATTAGTGGATCAATTTACCTTTATTAAGAAGAATTGGAATTAAGAGAAATACAGTTGAGAATGTCCTCTCATCACATTTTTCTTATTTATCACCAAGGCATTTTAATAATTACCTGAGTAGTTATTTGACTAATATTTTCTTTCCCATTAATCTGTGAGCCCACAGGGAAAGGACTATGTCTGTTTTCTGTGACTACCGTATCACATATACAGTAGAGTACTCGCCACATACTAGGGATTTAATAAGTACTTGTTGACAAGAATGAATCAGGAACCATAAACCAAGAGACAAGGAAATATAACTGGTTGCTAACTCTCCTTGGGACCGAGCACTTACCTCACATTTCAATTATCAGAAAACTTTGATTTAAAAACAAATCTACTTGTATGCAATCTCAGGAACAGAAAAGCAAGAAATGAAGAAAGAACAAGACAAAAAAGCACGTTGGAAGATCCTGTGCATCATTTCCGGGGACACCTCAGGATCCTAGCCACTCAAAATCTGGCTTATGTCTACCCTGGTCCTGAAGCTTTCACCCTCCTCACCTAGGAGGTCCCTCCACCATCGTTCTGACATCCATTCAAAATACCTGCATGTATCAGGTATGTCTTATCTGTTCAAAACCACCCATTTCTTCCATGTCATGTCTCTAGAACTCAGATGCCTTCCCTGTCCCTGGAATCCTGCGACAACACTGTAAATATTCACAGTTTTTAAATCAAACGCAAATATGTCAGAAGGAACAAGGTGCGAACTAGGCCCAGGGGTCCATCTCTTTGAGGCAATTAGCATCATCCTGTTCACAGATTAGAGCAAAGGCTAGTAAACAGCCTCCAGCCTGCCTGCCTTCCCTGAGGCCCCTGCTTGGGGAAAATGCAGAGAAGTGGAACTTCCAACTCCTACCCACTGGCTCCACTGCAGCCTGAAGAGTTCCCCCTTCACTTGGTTCTATTTATTTAGGATGCCTTGGGAAAGAGCTTTGCATGGTTATTGGCGGTGGTGAGCAGGCATGTATGTTTCAGGGAACCGAAGTCCACGGACCTAGAAATTCTCCATACCCAGCCAAACGTCCTGGACATGTATCCCAAGGGTCCCAAAGTATTCTGCAAGGTGCATGTCAGTGGTTCTCTTAAGTGTGGACCCCACGCCGGCAGCACCCGCAGCGCCTGGGAACCTGTTAGGAACGTACATTCTGAGACCTAAGCCGGACCTACTGAACCGGCGTCTCTGCTGCTCAGGCCGCTGCTCTGGGAAGTTGTTCTGGTTAAATATTGGTTTCAGAGATTTGAACGCATTCTAAAGCATACATGATTAGACGTATCCCACACAGATAATTTCCCTGGAAGTCTGGTCCAATCAAAACAATATTTGTTCGTCCAACAGATTGTGGGGTTGTAAACTCTATCGATTCCAAACTGTACAGTAGTTTTGGAATGACTTAACAATTTGGGTTCTTACGCAAAGGTCAACTTCATTCAAGGAGATTATTTTTTAAACCAACATGTATCAAGAGGTTGCTATGTACCTGGCCTATCATTTGCTTGGGTTGACAATGAATGCATTCTATCCCACAGTCCTCACGATAACATTTTGCAGTGGGTACTGTTATCACTCTCATTTTTTCCAATGAAAGAACCAGGGTATAGATTTTTAAACTTTCCTATTTTTACATAGCTGGGAAGGGGTTAGTTAGTTCCAGGTCACTCTGATTCCAGAAACTCTCTCACTTATGTTGTGGAAACACGAAAACACTCTTGTGGATCATTTAGTGGAGAGAAAACTTTACAGAAGTTTAAAGGATGTTTAAAAGGATACAATTACACAATTTAAGATAGTATAGATAAGGTCTATAAATTCTATTAACAGATCTGGGTAAAGAGGGGAAAAGACTCTTTAAGTATTACAGGGGCGCCTGGGTGGCTCAGTGGGTTAAAGCCTCTGCCTTCGGCTCAGGTCATGATCTCAGGGTTCTGGGATCGAGCCCCTCATCGGGCTCTCTGCTCAGCCGGGAGCCTGCTTCCCCCTCTCTCTCTCTGCCTGCCTCTCTGCCTACTTGTAATCTCTGTCTGTCAAATAAATAAATAAAATCTTTACAAAAAAAAAAGACTCTTGAAGTATTACAAAGATAATATTAAACAAAGAAATCATCTATATACACTCAAATTATATAGACCTTGAACTCCATTATATAAAAATTCATTTTTTTAAAAAGCAGAAAGTAAGTCACAAAATGGACTTACTGTTGATGTCTACAGTGACATTTTTCATGCTATTTTTCTGTATCTTCCAAACTTTCTACCAGTGGTACGTAATCTTTTTTAAAAATTACTTTTTGAAGTAAATCATATTTTACATAGTGATAAAAAAATCTATAAAACCATTGTCTCAAGAGGCTATACAAATTGAAAATATAAACAGGTTTTTACTAAGAATTGGTTAAATTAAAACTGATAGTCACCTAATATATATATATATTAAATACATTTCACCACTATATTAAGTATATTGAACAACTCCAATGTATGTATGTACATATACATATATAGAAATAGATACAGAAATGTATATATCATGAAACCTACCTGCTATGTCCAGGGTAGTGTTAAATTCTATATTTAAATACGATCTCTTTTCCCAAGAGCTTCTGAGGCAAAATAGGAAGATAAAATATATATTCTCCCAAACACCTACCAAAAGGATGTAGGTACTGTGTATTCAAGGACTGTCCCTCAGCCAGAAGAACGTCGGCTATAAGAGGGCAAGGACTTTGGTTCTTGTATCCTTAGCACCTAAAACAGCGTCTGGCATATAGTAAGTACTCGGTAAGTGTTGACTGAATGGACGGATAGATAGGGATATATAATACACCTCATAAGTACTTGAGGATTTCAGTAAATACGCACATCCAAATTGGGTCAAATCAGGATGGAAATGAGATTTTTAAAAGTTATATGGTGGCGATAGATGAAGCTGATGGTGACATTCTAGAAAATATCCAATGTTATCACATTCTGCAAGGGGTAATTTTATGCACTAACTTGACTGGGTCATGGAATGCCCAGATATTTGGTCAAACATTATTCTGGGTCTGTCTTTCAGGGTGATTTTGGGTGAGATGAACATTTAAATTGGTAGAATGAGTAAGGCAGATTACCCTCCCTACTTAATGTAGATGGCTCTTATCCAGTCATTGGCATGAATACAACAAAAAGACTGACCCTCCCCAAAAGTGAAGAATTCTTCCTGACTGACAGCCTTCAAAATGGGACGAGGGGTTTTGGGGTTTTTTTTCCCCTTGTATTTGGATTTGCTAGTTCATCCTGCGGATCTTGACAGTTGCCAACCTCCCTAATCGCAAGCCAATTCTTTATAATAAATCATATATATACATATATATGTGTGTATATATATATATATATATACACTATTATATATATAGATATAGATATAGATAAACACACACACATATATGTATCCTATTATATCTACCTCCTATTGGCTCTGTTTCTCTGGAAAATCCCAAGTAATACACCATCACTGCCTGAATTCTAGATGGAGAAATTGTCTAACCAGAATGTCATCTACTATGTTCCCATACTGAATGTATACTCAATCTCACCGACCTCTCCCTTGCCTGCTATCAGGGGTTCTTGGGGTTCTCAATAAGTAAAATTTGAGGAAGAAGATCAAAACAGTAATTATCTAGAAATAGTTTATGAAACAAAACTTCTCAGCACCTTTCGTCAGTGATCTTGAATTGGGCAATTTCCTAAATTATGATTCATCAAGAAACTTATTTCTGTTTAAAAAAAAAAATTGTTGGGCACCTGGGTGGCTCAGTCGGTTAAGCATCTGCCTTCGGCTCAGGTCATGATCCCAGGGTCCTGAGATCAAGTTCTGGGTCGGGCTCCCTGCTCAGCGAGGAATCTGTTTCTCCTTCTGCCTGCTGCCTGGTGCATGTGCTCTCTCTCTCTCACAAAAATAAATTAAATCTTTAAAAAACGATTTAAAAAAGTTAAAAAATCTTTCATCATCCAAGATCATTTATCATCTTTTTTTAAAAAGGTCATTTTCAAAACATTCATAAAATGCATAAAGAACAAAGGAAAATCCTAATAGAAAATGGACAAAGGTTATAAATAAATTCACAAAAAAAAGATGGAAAAAAATAGAAAAAAAAGAAAAAAGATGGCGAGAGCTCGCTAAAAACACGAAGATGCATAAACTCACTCATAATTATGTAAATGCAAATCAAAACACAAAGACACCAGCTTTAACCTATCACACTGGCAAAAATTTAAAATCTCCATAATAAGGGCGCCTGGGTAGCTCAGTGGGTTAAGCCTCTGCCTTAGGCTCAGGTCATGATCTCAGGGTCCTGGGATCAAGCCCCACATCGGGCTCTCTGCTCAGCAGGGAGCCTGCTTCCCCCTCTCTCTCTGCCTGCCTCTCTGCCTACTTGTGACCTCTTTCTCTCTGTCAAATAAATAGATAAAATCTTTAAAAATAATAAATAAATAAATAAAATCTCCATAATATCAAGATGTACAAAAAGAGAAACTTTCATTCACTGATTTTAAAAAAAATTTTTTAAAGATTTATTTATTTATTTTAGGGAGAGAGAGACAGAGACAGAGAACATGAGTGGGAGGGGCAGAGGGAGAGGGAGAGAATCTCAAGCAGACTCCCCACTGAGCTTGGTGTGGGGTTTCATCTCACTACCCTGAGATCATGACCTGAGCCAGAACCAAGAGTCGGATGCTTAACCAACTGAGCCTCCCAGGCGCCTCCTCATTCACTGCTGATGACGAGATCTTCTTTAAGAGGAATAGATGGAACCACCCAGTTTAATTAAAAATTCACAATACCATTTGACACAGCGACTGTCCAGTTAAAAACTGGTCCTTCAGATAGGCTTACAGAAGTGTGTCACTGTTAAACAATGCAGCAATATTGGTATTAGTATTGGTATTGGTATTACATCATATTATTTATATAATATTATATTATAGTAAAAACCAAAACAACCCTCACCCCACCAACAACCTAATATTTTCCAGAAAGCTAATACTGACATAAGCGATGTATTTATTTATAAATAAATACCGAACACGCATTGAGAAGAATTAAGCATACTGAATTTGTTGTTATGCAAATAGACCTCAGATGATTCAGTCTATGATGATGTATTAGGATTCTCCAGAGAAACAGAACCAATAGAAGGCAGACAGATAGATAATGGGGGGGAGGGGGGGGGGAGAGCTGATTTATTATAAACAGACCAAACAAGGTGTCGTTTCATTATTTATGAAAAATAATCCCATTTGTATCCTTAAAAAGAATAAATATAAACACACATGAATAAATAAATAGAGGCAGCCATTAAATCAATAGATGCATAAAGGTTTTTCTAGAAGCATACATTGAAAACTATTATTGGGGATAACTTTAGGAAAAGAAAATTAGCTATTGGGTGGTAAAGAGGAGAAATCTATTTTATAACTTTATAGTATTAATATTTAATTATGTATACAACTTTTATCTTTAAATGCCAATATTAAAAGAAAGCAGAGAAAATCCTATCCCCACCTGATTCTTTCAAGTAATGCTTAATAATTGAAGAAACTCCTTGAGGCGCCACAAAGTTACACTCTCCTTCTTTCATCACCATCCCTTCGATAGAAGAGGTCAGAGGCTTCAAAATGCCAAGAGCTAACAGGTCATCATAAAACCTGAAATAAATCAATATATATGATATAATTATATACCACAATCGGTTAGCTTAAAAATACTGTATTCTCTTCCAAGAATCCTTAGAGATTATCATTCTAAATAATAACTAGAAATCTTCATATGATCAACTCAATGTATGTTTTGTGTTAATAAAACAATTCGAGGGGCACCTGGCTGGCTCAGGCAATAGAGCACGGGACTCTTGGTCTTGGGGTCGTGAGTTCAAGCCCCACGTAGGGCACAGAGCTTCCTTAAAAAATTAATAAACCATCATTCAGGTGAAGAACAGAAACGTTCTGAGAATCCATAAATCTTTTGCAGACATTAGCTGAAGGCCTACTTTCTTGTATACCTCAAAATTACAGTCAGTGAAGCTAGAAAGGTATGCAGTCCCCCCATTTGGAATTTGGTGAAGACTGACTAGTTGTCCTCTTTGGCAACACAACACAGTAATTCATATTCAAATCGAGCCCTCCGGATGTAGCATCTCATCCAATCTTCATGACCACCCTTGGGAGGCATGGACTCCGGCTTTCCCACTTTACTCAGGGTTATGCCATCAACGATGATATTATAGTATCTTCACTACATCACAGGAGGCAAAGTGTCACCCTGCTAAAAATGGATGATTTCTATCTTTTTACATCATAGGGGCATGAAGACTGATTCCTCCCCTTTCCACTCACTCACCTTTGGTGTTGTTTGGCATAGTGAGGCGTGCAGGTGATGTACTGGGCCCCCAAGTCAGCTGTGCTCTGTGGATCGCAGGGACTCCTGGCTGTAGTCATTCTTCCCCCTTGGATTCATTCACAAGAAACACCTTAGTGCATCAGAATGAACCCTCTGCAATTAACGCCTCAATTAGAGCTGTATTAAAAAAGGGCTTTGTTGTGCTTTCTGTTTTAGTGTGGGCTTTGTACTCTACCATCGTTAGGACAATGCGGTCACTGCGAGGTATTTTTAAAGAGAACACAAGGGTCGTGCAGCAGTGTTCAGCGCTGTGCCTGGCCCCTGGATTCACACATTTAAACAACAGGAATGGGTGCATGGAGAACATCAAAGGAAATAACGCATGAGATGTCAGAATGAATCCCCGGGAGCATGTTTTCACTCCTGCAATCGG
>CM052894.1:68431861-68504238 GCA_028534135.1 Potos flavus | reverse complement strand
GAATATCATCACATCATTAATTCAGGTATCGGTTAACTTGCAGTATATGATAAAGCTTTTGGAATTGGACTAAACAATTCTATAATGGAGACCTCAAAGAGGGTTTTGTGCTACAAAAGAGGGTAGTTGGAAAAGCATGGATCTGGGAATGAAGCCGGAATGAACCAGAATCTGGACTGCCGACTATACATTGTGTGTCCTTAGACAAGTTACTTACTTTTTCAGAGCTCTGGTTTTCTGACCTGAAAATGGTAATATTCCCTAACTCACAGAATTATCTTAACAGTCAAATGGTATCACTTGCTGCAATTTTAATAGTATTAATATCTCCTTTTATATGTAGATCCCAAATGTCCTACCTTTTCAAAGTGATGTCTTTCGTTTTAATTCTTGGGAAAGGTGCCTTTCGCTATCGAAGAGCTCGGAACCCTGAAGCGAACATGAACATTGTAAGTTGCTAGGAAATAAATGCTAAGCTGCTGAAATAACAAGGAATGCTACTCTTTAATGGGGGGGAGGGACTTTTATTTTAATAGAGCTGCAGTCAAATAAATATCCCTGTATTCATATATTTTGATATGGGTCAACAAATAGTCCCCATTTACTGTTCTGTAGCTCACAGTTTCCCCTTCACCCTTATTTTGTCCCTGGATGAAAATATATATACAAGCATTTAAATACCTTTATGGAAGACTCATAAATTCTCTTTTGTATACATGCACATACATACAAATTCCAGATATAAGCTTAGCTATAAGCATAGACATGCAAACATTTGTGGATAAACATATATTTTAAAATTGTATATGGCTGGGGCACCTGGGTGGCTCAGTGGGTTGAAGCCTCTGCCTTTGGCTCAGGTCATGATCTCAGGGTCCTGGGATCAAGCCCCAGATCAGGCTTTCTGCCGGCGGGGAGCCTGCTTCCCCCTCTCTCTCTGCCTGCCTCTCTGCCTACTTGTGATCTCTCTCTCTCTGTCAAATAAATAAATAAAAAGTTTGAAAAAATAAATAAACTAAAATAAAATTGTATATGGCAGAGCAGGTAAAAGTTTGAGTGATTAGTAGTTAGGGTAAAAGTAATGTATAAGACTGATGTTTAGTAGATGTTCTAAAATCTCTATTACTGAATAAATCAGTGAAATAGTGAAAAAAAATAGTCCTGAGGTTGAGAGACAATCCAAGGTCCATTATTACATTAATTAGTTAGATAATTATCAGGTTCCATTAATTGACCAGAAATTGTATCCTAAAAGGCTTCCTTTTGCTTTATCTAGAGCCAGATTATTTCTTATTGGGGCTACCCAGATGAAGTGTATGACATCGTCACTGAAGATGGTTACATCCTTGGCCTTTATAGAATTCCTTATGGGAAGACAAACACTGACAGTTCAGGTAATATTCAATTCAGAACAACTTGGTGACTGTCTGGGCCCTGATGGTCTTCACTCTTCCATTTCTTCTCAGTGAGTGTCGGACAAGGAAAGGACTTAAAGAGGAAGCGCACAGTTACATTCTCACCCATGTCTCTACGTGCCCCCAGAAGAGAGCTTGATTCTCCCCCTGCCTTCCTATCCACAGGATGGTTTTAGAGTGTGAAGGAAATCAAGCTGTTCCAAATGTTTTTTGTGGGTCCTTTACTCATTTCTGTTGATTCTCTCCAATCTTTTCGTTTCACGAGGGGTTAGAAACGGTAACATGGTAACATAGGTTTGAAAAATGGCTGGTAAAAATGTCCTTCCTTGTCTCTATGGCTGTCTCCTCTAGGAATAGCAAAGAGATATGGTTGGTAGCAACCTCTGGTTCTTTATTCCAACAACGGGTACATCACTATCTACAAGGGAGGTGAAAAAAATAAAGCGCTCTAATTTGTCAATAGGGTTATAATCTTATATTGGCCACTTACTAGCAGAATATGTAATGGATTAATTTTGCTTATTCATCTAATTGCTCAAACAAAAGCCAACCTTTTTTTTTTAGTTTTCTCTTTAGATTTTCTCCCTGAAAAGAATGTTTCTCATATTATAAAATACCCTCTCAAGTTTTAAGCATTAAAGTATATTTCAGGAAAGATACTAATTTGAAACGACCTCAATCAATGTAATTTTGGATCCTTGTAAAGGTCAGAGCTACCAGACAGAAAATGTTAACATAGATTTAACATAATTATAGTAATCATTTTTCAGGGTCTGACCTAATTTTGTGAATATTGTAATAAAATATTGAAAGGTAATTTAAAAATACAGTAAGTGCTTTAGAGCTATCTAGAAGCAGTGCCAGAGACAGGGAGTCAGGAGCCTGTGATTTATTGCTGGTCTACCATCAGGAGAAGGTCATGAGGAAATCAGGGGAAGGCAAGGGAAGGAGCTAAGGAAGGATGTGGCTCAGCTAAGTTCAGCTGGAGTCTGATCTCAGGGGAGCTCATGGATCCAGGAACTTCATCACCGCAGTGGTCCTGCCTTGAAGTTAGGAAGTTAGCCATTCGCATTGCCACAGCAGTTAGTTATTGCTTAAGGCTACTTATTGTGGTGTAATCTCCTAGGTGAGGCCATTGCCATTTGCCCCGGGGGAGAGAGGGGCAATAATGAACACTTAGAAAGCAACACCCACAACAGCTAGGATCATGCCCCACCCGCTTAGGAAAGAAAGTCTAGGTGGGGCACCAAAATAACAGAGCTCGCTCCTTGTATTACGCAGATCCATTTGTTTTTCACATTAAGCTTATTTCATCCAGGTACAGGTTTTCCAGGATATGGGGAGGTCAGAATTTCCGGGGGAACTTATAAGAGGAAGGCGAGTGGAATCTGCCATTGCAGCTAATCCTAATGCCATGGCTGTCACTGGTAAATTCCCACCTCTATTACCCACTGTAGATTCCCCTCCCTCTCAGCTGTGTCCCCTGATGTGGCAAGCCAGGCCCTTATCCTGAAGTTATCCTGTAACAGGTCACAGTGCAGTACTTGTACATTTTATAAGTAAAGCAAGGCATGGAAGTAACAAAAGATGTCCCACTGAATCACGTGAACACCAAGTATGGTTTTCCATCCTCATTCTGTATCAGAAGCCCTACCTCGTCCTGATGATCAGGGCCAATTACTCCTGCCAATATAGTAATTCCTTTCTTTGCCGCCCCTGCCCCTACGCCCCAGTCTTCTATCATGAGGAGCCCAAAGCCTTCCATCAGGCATAGCTTTATTTATTATTAGGATATTTACTGCATGAACTAGTGGAAGTGTCTTCTGTCTGGGAACTAGGGTCTCTAGATCTATAGAGCCTTAAATTGTGAGGCCAGAAAGTACAAAGTGAGTTACTGGGTGATTGTGAGTGAGACCATTCTTAATCCAACCCCTTTTTTCTCAGACTCATGTGTTCTACCAATTAGAGGAAGCAGCAATATATTCTGGTCATTTGTTTAAGGTATCTAATGAGTCTTTAGGATAGGACCCCTGGTTACAGGATGTCATCTCCTAGCTGGCATCTCTACTGGGTGGTGGTTTCATTGCTCGGTTGGGCTGGCAGCCTCTTGATGAGTTATGCGGTAAGACCAATGGCCTTCCAAGGTCATAATACCGAGGAATGCACCTTCTTTGACCTGCAGGGACTCCCTTTATTTGAGGTATGTCATGAGGGGTTCCATATTTGTAGATCAGACACTCCATGAACTCTTAAATAATAGAGCTGGCTGGCTATGGTCCTATGTGGAAAGAAAGGCAAATCATAGCCAAAATATATATCAATGCCAGTCATAGTGAGCTGTTGACCTTTCTAGGAGAGAAAGGGTCTGATGCTCCCAACTAGTCTCCAAGTGGCTGGTTTGGTTTCCTTGAGGGGATGGTACCCATGAGATCCCCATTGCGGGTAGGTCAGACATACTTTCCCAGCAGTAGCCTTGGTGAGGCACCCACGCTGGAGGGCCAGGTTAACCTACATCTCTCTCATCATGGCTACTCCTTCTGTGAGCCCACTGCACAGCACTGGGGTAGCTAAGACCAGTGTCTGGCTGACATCTACTATAATATGTTTTTCTAAATGTATATGATAGGAGCGTGGGTGGCTCAGTTGAATGTCCGACTCTTGTTTTTGGCTCAGGTCGTGATCTCAGGGTGGTGAGCTCAAGGCCTGTGTTGGGCTCCACGCTCAATGTAGAGTCTACCTGAGATTCACTTTCTACCTCCCCCTCTGCCCCTCTCTCTCTCTCTCTCTAAAATAAAAATAAAATAAGATAAAATAAAATAAAACAAAATAAAATAAAATGTATATGAATGCTCACATTACTACTAGCTATTTGAATGTTCTACTCTTAAAAGTTTATATATTTAAGTGAGACATGACCTAATAGTACACTTGGTCATTTGAAAAAAAATTCTTTGTAAACTTTGCTAAACAACTCTGAAATACAAGATTAAATATTAACAATTTACTGTATTTATACAGTATAAAATTAAAAAATATATTTTTAAAACTTCAAACTGTCGGGGCGCCTCGGTGGCTCAGTGGGTTAAAGCCTCTGCCTTCGACTCAGGTCATGATCTCAGGGTCCTGGGATCGAGCCCCGCATCGGGCTCTCTGCTCCGCGGGGAGCCTGCTTCCCCCTCTCCCTCTGCCTGCCTCTCTGCCTGCTTGTGATCTCTCTCTGTCAAATAAATAAAATCTTTAAAAAAAAAACAACTTCGCACTGTAGCGTGTTAAAAGATTGAATTTCAGATGAGCTATTTATGCAGATACTACAACATTTAAGAAGAAATCCTCGTTTTTTTTTTTTCTAGCTCAGAGGCTTGTTGTATACTTGCAACATGGTTTGTTTACATCTGCCAGCAGCTGGATCTCTAATCTGCCCAACAACAGCCTGGGCTTCATCCTGGCAGATGCTGGTTATGACGTGTGGATGGGGAACAGCAGGGGGACCACCTGGTCCAGGAAACACAAGTACCTAAAGACAAATTCCAAAGAATTCTGGGCCTTCAGGTACAAATAACATCGAGTAATGTTTCATTTTATTTCATAAGTGTGTCGAATATTTTGTCTTGTGTTCGAATGAAATAAAGTAGAACAGAAGTGTCTTTTCTCAATCAGGTCTTGCAACAGACCATCACAATTTATTCAATTTTTGCTCGAAAATTAAAGAATGCTTGTGTGATCTTAAGCGTGTTTCTCGTTTGTCAGTAGTAGCCTTTCTTGGTTAACCCCACCCTTCCTGTGACTATTGTTTTGCTCCATAACCTATATATTTAGTTTATCTCCCTGAATGTAAAATAAACGGTCTCTTTATAAGACTATCTTGGGGCTACTTTATTCCCTGACTTTGTGTTCTCACAGAAGTCTTTATTAAGTAGATACATTGTGCCATGTAACCTCTTTTTTAAAAAAGATTTATTTATTTGAGAGAGAAAGCACATGCACAGGCATGAGGGGGGGGAGGAGCAGAGGGAGAAAGAGAGAGAAGCTCAAACAGACTCCACACTGAGTGCAGAGCCGAACACAGGGCTCGATCTCACCACCCTGAGGCCACGACCTGAGCTGAAATCAAGAGTCAGATGCTCAACCGACTAAGCCACCCAGCTGCCCCATAACTTCTTGATAATACCTAAAGAGAATTGAAAATTGTTTGCATTCTCTTGCCTATTCATTATCTTCAAGTGTTAGCATCACCTTCTAGAAGCAAGGGGATTTCAACTTCCCTTTTTCTTTTGTAGTTTTGATGAGATGGCAAAATACGACCTCCCAGCCTCCATCGACTTCATCGTGAAGCACACGGGACAAGAGGAAATATTTTATATAGGCCATTCCCAGGGCACCACTATTGGTATGGCAAGAAAGATTGTGGCTAGTAGTACGCAATGACTTTTGTAGGGTTTGCAGACACACCTCTTAAGGACATGGGCAAGCTCCCGGAGCTACAGGTGACACAAAACAGAGCTCTGAGAGGAGCAACTCACAGCCGGACCCTGGACGCTTAGCCCCCCTCCTTCTTCTACCTTGTCTTCTCCAGTCACAAAGAATTCGTTGCAATAACAGGTTGTCTTTGTTTACAAGTGTTCAGGAGTTGGATATCCATCTTGGAATCAAAGTGAGATCATAACTACCCCTTGTTCCACAAATAGAAATTTCATACTTATTATTGTCATTTGCGTGTGGCATAGGACCTCATGAGGGAGAGACGTGAGGCGGCCGTTAATAATCTTCCTATATGTCTAAAGTTTAATCTGTCCTTAATGCGTAATGAACCAAAGTCTTCATATGTTTAAAGAGACTAGAAAAGAACTTCCATAGCTCCCAACAACAATGCTTCCATCTAATGCGTAAAAGCCTCACTTTCAGAAAAGAATTCTCTAAAACCCAACATAATTCTCTTACATGGTGTGGTAAACCTTCTTACTCCCACTCTTCCTACTGTGGAAGTTACAAAGCCCACTTGATAATGGCTGCCAGTATTCACTGAGTCTTTTCTAGGCTGATAAAATGATCATTTTCTTACAAGAATAATCCACGTCCTGCTTTAAAAGAGTGTGTTGAAGAACAGTCTGATCCGATTTTCCATAGATCTTTTCTCTGACATTTATTAGCCATGTGTATGACTTGGAGTCTGGATTTTCCAGCTGTTCAGTTATCTGGAACCAGGAATCTTGGAAAAGTATTAAATAAGAAAAAAGTGGGCTATGTGCTAGAGCTTACTGACTTGTAATATGTTGTATGATTCTCTGGTTGTGTGCCTTCTTAGAACTGAGAAAACAGAAAAGCTATAAAAATAGAGAAGATATGCAACAATGTAGCTTGCTAAGACATCTTAAAAGGGAAAACTATTTGTCATATTAATGACTCTAAACTAACAATAAAATTAAACTAGTATCCTCCGTACAAGGCAAGGATGTTCTGAAATATATTAAAAGTAAATATTAAAACAATTTGACATGTATTGGATCTCTCACCTAAAGTGTAAGATTCAAATATCAGAAAAGCTCACTAACGTATTTTCAGCATTGCCAGTTATAGAAATGTTCAATATTGTTTCTGATTTCTCTACTATGGTGTTACAAGACTCTTTTATTGCTGATTTATCATTGTTTATGGTCTAGACATTGTTTTTAATATTAATCATCAGTATGATGTTGTGATCGATATGCATGTCTCATACTGGGTGATCGATAAATGTTTGATAAGGGAATTGAGAAACGAATGAGTCAATTAAGTGGTCATAGCATATTGAATTTACTCTCACTTGCCATGATGTCATTTCTTACATGCTAGTAATTGTGTAAGAATAGTTAATTTCTGTCTTATTTTCTTTCAGCTTTCATAACATTTTCCACAATACCAAAGATAGCTGAAAGAATCAAAATATTTTTTGCCTTAGCTCCAGTTTTTTCTATTAAGTACTTGAAGAGCCCTTTAATTAAAGTGGCATACAAATGGAAGTCAATTTTAAAGGTATGTTATTCCTTTCCTTTACGTAGTTGATAATCCAAAGTGACAATGATTCTGTCCTTTCAAAATAAAAGATCTTGACTATGTTCGTATATTTAATTTTTTGATTTCAGTGACACTGGATTCTTTCTTTTGTTTTTACAAGGAATAAGATTTTACTTATAATAGCTTTGGACATCTCATTGTGAAGGAAAATCCAGTAGTCAGCTTATCTCTATCTCCTGCTTCCAAGTTTTGACCTTAATTTAAATGTATTTTTTTTAAGATTTTATTTAATTATTTACTTGAGAGAGAGAAAGAGAGAACACAGGAGCAAGGGGGGAGGGAGGGGCAGAGAGAGGGACAAGCAGACTTCTCTGAGCATGGATCCAACATGGGACTCCATCTCACGACCCTGAGATCATGACCTGAGCCAAAATCAAGAGTCAGCCACCTAACCGACTGAGCCACCCAGGCACCTCTCTAATCTAAATATTTTTAACTAACGTGAGACAGTGCATTATAAACATACTGAACTCATTGCACCATTTCTTGATTAATTATTTTGGTCTTCCAAATACGAATAAAGTAAATTTGTTCTACAGGTTTTTTTTGGCAACAAAGACTTCCTACCTAATACCTCATTTAAAAGATTTGTTGGTTCAAAGCTGTGTCCGCTAATGATTATTGGTAAGATTTGCCGTGATATCTTGTTTATGATATATGGATATGACCAGAAGAACTTAAATATGGTGAGAACAAATTGACTTTGAAATGTATTTTGTCAATTTTTAGAAAGCAGCTCTTAGTAGTACTTACTTTATGCCTCGCGTGTCATTTTATGATTTATCCACATATACTGATAGATTCTTAGCCTTTCTGGTTTGGGGACTATACCAACATTCTGAAACTAATCAGTGCGAGCATGCTGGGATTATTTTGCAGTCAGATTTGTCATACTGTCTGTAAAGAACACAGAGCAGGTGCTGTACTGGGTCTTTTTATTGGCCTTTATTATTGGGTGTTAGTTTCCTGAAGTTTCTTGTATTTAAGTTCTCTTCTATCACTTGTTTTTCACAACTCCTGCTCTTATATCTTGGTTCCTAACACTCCTTCCCTTTCTTATTGACCCTTTTGTAATTGGCATTAGTGCCTGCTGATTAGCTTACATGCTTCTGGCATTCATCAAAATTCTTGGAGTGGGACACTCTTTAGGGGCTCAAGCTACTATTACCAAGGCCACACAGCTTGATCGTGTATAGATGCTATCACAGATGTAGGCATTCAATTTAAGACTTGTTAAGCACATTAAATTAAAAATCCGGATTTAGCAGAAGCAGTTGTGGCATTCAGACTACTGGTTGGTTCCTGCACCTGTACCATTTAATAATTTCCCAGCAAGAATCAATTTATTCATTCAAAGAAAGAGAAGTTGTCAAGATGTCCATTCTTACCAACTTGGTCCATAGATTCAATGCAATCCCAATCAAAATCCCAGCAAGCTATTTTAAGGATATTGACAAATGACTTCTAATGTTTATGGAGAGAAGCAAAACCCAGAGTAACCAACACAGTATTGAAGGGAAAGAGCAAAGTTGGAGGACTCTTGAACTTTAAGACTTAGTCTTAAACTACAGTAATCTAGACGGTGTGGGATTAGTGAAAGAAACAAGAAGATCAGTGCAACAGAATAGAGAGCGCAGACATAGAGCCTCATAAATACCATCAACAGATCTTTGACAAAGGAGAAAAGACAGTGCACTAGAAAAACAATAGTCTCTTCAACAAATGGTGTTGGGACAACCAGATATCGACATACAAAAAAATGAAATACCCTTCACAAAATTAACTCAGCTTTGGATCATAGACCTAAATGTGAAATGTGAGACTCTAAAACTCCTAGAAGATCACATAGGGAAAAACCTAGATGACCTTGGATGTGGCAAGGACCACCAGAATGGTACATTTGTTAAAACTGATGAACCTACATGGACACATCATAAGTATCCCAAATCCACAGTTTACAGTATGGTTCACTCTGGTGTTCTACATTCCGTGAGTTTTAACAAATGTATAATGACATAGATCTACCATTACAGTATCATGTAGAATATTTTCACTGCCCTAAAAATCCTCTCTGCTTTGTCTATTCATCCCTCCCCTCTTAAATCCTGGCAACCACTGATACCACTGATCTTTTTACTGCCTCCCACAGCTTCACCTTTTCCAGAATGTCATGTAGTTGGAATGATACAGTTTGTAGCCCTTTCAGATTGCCTTCTTCCATTTAGTAGCCTACATTCAAGGTTCCTCCATGTCTTTTCCTGGCTTGGTATCTCATTTATTTTTAGTGCTGAAAAAATATTCTATTGTCTGGATGTACCACTGTGTATCTATCCACCTACTAAAGGACATTTTGGTTCAAGATTTGACGATTATAAATAAAGATGCTATCAAGATCAATGTGAAGATTTTGCATGGACATGAATCTTTACCCCCTTTGGGTAAATACCAAGGAGTGTGATTGCTGGATTGTATGACAAGGATACCTTTTGTTTTATAAGAGACCCCCAAACTGTTTTTCCAAAGTGGTTGTACTATTTGGCATTTCCACCAGCAGTGATTGAGAGTTCCTGTGACTTTTTCCTCACCAGCACTTGGTGCTGTCAACGTTTCAGACTTTTGTCATTTTCATAGGTGTGTAGGGGTATCTCATTGTTCTTTTAAATTGCATTTCCCTGATGGCATATGATGTGGGTCATCTTTTCATGGTCATTTGCTATCTATATATCTATTTGGTGAATTGTCTGTTAAGGTCTTTGGCCCATTTTTAAATCAGGTTATCTTCTCATTGTTAAGTTTGAAGAGTTCTTTGTACATTTTGGGTAACAGTCCTTCGTAGATATGTCTTTTGCAAATATTTTCTTCCAGTCCGTGGCCTGTCTTCTAATTCTCTTGATACCGTCTTTTGCAAAGTGGACGTTTTTGACTTTGATGAAGTCTAGCTTGTCAGTTATTTCTTTCATAGATTGTGCCTTTGGTTTTTTATCTACAAAGTCATCACTAGACCCAAAGTCAACTAGATTTTCTCTACTATGTCATCTTTTAGGAGTTTCATAGTTTTGAGTTTGACATTTAGGTCTGCGTTCTATTTTGAGTTAACTCTTGTGAAGGATGTGAGGTCTGTGTCTCGATTCTTTTTTTTTTTTTTTTTCTTTTTCTTTTCCATGTCGTTGTCTAGTTGTCCCAGCACGATTTGTTGAAGACACCATTGTTTCTCTATTGTATTGCCTTTTCTCCTTTGTCAAAGATCTGTTGACTATATTTATAGGGATCTATTTTGGGGCCCTCTTTCCATTCTACGGATCTGTTTGTCTATTCTTTCACCAATACCCCACTTCTTGATTACTATAGGTTTACAGTACATCTTGAAGTTGTGTATGTCCGTCCTCCAACTTTGTTCTTTCCTTACAATACTGTCTTGGCTGTCCTGGGTCTTCTGCCTCTCCATCTGAGAAGCAGTTTGTTGATATCCTTAAGAGAACTTGCTGAGATTTTGATAGGATAACATTGACATTATAAGTCTTGTTCACTGATTGAAGCTCCCAGGGACCTTGGAGGCAGTACAAACCTAGATGACAGGTTGACATGAAAGCTACGGTCTTTCTGATTGCTTCACTGGGAGTTGTGTAGCATTTCAGGAGCCCAGTTAATCATGGAAAGGATTTCTTTTTAAATCTCCTAATCGTCCTTGGCAGGCCCTGGGCTGATTTTTTTTTTTCCTCAACTACCTTAGTTCTCACAATGAAACTTCAGATTCTATGGGATTGGCAAATAACTTGAAGGAAAAACTGACTTTAGTACTTTGCTTTTTTGAGGGTTTTTTTGTTTTTCTTTTCCATTTCTCCTGGTAATTTCTATCTCTTCAGTCCTTTGTGCTTTCAAAAGGAGCGTGTGTGTGAGTTCTAAGAGTTTTGATTGTTTTCAGTATGGGATGACAGACTACATAACTTGGAAATCCAATAATAGCTTCTACATTAATGCAAAAATTACACATTTAGTAAGTACACTTATGTACTTAATTAAAACATAATTTTATCTTTTTACTTACATTATTTACTTAAAAAAACTTCAAATTTTATTGAAATTATTTAGTGTAGTAAATATCAAAGATTATACTTTCTCTGGGTGGGCTAAGTATAAAAATAATTTTTTAACCCCTCAGAGTCGTGTGGATGTGTATCTGTCACATAACCCAGCAGGGACATCTGTTCAAAATATGCTACACTGGAGTCAGGTATAACTTTTCAAGTGTATTTTAGTATAATTTTATTTATACTACTCATGGTTTATCCCATCATTCTGGGAATCATGCCATTGCCATAGGATGATAAATTTAGAAGGATGAAATGTAACTCTTACATATTTGTGTAATTCTTTGTAGTTTTTAATATGTTAATATCGTAATCTATTAGGTCTTCTAACCCTAAGCAATGATCAGAGCAATATAACTATTTTCTGTTTTACAAATGAGAGAATGTTAACTCGGAATAATAGACTAAGAATCATTGAGGCCACGTTTATCATTTGACATGTCCAAAGATTCAGAGCTATTCCTTTAAAAAGGAAGAGACTAATAATAATAATAAATAATAATAATAATAATAAAATTTTTAAAAACCTAAGACTAAAACACAGGTATCCCAATGCCTAGTCTCTCACTAGACTTCACTCTCTCCTCTGTTCAATTGTGAACTCTGTGAGGACGTTGAGCAAGCTTTATTCACTGCTACATTTGCAAGGCCAAGAGTTCTGGGCAAACAACAGATACTCAAGAATATATGTTGTGTGAATATTGCTGAAGAAAAAAAATCCAGTGTGAATATCATCTTAAGGTTGAGAGCCAGGATAATATCTTAGAAAGAAGAGTATACTTGAGATCAAAAGATCAGACACTGAATCCTTTCTCTGAACCTTATTGGTAGTGAGACACTCAGCAAGCTCACTTTATCTTTATGAAATCAGTTTCCTTAATTTTAAAAATGGAGTTAATAATAATGCTCTGACTTAACTAACAAAAATATTATGAAAGTTCAACAGGGTGATGATCATGAGTGTTATTTAAACTTAATGAACACTAATGAACTCAAGTATCATTGAGATATTGGTAAGGGCTTTCTCATTTAAAAATCTTTAAATCTACTAAGTGATAAAGGTCAATTAAGAGGTAAATTATTAAAAATCTTTGACTTATATTTAGATTTAGTTTATTCCTGGTGATAGCTAGGCCAGGAAAATCTAAGCTACCTTTGCATCTATTCATCCATTGAAACAGTATTTATTGAGTACCTACTATGTGCCCTGTACTGTTCTAAGCTCAGGATATACATCAGTGAACAAAATAAATATTCCTGTCATCCTTAAGCTGACATTCTAGTGGTAGATATACACACAATAAACATTAAGCATAGCAAGTAAGTAAATTATTAAAACTTTAGAAGGGAATAGAAGCTATGGAAAAATAAAGGGGAAAAAGCAAGATAAAGAGATTAGACACAGTGGGTAGTGGGTTGTGCTTTTGAATAGAGAGGTTACGCCAGCCTCAATGAGATGGTGACATTCGAGAAAAGATTTAAAGGAGCCGAGAAAGTTAGCAATGTGAACAACCTGGGGGAGAACATTCCAAACAGAAATGAACAGCTGGGTCAAATGACGCTCATGGGTAATGTGAGGAAATTCCTCAGAAGTGACAAGTTTGGTTTTTTTTTAAGGTTTTATTTATTTATTTGACAGAGAGAAAGAAACCACAAGTAGGCAGAGAGGCAGGCAGAGGGAGAGGGGGAAGCAGGCTCCCCGCTGAGCAGAGAGCCCGATGTGGGGCTGGATCCCAGGACCCTGAGATCATGACCTGAGCCAAAAGCAGAGGCTTTAACCCACTGAGCCACCCAGGCACCCCTAGAATTGACAAGTTTTACAAATGCTAAGATCATAAATAACCTCAGCCAGTTTTGTGGAAGGAAAAAGCTGCAGGAGAAGAAGTGTTCTTGGGGAAAATCGGTTGTCCAGAGAGCAGAAAGGTGAAGAAGCCCATTGGAGACGGGTTTTAAGATATAGGCTAACGACGGAATTCCAGATGATAGAGTTTTAAAAGTTAGGAGGAGTTAGGAGGAGATAAACCTCCCGCAATGAAAACATTATTGGGGGAGAAAAGGACACAATCAGATTAGACCTAAGGGGCTCACAGCAGGTAGTGGTGGTGAGGCTACAATTATGGAAGGCGAAGCAAGGGATGGCTTCTGGAACATGCTGTTGTTTGAAGTTGAGTGCTGTTGTTTGAAGCAAAGGTGTTTAGGGAACATTTCAGTCCTAGTGCACTTAGTCCTAGACACTCTCTTCTTTTTTTTAAGATATATTTATTTATTTTAGAGAGAAAGAGAATGTGAGCACAGGGAGGGGCAGAGGGAGAAGGAGAGGGAGAAACTTCAAGCAGACTCCCTACTAAGTACAGAGCCCAACAAGGGGCTCGATCTCACAACCCTGAGATCGTGACCTGAGCTGAAACCAAGAGTTGGACACTCAACAGACTGAGCCCCCAACGCGCCCGTAGACACTCACTTTTAACCTCTATGGATGAAGCTGAGGCTTTTTAGGGTAGGTTGATGTTGCCCCAAGCACACAGTCTCCCTTTGACAAGGTAAAAGGCCTTGGGGGAAATGTGCATTTATATGAAGATGATAGAACATTCCATAGATTCCCCTGCCCCCCACTATCTCCCTCCTCTTCCATTTCTTGCCCTTTTCAAAGGAAGGGAGAAGCAAAGAAGTCTCCCTGCACATATACCGACAGGCCCAGTACAAAGTGGCGGTACGTGCAATGCACAGGTCACTTTACCAGCTGCACCGTAGTAAACAGATGAGTATAATCTTGCTTTTAAAATTCTTTCTTTCAGCTTTTTAATTCTAGTCACTTGAGAGCTTTTGATTGGGGCAGTCCTATTCTGAACTTGGCTCATTTTAATCAGGTAGGTAATTATGGATAAGCTAAAAACTATCTCCTTGATCAGTTCAGAGGATGTTGCTACAGAAAAGGGCCCGTGTAAAGCCCGAGAGCATAATAACCGAGTGAGAAGGACCAGCAGAGGAAGAGCACCATGATTTGGCTCCGTATTGTCACATCCAACAGGGGCTTTTCCAGATTTTCTGTGTATTTTAACAACAAATACCTTGGATAAGCCTGGAGAAGTTTGACAGGCTGTAGAGTAATTCATCCTCCCTCAGGAGGAAAAATAACGTGTTTATAATATGCGTAGCTCTGTGGTTAGTTAAATAAGAAATAAAAGGCGTAATACGGTTCTTGACCCTAAAAGTTCTTGATTGTATTCAGGAAGATAAGACAAACCCATAATAACGAGGAAAAGATCAAAGTTAATGAAAAGGTGATAATATTGTATGAAGAGGATGACAGAAATCTTGAACCCAAGTCTGTGGTCTTCAAAGTTATTTTTCCTACCATCCTCTTCTGTCTTACCTAAACTTCATGCCTGATGTGGTTTGCTTATATAAAACTCCGAAGTAAAATAGAAAGATCAAAATCAATAAAATCAGATTTCCCCCCTGCCAATATTTACCATTTATTGATGAATATATTGGCAGCTATACAGCTACAGAAAATTTTGATTAAAATACTTTCATGCCTTATAAATAAAACTGAAATTCCCTCTGTGGAATGTTTGAATACCCTGAATTAGAGCAAATGGTCTAGTTTTGATGTGCATCTGATCTATTTCTTTTTTTTTTTAAAGATTTTATTTATTTATTTGACAGAGAGAGAGAGAGAGATCACAAGTAGCCAGAGAGGCAGGCGAGGGGGCGGGGGGGAAGCAGGCTCCCTGCTGAGCAGAGAGCCCCATGTGATGTGGGGCTCGATCCCAGGACCCTGAGATCATGACCTGAGCCAAAGGCAGAGGCTTTAACCCACTGAGCCACCCAGGCGCTCCTGATCTATTTCTAAGTAAAAATCGTAATAATGATTCTTTCAATATTTGTTGCTTCCATAGTAGTAATTATCTTAGATTCAACTTATTTTAAAATTGTATTAATTCATCATTTAAAGAATAGTAAAGAACACCTTCTATGTATCATTTTCTGTGAAAACCCTCTACATTTAGCCCACTTCTCCATTTTACGATGTGAGGAACATGAACGTATCGACAGCAACTTGGAATGGGGGCAACGACTTATTGGCCGATCCTGAAGATGTGCAAAATCTACTTTCTGAAATTACAAACCATATTTACCATAAAACTATTTCTCACTACAATCATATAGACTTTTTGTTCGGATTAGATGTATATCAGCAAGTTTACCGTGAAATCATTGACATTATCCAAGACAGTCTATAAGGAACTACAGTATTCTGCGTTGAAGGATCTGTATCATTTCTCTTAAAATCCTATCTTTTTTTCTTGCTATGTATGTTTCTCCAGTTATTTAAATAAAGTCTGGAATTTTTCCCTGTTTTTTTCACTGCCCCAGGCCTTCCATTCATTAAATCAGTGACATTTATCATAGGAGGGGAAATGGCAGATTCTAATGTAGCCCAAAGCAATCTGTTGTGTTTTAAGTAACTAAAAGCATAATTTTTTTGCATTTTTTAAAATTAATTTATCTTTATTTTTTCAGTGTTCCAAGATTCATTGTTCATGCACCACAGCCCGTGCTCCATACAATACGTGCCCTCCTCAATACCCACCACCAGGCATAACTTTAAAGGGATGACTTTTTGAGAAAGGTGCTTTCTTTTCTTCAAAATATGAGCATATATGATATAAAAAGAGTTTGGGAGAATGCTTGCTGATGTGAAAGCTAATTTTTCTCTGTGCTGAATGAAGAGTTGAAACACTTTTGAGCTATGTAAAGGAGTTTGGGGGAGAAAAAAGGGAAGAAAGAAAGCCCGGATGCCAGTGTAATATGGCTGCATCTGCCCCACTTTAGCCAAGCTTCAGAAGTAGGGAGATCATAAAAGCCACAGAGGGTTTGTACCTCACTTCCCGGGGTGGATAGCCTGTCTTTCCAACAAGTGTGTGCAAAGTGTAGCAATGGTTGTTGGGGTGCCTGGGTGGCTCAGTCGGTTAAGCGTCTGCCTTCGGCTCAGACCCTGATCCCGGAGCCCTGGGATCGATGGGCATCAGAGGGCGGTACAGGGCACGTCACATACAAGGACTAAGACACTAGTCCTTCCGACTCCTCAATAATGCATAACTTCACGGGCTTTTCTTAGTCCCTGGGGACAGCAAGATGAAAAGGGAGAGTTCTAGAATTGAATGTAAATTTACCCCATAAAGACTGAAAAAAAAAATCTGTAATTTCCTGGATTAGAAAGTTAAGTTTCCTGCCCCAGGCAAAATGGAGGTTGGAAGCTAAGCCAAGTCCGGTTCGCTCTGAGGTTGCTAACTCTGTGTTCCATGCATGCTTATGGGCCTTAAAAAGTCTTCTACAAAAAATAATGGAGTATGCATAGACAGTGAGAAAAAATAAAATACATGCATATAAGATTATTGGAATGCACCTAAGAGAAGACACAGAACTTTAAAGGCCACAGTTCAGGTTACAAGTCAGTCCTTCCTTTCTTTGGTACCAAAAAAGTAGAGCACTGAGAATAGATGCACACTTAGAGATGTCTTTTTAAAGAGTTTAAGAATGTGAAGATAGCATAAGTTTTGCTTCAAAGTTTTCGAATGATCCTTCAAATAAGACAAATGGGAGATGGTAATTATGCAGAATTACTCATGCTGAGGTTTAAAGAATAAGTTGGAGGTTTCTGGTAATGGTGGACTGAGTAATTCAGACCTGGGACAATGTGAGAAGCATTTATTTGAAGAAAAGGAGAATTAAAAATGCAGAGAAGAATAACAGGGTCAAGAAAAAGAAGCCCAGGAAAGTAAGCCCTGGCATTTTAGTTGTTTATATCATAGCAACATCTGCTTAATTCGGGTGCATAATTAAAATTCTGCAAACAATTAGTTGAGAATAAAAATTGTAATTCAGCTTACCAAAGGGAAGTTTCTCTGATAAACCTCGATCCTCAGGCTTTGGATTAAAACCTCAAAGTACTATACCCTAAGAATAAAGTCAAACTAGAAATTGGTCACCCTTTCAGAAACTGTAGACCACCTTTGAATCATAAGAATTCTTAACGTACAAAGATGATTTAGGAATACCGATGCCCTAGCCGTCTGTCAGAAGCGAAAGTAAGTTTCTCTGAAGGCAGATCAAGTCATTTAAGATGCTAGAAATAATGCTAAAATTTTGCAATGTTTCAGGATAGGTCAGGATACAAAAATAAGTTGTGTCTTTATATACTAGTGTCAAATAATTGCAAAATGATATTTTAAATATACCATTTACAGACAGTTGTAATACTTAGGAATACAGATAAACAAATATGCTCAGGTTGAAAGACAATATTATTAAGATATCTGCTTTTTCAAATTTATCTATATATTCAAAGAAATTGCAATCAAAATTCCACTAGGTTTTTTTTTCTTTCTGGAAATAGTTATACTGATTCTAAACTTTTTGTAGAATTACAATTAATCTAGAATTGTCAAAGTAATTTTAAAAAATGTTGGAGGATTTGCACTACCAAATTGCAAGACTTAAATCACAAATCCTCCTTAATTAACACAGTGTGGTATTAATATAAAAAGACTTCTAGATCCATGGAACAATTCGTAGTTCTATGGGTAAAATGGGTAAAAGACCGTGTTTTCCAAGGTGGATATGATTACAGAAAAAAAGATGAACTTTGACCTCTACATTACATCACACGTAAAATTTAATTTGGAAAGAACATAGACCTAAATCCAAAACCCAAAACTCTAAAACTTCTAGAAGAAACAGAGGAGAAATGCTCTGCAGCTTTGAGGTAGCCAAAAATATCCTAGCTGAAACACTAGCATGAGCAATTATAAAGAAAATTTTGATAATTATAATTAAAATCTTCTGCCTGTCAAATGGCACTTTAAGAGAATGACAGAAAAGCCACCACCTGAGAAAAATATATATACAACAAATATATCTGACAAAAGCTGTTTATCTGAAATACATAAAACTAACTCTCACAACTCAATAAGAAGGAAAGGAACCCAAGAAAATTTAAGTGAAAGAAACAGATTCTTCATAAAAGATGTAAGAACAGCTAATGAAGCAGGTATAGGGAAATGTATTCAACAACATTAATCATCATGGAAATGAAAATCAAAACCACAATGAGATATCACCTCACATCTGTTGGGATGGCTATCATCAAAAAGTCAAAAGACAGCAAGTGTTGGCAAGGATGGACAGAAAAGAGAACCTTATTTCCATTGTTGGTGAGAATGTAAGTCGGTAGGGTCACTATAGGAAGTATTCTGGAGGTTTCTGAAAAATTAAAAATAGAACTGCCATATAGTCCAATAACCTCACAACTGGTTATATATCCAAAGGAAATAAAATCACTGTCTCAAAGAGATATCTGCACTCCTATATTCACTGTAGCATTATTCCCAGTGGCTGAGACATGAAAACAACCCATGTCTATCGGTGGATGGATGGATAAAGATCACCTATCTAGGTGTACATATAGATATATGTTTATGTACTAGCATCATGTTTATAATCATCATTATCTATATACTAATTATATATGCATATAAAATTCAGCCTTAAAAAAGAAGTAAATCCTGCCATACGAGGACGTGGAATCACGGATGAACCTGGAGGGCTTTACGCTAAATGAAACAAGTCAGACAGAGAAAGACAAATGCTGTATTATCTCATTTATGTGTAGAATCTAAAACAGTGAAACTCATAGTAACAGAGAGTAGAATGGTGGCTACCAGGGGGTGGGAGAAATGGGGAGATGTTGGTTAAAGGATACAAATTGTCAGTTATAAGATGAGTAAGTTCAAGAGACCTCATGTATAGCATGGTGACTATAGTTAATAATATACTTCTAGAAAGTTGCGAAGGAGGTGGATCGCAAGCATTCTCCCCCCACACACACACAAACGATAACTACATGAAGTGATAGTTACGTTACATAGCTTGATTGTGATCATCATTTCACAATGTACACATATAACAAAATATCACAATTTACCCTTTAAATATATATAGTTTTTGTCAATCATACCTCAATATAGCCGTGGGGGAAAAAGGAATGGCCAATCAGCCTCTGGAAAGATTTTCAGCATTATGAGTCATCAAAGAAACACAAATTAATATTTCTTTTAAAAAATTTTTTTAAAAATTAAAAAAGAATAAGAAACACAAATTAAAACAGTACGAGGTATTTCATAGTCACTAGAATGGCAAATTGAAAAAGAGGTGTTGTTAAGTATTGGGAAGATTGTGGAATAATTAGAATTCTTATACATTGCAAAATAGCCCTGTGATTTCTTATAAAAGTAAAAATATACTTAACATGTAACCCAGCAGTTCCATTCTTGGGTATTTACTCAAGAGAAAAGAAAACAGGAATGCCTGAATATTGACAACCAGTAATGAAAATCACCATGTTAAGAATATAAGGGGGAAGTGGGGAGCCATATGATCCTTTTAATAAGTGAGAAGAAGTATGTAGCAAAATTTAAAATCTACTTATGATAATAACTCTTGAAGTAAGAATAAGGTTTTCTTAATCTGACAAAAGGTATTTAGAACATAATCTACATCAAACATCATAGTTACTGATGAATCAAAAGCTTTCCTGCTGAACCTGGGATGGACAATATGTCCCGTCACATATTCATGTCAACGTTGTGGTATAGATCCTAGCCAGTATGACAGGACAAGAGTAGGAAACAAAGGTATGAAGGTTAGTCAATGAAAAACAAAGCTCATTATTCTCAGTTAAGATGATTGAATACATAGAAAATTGAAAGGGATTTACATATAAATCATTAGATAGAATTAATCAGTGACTTTAGCAAAGTTACTTTGACTTAAGGTCAATTTTTAAAATATTATATATAGGGGCTCCTGGGTGGCTCAGTTGGTTAAGCGACTGCCTTCGGCTCAGGTCACAATCGAGTCCCGGGATCGAGTCCCGCATCGGGCTCCCAGCTCAGCAGGGATCCTGCTTCTTTCTCTGACCTTCTCCCCTCTCATGCTCTCTCTCACTCTCTCTCTCAAATAAATAAATAAAATCTTTTTAAAAATTTTAAAAAAATTAAAAATATATTATATATATATATATGGACCATTTATATGGAAGCAAAACTGACACTTGGCCCCACCACCATTGTCAATAAACATACACAGTACATCTGATGGCCAAAAGGAAAAAAAAAAAAAACGGCTTTGTACCCTGGGATAAACAACAAAGAATTGGGTCACTCTACCTCGGTGTAGTTCTCACAATAAATGTAACCTGGACCTTCTCTCATAAACTGTTCACTCTTGATTAAAAAAAAAAAAAATCTTTATTACTGTCCTGTATAGTGCTGTCTTTTGAATAAATTTCACGATCTTTGTGGATATGATAATTATATGAAAACATTGCTGTTTTTCCAACATGAATGAACTAATATAACCAATACAACCTTTGTAATCTTGGTTTTTCTCCTTTCAAATACCCGTTATATTTCGTATTTGATAAGCCAGGCCCTCTAAAGTCTCTCCTTGTACTTTATGAAAGAAAACTCCTAATTTTCTTTTCTAATATAATTTCTCTCTGAGTTATCTATCCTTCTATGTCCAGAGAGAGTTGCCTGCCAGAGTTGAAAATGACAGTGTGCCAAGTGAATCTTCCATTGGTCCCTCACGTCGAGGCAAGCCTTTTCTTAGCTTTCGAGGTGATCTTATGTAGTCATAGAATTCTCTCTTTTCCCCCCACCCTTCTATTTTCTACCTCTTATTCTAATTCGGTTCCAGATTATGTCCAATTCTCGGTCCAGTCTAGTTCTGGTTCGGGGACTGATTTGTGTGTGGCCGAATATGTCTCTCTGGATGCTACGATGAAGATATTTGGCTCAAGGATCTGATCTTCTGGCAATCATTGTTTTTGGAAGAAATGTAGAAAAGAACCTTAGTAAAGGGCTACACGAATTACTCCTAAATATTGATTTTACAGCAACTATATGAAGAGTTCTTGTCTTTGGTCAGCCAGTTGACATGATCATTACAAATGGACACCTGTCAGATGGCCCCAAGGGCTGTCATCAGGAATGATAGCACATTTTCCATGTAAAAGCTGATTATTTTCTGGAGGGAGACTGCCTAACTCAACACCAGGTTAAGAAGCATTTACACAGGACAAAACAGACTCTAATGAAAAATGTCTTTCCCCATAATTTTTGCAGTGCTGATGTCTGAAAAAATATGATTTCTGGGAATATGATGATTATGTGAAGAAGTAGCTATTTTTCTACCATAAACAGTCTGATGATAATCTTGCTATTTTTTTAAACACCTACTGGGTTGTTTTTTTCAGTTTGGTAAGCTGGTACTTCTAATTTCTGACTTCTTATATTAATTGCAAGTAAACTTCTCTTAAAAAATGCTTTTGTCTCTAGTTCATTTTTTCTAACCAGAATAAACATAAAGTTAATTTTTCAGAAGTATGCTATGTAAAATAACATCAAAAATATCAAATATCTTGGAAAAAATATAAGCTGTCTGAGACCGCTACACAGAGAAAACTACTTTGCTAGTTTTAAAACTACTTTTTAAAGATAAATTATGGAATGCATGAGTTAATGGATAGATCTACCATGTGCAAAGATTGAGGACAGTAATACTGTAAAAATGTCAATTCTCTTATTATAGAGCCCCACGAATTAATACAGGGATTAGTCAGCAGAACAGAAATAAGAACTACCGCTTATTGAAGCAGTTAAGATAATAAAAATCCAGTCACGTAGTAGGAGATAAATATTATAACACATGCAAGCGAAATGGGCTCCAATCTATAATACATGAATAATATCTATGAATCTGTACAGGCAAGGGTTAACTTAGTGTTGCTCAAACTCTGTGTTTGCACAGTCCCCAAGAAAGGCTAGTCTTCAGGACTGGCCAAACCCTGAGCCTTTGGAGAATTCTACCTGATAAGACTATTTCTGTAGACCAGAGGCCTGGGGCATGTGATATGGGTTGGATCAGGTAGTTTGTGCAAAGAGTGTGACTTACAATGACGCCTGTTTTTTTCTGGGGGCTGGAGTCTGAGCGGCCAAGGCCAGTCCTGCAAACAGTGCATATCTACAGAGTTTCACACGTTATTTCTGGGAGAACGAAACAATGAAACATAGCCCCATGTAAGTCCACTGGGAGAAGACAGCTAGAAACTTGCACCTGGTTTGTCCTTGACTTCATCCCGGTGCCTTTACCTTTGCTGATATTAGCCTGGATCCAGTCCCTGTATGGGTAGAACTGATTTTCAGTAGCTTGGATGTCCTTCTGGTGAAACACGGAGTCTAAGCACGGTCTTGGGGACTTCCAATGAAAACCAAAAAGGAAATGACAGATAACCCAATAGTAAAAGAGGCCAGAGACTTGAACAGACTCTCATAAAAGAGAAAATCCAAAATACCATGAAACCTTTCAGAACAGTCTCCACCTCTGAAAGCTTTGAAAAAGGGGCGCCTGGGTGGTTCAGTGGGCTAAAGCCTCTGCCTTCGGCTCAGGTCATGATCTCAGGGTCCTGGGATCGAGCCCCGCATCGGGCTCTCTGCTCAGCGGGGAGCCTGCTTCCCCCTCCCTCTCTGCCTGCTTGTGATCTCTCTCTTTCTGTCCAATAAATAAATAAAATCGTTAAAATAAATAAATAAAAGCTTTGAAAAGATGCAAAATAAAACTATAACGAGATGAGTTAAAAAGCCTGGAAATGCCAAGAGTTGGTCAAAGATATGGAACAAATGGAAGTGTCATATGCTGTTGGCAAGAATATAAATTGACAAAGCTCCTTTGCAAAACCTTGGCATTGACTACTATACTGTTGAATAATAACTACTGACTGTAATTCTATATATCCAACAAAACTGAAGGCAGATGTGTACCAAAAACGTAAAAGAATGTTCATGACAGCATTATCCTTAATAGCATAGACCGGAAACACAACAAATATCCATCAGCAGTAGCAGAAAGGATAAAAGAAATGTCGTATTTGTACAACACGTTATGCAGTAATGAACATGAACAAAGCATTGCTACACACGGGAACACACAGGAGTCTCAAAAGCCTGATCTTCAGTAAGGCCAGACATGAGAATGCCTGGTCTAATTAATATAAGCTTCAAAAACCAGTCTGTAATGTTAGAAGTTGAGATAGTTAGAAAGAGAAGGTTCTGGAAAGAAAGCTGGAAGTAAATGGGACAAGGCTTGGGGCCTGCTTCTTGGGTGTCAGTAGCATTGGGTTTATTGATCTGGATGGTGGTTACACAGCTGCATTCATTTGTGATAACTCGTTGATTTGTGCCCTCGTGGTGTGTTCCTTTTACTGTTTATGTTATACATCAACCAAGAAGTTAAGAAATAAAAGAAAAATAAAGAGCTTAGTTATAGTTATGGGGGGATATTCAGTTAAGTGATTCTTAGGGGATGACCAATTATAATGGGAATGTAGCTAATTAATTGGTGGGGTGATACAGGAATATAATACAGGAAATATTAGAGATAAAGAACCCTTAAAGCTTGTTATAAGAAAATGGTAGCCAAAAGAATTTTCAGGAACTTAAACATGACAACCTTCTTATACGGTTTCCCTATGAATAAAGTATGGTCAATAATAACTAAGGAAATGACACTATTTTTTTAAAGATTTCATTTTTAAGTAACCTCCACATCCAACATGGGGCTTGAACATATAACCCCAAGATCAAGAGTCACACGCTCTACAGACTGAGCCAGCCAGGCACCCGAGGAAATCACATTATAATCTTATGGAATATTGAATATTTGGTCCTGTCTTAAGAAGCTATATCGACATATGTGAAGGCATGACAAATGCACATTGTTTTCTTCTTCTACATTTGTTGTTATAACTTTCCCCATTAGTACTTTATGTTTGCATTCTGTTCTGATAGGGTTTGGTTTATATTTACTTTAGTTTTTCTCATACATTTACTCCTCCACTATCTTTCTCATAGATATTTATTTTCTCTGAATTCAAATATTTATTTAAGCTTTCTATTGTTTAAGCACATGCTCCTGGTGCTGGGCTGCCTTACTGAGAACATAGAGAACATTAAGAGTTGGAAACCCCTTTGTCCTCTCCCTCAAAAATGTAGGATCCTTTCATTTCTTCATCCTTTCTTTCTACTCTTTCCTTTTTTTTTTTTTTGTTACTCTCTCCTTTTTTTTTAACTATAGTCCCTGTCCTTGTTGATTCTATGACCTGTACCCATATTCTTTCTCTTCCTCTTTTCTTTCTCTTCTAGGATCTCATTCTATTTATTTTATCATCTCCCTTTTGAATATTCATTTTTTTTGTTTACAGCATCATTGTCTTCCATCAAATGATACGCTTAGGTCTTCACAGAACTGACTATATAACTTACGGAGTCCAGTACAAAAGCAAACGCAGGGCCCCTTGTTCTAAAATTACTAAGTTTTCCAAGTACTAAGTGATGGTAAACCAAGGATGGGCTCTTTTTAACATGGGACCCTGTGTCACTTCGCAATCCCACCTCCATGATACCATCGCTGGAACTTCATTGACTGAAATCCAAGTCTACTCAATTGCATTGCCCTCTGTAGCTGCTCTCCTGCTTTAGTCCTTGTCTTTTCCAGGATGGTAATGCAGGGTACCCTCTCCTGAAAAGAGATCACATCTTCTTGATAATGCAGTAAGAAGGAGAAGATGGGAAACCTTCGAAATTAATTATCTTGTGAAAATAATGTAGTTACTCCATTTTTAATAGGAATGTGTTGTAGCAGAATGTGATCACTCAGTGAGTATAGTTATCACTAAATCAACCTGAAATAGACGTATTTATGTATGTCAACCATCTCATCTATACCATCCAGAGACCTACTTAAGAATCACCTATTTTAAAAAATAAACGCTAAATTTTCCTAATATCATGCTGACTTTCAGCCTGTGTTTCACTTATAAAACTACCCTTCTCTTATGCTCCACTCCTGAATCTCCCAAGAGATAACACAGGACTACCTTGGGAAAGACCAAGGCTGGAAATTTCCTAGAATGTCTGGTATGGGATGACCAAGAGGAAGATAATAGAATGTGGACATCAAGGTGATAGCAGGAGGTAAGTCAGATGGTCCAGGGTCTTACAAGTCATTGTTAGAATGGAAGTCTTCCCTAGAGTGGAATGAGGAGCCATTGCTGTGGTTGTAGAGGGGAGGGACATGGTCTGACTAAAAATGTCTTCAAAAGGGTCACTCTGGCTCTTTCATTAGAATGGATTGGAGGAGACTCAAGTGAAAGCAGAGAGATCAGGTAAGAGGACATGGCAGTAATCTTTAGGGAACACAGTGATGGCTCGCTGAGTAGAAGCAGTGCAGGTATAAAAAGTAAATTATTGTCCTAGCTAATGCAATAAGACAATACAAAAAAGATAAAAGGTATGCATATTGGGAAGGAAGAAATAAACTATCTTTGTTTGCAGATGACGTAATCATCTATGCAGAAAATATGAAAGAATAAAAAACCCCTAGAAGTAATAAACAATTACAGCAAGATTGCAGGATACAACATTACTACACAAAAGCCAATCAATTCCTTATATGCCAGCAATTAACTACCAGAATTTGAAATTAAAGGCATAATATCATTTAAATAGCACCCAGAAATAAAATACTTAGATATAAACATCACAAAATCAGTACAAGATCTATATCAGAAAGACTACAGAACTCTGATGGATGAAATCAAAGAACTAAATAAAAGCAGAGATATCACATGTTCATGGATAGGAGGACTCAATATTGTCAAAATGTCAGTTCTTCCCAACTTGATCTATAGCTTTCATGCAATCCCAACCAAAAATCACAGCAACATATTTTGCAGATATTGAAAAACTGATTTTAAAGTTGTACTATATGGAGAGGCGAAAGAGCTAGAATAGCCAACACAATATTGAAGAAGAACAATGTTGGAGGGCCAACATTACCTAAACTCAAGACTCACTGTACTTACTCATAAAGCTATAATAATCGAAACAGTGTAATATTGGTGAAAGAAGAGATAAATAGATCAATGGAACAAAATAAAGAGCCCAGAAACAGACTTCTGTAAATATAGCCAACTGATCTTGGACAGGGGAGCAAAGGCAATGCAATGGAGCAAAGAGTCGTTCCAACAAATGGTGTAGGCACAAACATCCACACACACAAATACATCTAGACACAAACATTATAAATCTAGACACAAAAATTAAGTCAAAGTAGATCCTACCCGAATATGAAATGGAAAACCATAAAACTCCTAAAAAAAAAAACATAGAGGAAGTGTAAATGACCTTGAGTGTGTAGATGACCTTGGGTATGTAGATGACTCTTTAGATACAACACCAGAGGCATGATCCATAAAAGAAATAATGGAGCTCAACTCCGATAAAATTAGAAATTCTGCTCTGTGAAAGACCATGCCAAGAAAATGAGAAAGTAAGAACAGACTCAGAGAAAATATTTGTAAAAGACATATCTGATAAAGGACTGTTATCCAAATATAGAAAGAACTCTTCAAATTCAACAATAAGAAAACACCCTGATTTTAAAAACGGGCCAAAGATCTGAACAGACACCTCACCAAAGAGGATATACAGGTGGCAAATAAGCATATGAAAAGATGTCCCACATCATATGTTCTCAGGGAAGCACAATTTAAAACAACAATGAGATACCACTACACACCTATGAGAATAACCAAAATCTGCAACACTGTCAACGTCAAATACTAGTGAGAATGTGGAGAGGCAGGAATTCTCCTTCATCGCTAGTGGACACATGAAATGGCACAGCCTCCTGAAGGACGATTTGGCAGTTTCTCACAAAACTAAATATATCCTTACCATACAACCCAGCAATTTCACTCTTTGGTATTTATACACAAAAGTTTGCAGCAGCTTGCGATTCTTTCTTGTACATCCATTTTACTCAAATAGTAAATTATCTAAATTCTTATCGTATTGTGCGTATGTATGGACTAGAACGCAAAAGTCATACAAGTGTTGGAGGTCAACTGAGGACTTGCGACTTCTCAGGAATCTCATCAGAGTGTGGCAGGATGAGGAAACCATTCTCCCACGAGTCTAAAGTTGGAGAGTACTAGTGAGAGTTACGTATTTATTTGGGGGGAGAGGGAACAGTGGTATGCGGGGGGATATTTCATATCTGTCTCTCCAGGGGGAAAAACACCCCGATTTGTAGGGTTTGCCGATCTTCCTGGTGAAAATAATTCTTGGTAGAACGGATTTCAAGCTACCATCTTGGAGGGGCTCCACGCAGAACTGGTAAAGGGAGCGCACCCTCGGTTCTCCCCCAGCCAATAGGAACAGGTCCCAGCACACCACACCACTGCATGGGAATCGGGAAGAGGCTGAAGGTGAAGGAGGATCACGGAGAGTCCTCTCTGCTAAACTTTATCCTGCCAACAACAGAGAGCCGGAGAGAGAGAGAGAAAGAGTATGTGTTCTAGAACATATGGATTGGGTCTCATGTTATAATTTAGAAATTTCTCTTCTTGAGCAACAGGATGGAAAGGCGGTCTCTGAGACCAAACTGAGCACAGGTGAGTTGATAAGGACGTAACAATCCAGACGAGAGAGAGAAAGGACTGGATGGAGTAAAGACAGCAAAGCGGGAGATGGATCATATTAAGAGCTCCTCCCATCCCCGATTAATGAATTCATCCAACAGTTCCTTCCTGAGCACTCACTATGTGCTAGGCGCTCTGCTAGTCTCAGGGAGAAAGCCTTAACGAAACAAAGTCTGTTCTAAGGGTTGCCATATTCTAATAGGTTGAGACAGGCCAGAAGTAAAAGAAACAAGGAAATCATAGAAGGGGTTGGAAAGGGATATGTGCAATGGGGAAAAATTCAGTGAGGGGTGGGTGGTATCAGACTAGTGCTTTAATTTTTGATAAAATGTTCCAGTTAAAGTTTCATTGAGGCAGTGGCATCATCCTCAAGACTTGAAGGAAATGTCTGAATGACAGTTTTATCTTAAGGGTAAATTAGAAGCGGAGAAGGGTAAATCTAGTAGTGGAGAACACATTGAACGTTCAGAATGGTCCAAAGCACAAACTCAGAGTTCCCATTTTCACCTCCTAGGTAGGGGCTGCCGCTGATAGCGGAGACTGCAAGGTCACGTACTTGGGTGTTGAAGGAAAGGGAAGGTGTTTTTGCTCTCTTTGACATTCAGCAAAACGCTCTGGTGGAGGGCAGGACAAGAGAGGGTCAGCGCGAGTACCCCAAGATAAGGGGCATAGGGAAAAAGCCAAAGGACAAATATTACCTTTTACGCTTTGGCTAACCTTGTCACTGTGAGAGAGGTTTTCAGGAAAGCAGGCGTTCCAGGCCGGACTCAAAAACCGCACCGGGTCCGGTTAACACGTTTCTCACGAGCCTTTTCTATCTTTCCTCTGTCTGTCAATGGACACTAAATTTTAGTGGAGTTTTATTCTTTTTAGTAAATATAGAAGACAAACTTTAAATTCTCTCTATGTGGAAAATAATTTCTCGATTTTCTGTTTGACTCCTTTAGTGTCATTTCTTTGTGACGCTTCCTTAAGAAAAAATGTAATTCTTAAATTTTAAAAGAATAATTGTTTTATTTTACTATCTAAAAAATATTAGGCAATTTCTGGTGATCACAAAATGTCAGAAGACATAGCTGAAGGAGTTCTATATTAAATTTCAAACTCTATAGTCGGATCTTTCCAAGAAATAAAACTAGAATTGTTTGACAACAAAGAAATTAATAATCTCACTAAATGTGGGCTCTGAAGTTGCTTATTTAGCATTCCATTGTTCCCAGCAGAATATTTCAGAAAATAAATTTTCCAAGTCTTTAGAATTCTGCCAGTTAACATTCTGAATGCTCCAGGGCACATGACAACCCTTGGTTTCCTCCCATGTATCTCCAGATATGTGAAGATTCCAATCTTCTGACTTCCCCCAAGGCACAAAATTTCCAATCAAGTTGTTAGCCTACTAATACAAGATCCACAGACTCTTGAATCCTAACTCCCTCCAATGCCAAACATCCCACGTGACTTCCGTGATTTTGGAACTCTGAGCCAGCACTTCTGATCCTGGGAAGACTCATTAAGTCATAATAAGAAGCAAGTTTATAAGCCGAGTTTGGAGATTGGCCTCTCATTTGCTTTGTCCTGAAAATTTTTTCAGAAGTCATTGGCTGACAAGTGAACTACTTACACCGGCTGGCTTTATAGGGACCCAATACAGTATGACTGGTGTGCTTGTAAGAAGAGGAAGCTTGGACAAAGACAGATACAGAGGGAACACGATCCAAAGACACAGGGAGAAGGCGGCCATCGGCAAGCCAAGGAGAGAGGCCTCGAATGAAATCAACCTTGCCAATACCTTGATGTCCAACTTCTACTTCTATGGTTGAAGACACCCAGACTGTGGTACTTGGTCATGGCAGCCCTAGTAAGCGAACGCAGTGACTTTCGATAAGTGCTCCAGAGAACCCCCAGGGTCATCCAGAAGGTAAACAATATCTATAACCTCTACTCCTCTCTTCTCTGCTCCTAGCTTCTCCAGTCAGTAACTACACCCTTAGCCAAACGAACCTCTCTGAGCTGCTTTTCTCACCTGTCAATTAGGGGTGATACCTATGGACTGTCTCACAGGTTGGCTCTAAAGATTGTATATCCTAATACAAGTTAAAGGACATATAACATACAACGTGTTTTCCGAAGCTATTGGAGTCTTAATATTTTTTAATCTCTTCAACCTACTCTGAGCATCGCATGACACAGCCAAAGACAACTTTGTTCTCACACTTCTGTCATATACTTAAACACTGACCAAGGCAGCAGATTCTGCCTATAAATTCTTAGTCAACGTATCCAAGAGTTTTCTCTCCCCAAAGTGGTTTTCCATAATTCTATCCCAATACCTCTCCCTCGGCCAACACCCCTTTAATTTCCTTCCTCCACTGTCTCCACTTGCCTCTGTTGTTTTGTTAAGGACTCTTCTAAACTTGTCTTACCCAAGTGGGGGCAGCACGGGAGGGGGGCAGGGACAAGCCTCAGCGGGTTTGGGCAGGACTCGTTGAATCTAAGAGTAGATCAACATACTTATCTCTAGACCTAAAGGATTAATTCAAGACCAATTGGCCAGAATAGGAAAATAGCTATCAACCCAAACTGGTCTTTATCTAGAAATTCCAAAACACACCTCTCTTTGTTTTTTTGAGAGTGCCGACAAAGCAGATCCGGCTTGATTTTTAATCATCTATTTTACTGTTGCTTTAAAGATTAGGAATAAAAATATTGTCTCTCCCCTAATCTCCGGCTGTGTGTAGAAGGGCACCAAAGCTTGCCAGGTATAGCGGGGCTACTCCAGTATGGAACTTTACATTGGCTAATGGACAAGGGGCCTTTTTTCCAGAAGCTATATATTTCAACACCAACTCACTTTCACTAATAATAAAAATAACGTAAATAAAATACACCTTCTCTTCTAGTGAAACAGTTTTACGAAAACCCAATGTTGCTTCCAAGTGCAATTATTCGTGAAAATTCTGTTCATTTAGCTTGCTTCTCCACAGTACTTAGTGTGACTGAGGGCTGCACTGTGGATGGAAAAAAGTCCTGTGTCTGAAACTAAGGATGTCAGCGACGTACTGTGTCAGGTCCCTAACCTCATTCACCTTCTGTCTCTACCTCCTACAATCCATTGGTTTGGAAGCACTTTGGGATGTTAACTATGAAATTCGCAAAATTGTCGACCCAATAAAGAAAACTTTACCAGATGCAAAGTTCTGGAATTTTCTTAATTGACAATGGAATTGTTTTTCCTTAATGCTATTGTTTATTTTTCATATTCTTCCGCAGTATTTCTGAAGTTTGACTGTACTATTTTGGTTCTACAAAATAGTTACAGAAATAATCATTACTATATCTATCACCAATACCATTTTTTCAATGCTGACATTGAATTCATAGCACACATCAAATAACCTTTTACATCATCCTTTTTCTTTCTTTCTTTTTTTTCAACCTAGAGGGAATCCTTCGATCCTTGTAAATATTCTGCTTTTCGTTGCCACTCAGTCTTATTGGTTATTAAGCATTTTGTTAATTGTTATATGAAGGATTGTTAGACATGACCTTAGTCTCAATGATACTTTTTTTTTAAAGATCTTATTTATTTACTTGTCAGAGAGAGAGAGAGCACGAGCAAGGGGAGCAGCAGGCAGAGGAAGAAGCAGGCTCCCCGCTGAGCAAGGAACCTGATGTGGAACTCAATCCCAGGACCCTAGGATCGTGACCTGAGCCAAAGGCATAGTCTCAAAGATTCTTAACCTTTCTATAGATGAAGGATAAATTTGAGAATGTAATGGAAGTCATGGAACTACTCACCCTAGAAATGTACATATTTATATAGGCCCCAGGTCATGAACATCTGTCCCTTATAATGTCAGTGTAACTATTCAGAGTAATAAAGTTTCTAAGAGGAAGTTTCTAGGTTTCTAAGAGGAGTTGGAAAGACAATGTTATCACTCCCAAGTGATAAAGAAACTTTGGAATTTTATGAAGACAGTGAAATAAACTCATTTCCTAAGCACCAAGAATTGCCTCATATATTTGTGAAATGATGCAGGAAATAAGCTAATTCATTAATATCTAAAATACTGAGCACCTGCTGAGTGAAAAGCCCTTCGCCATGTTCTATAGTGATATAAATAGGTGTTCTAATGAAGTTCATCTTGTTGAATTAATAGAGCATGTTCTAAAGTCATTAGGAAGCAATACAAAACAGCAGAGACATATGAGCCAAAATTAACTTTGCTGTCACCAAAGTACAACAGAAAATCATAAGAAAAAGAGAGATCAGGGGCGCCTGGGTGGCTCAGTGGGTTAAAGCCTCTGCCTTCGGCTCAGGTCATGATCTCAGAGTCCTGGGATCAAGTCCCACATCAGGCTTTCTGCTCAGCAGGGAGCTTGCTTCCCCCTCTTTCTCTGCCTGCCTCTCTACCTACTTGTGATCTCTCTCTGTCTGTGACAAAGAAATAAATAAAATCTTAAAAAAAAAAGAAAGAAAAAGAAAAAGAGAGATCAGTCGGGGCTGGGAACTTTAAGAACACTCCACTCCTGGAACAAGAGTTGTCCAAAAATCCCTATTCCGTTGATGAAATACATTCTTTTCTGTTTAAACTCCATTCTTGGGACGGTGGGAGCCATTGCAAATTTTCAAGCCAAAAGGTGATACCACTGAGCTTGCATTTTGGACTCAATCTTGGCTCATCCAACTGGTTTCATACACGTCAACTGGCTCCAAGTTGAGCTACAACATGGGTGTGAGTCTTCAGTTACTACATGGAAAGCCCTTCTGAGCTAAAAAGATCGGGATTAAGAACAGTGAATGTTGGCAGTGAGTGTGGGAGGAGGCCAAGAGTCATACTTTACGGGATGAGAGAATTTGAAATATCCACAAGAGGACGGATGTCATTTCCTGTTCTATCGCATTGTGTGTAAACGTCAGAGTGGAGTGGAAGCTCTTAGACTTTTTGATCCAACCAAGAAGCAGCAAAAGTGTGAAGGAATCATGAACCACATGCTTCGCTTACTTCTCCCATCTCGTGGCAACAAATAAAAGAAAATACTTCAGAATATGAGGGAAGATTATGGCCAATTCTTAGAATGCGACTAGTCAGTGGAATCGAATACAGCCCTGAGCCACGGCCACATTTGATTAATGATTCAGGGGACACTGACTCAGTGGGAAGGCCTCTGGGCCAATTAGGCATCTGTGCAGAGCAAAATTAACATCGACCCTTCCTCTTTCCAAATATAAAAATCAAATTGACATGGGTCACAAACCTAAATGTAAAAAGGCAAACCAATAAGATCTTTAGAAGAAAACAGAATTTCGTGACCTCGGTGCAGGCAAAGATTTTTTACATGTGAGAGAGAAGCATCATAAAAGAATTGAGAAATTAGATTTCATCAAAAGGAATGCTCTTTTCACCAAAAGATACCATTCAGAGACTGTAAAAGCAAACCCCTGGGAAACTCGGAGAAAATATTCATGACACATACATCTAACAAATGACTGATATCCAAAATACAGAGACAATTTCCACAAATCAATAATAAAAAGAGATAATTCAATTAAATCAACTGAAAGATGGAAACAGCAACTTCAAAAGAGGATCAAAATGTTCAGTAAGTCTATGAAAATGTCTTTCATTATTAATCAGGGAAAGGAATATTAAAACCGCAATGAAATACCATTTCACAGCTACCGGAATGTTTAAGGGTAAAATGAATGACTGCACTACATGTTAGTGATTATATAGAAAACTGTAACTCTCATTTATTGCTGGAGGAGGTGTAAGTTAGCACAACTCTTTGGAAAACTGTGTGTCAAGATCTAATGAACTTATAAGTGCACATATCCTAATGACACTGTAATTCCATCCCTAAGAATGGACCCAGTAAAGGAGAAATGTATGTCCATCAAAAGACATGAATAGCAACTTTATTCGTAAGTGCTGATAAACTAAAAACCCAACTACCTCTCAACAGGAGAGTGGATGATTTGTGGCAAATTTGTACAATCACAAAGTACAGAATTAGAAAAAGAACAAACTACTTATATATGAAGGAACGATGGATGGAGCTCACAGAAATAATGTTGGACAAAAGAAGCAAGACGCAAAGAATACACCCTATAGAATTCCACTGATAAGGAGTTTGAAAATGTGCAAACGAACCCATACATACTGTCTAAGTCAGAAAAGCGGTTACTTCCTGAAGGAGAGGGAGATAGGAATCTCCAAGGAGCACAAGAGTTCCTTATGGAATTTTGGAGATGTTCCATATCTTGACCTGGACGGTGGTTACTTGAATATACACATGTACACAAAGTAATCAAATGTGGACCCGATATGTATATGCTTTATCATATGTATATATGGTTCAATAAAAATCAATATAAAAACACTATATCTGTCCTCACCATACTTGACCCCTTAGTGACCCGGAAGCAGTTAGTCACACTTTTTTACAACAGTCTGTTTGAGGGGCCCAAATCTGTTGCTGAGCCTACCTGGGGGCTCTTTTTCCATTCCCTTTGCTAGGGACCTTTCAGTCTCCAAGTATTGCCACGCCTTACAGTTCAGTCTGGAACCATCTTCTCTCCTGTCTGCAATCTCTCCCTAGGTTGGTGGTTTTCAGGTCTTACAAATGCATCAGAATTAACATGAAGTGGCTTGTTGTTGTTGTTGTTGTCATTGGTTAATGCCAAGGTTTGGTTAGCACCCTAGGGCTTCTGATTCAGTTGATGGGGGCTGGAGTCTGGCCATCAGTACTTAAAAGTTTTCCAGAAGATTCCATGTGTAACCAAAATTGAGAGCCACTCTTCTAGGTGATCCCATCTGTAGAGGCCATCTGTATGCTAATTATGGCCACATTTGTGTCTCCAATATGGTATTTCTTGAACTCCAGTCTCATATGAAAACTGCCTGCTTATAATTATCATCAAAGTGTCAAAATATAAAAAAATGAATGTGTTGGCAACGTACCTTCACCTCTCATCTGTTCCTTGCTTACACTTCTCGTCTATGCAGCCATCACCATCCTCCCCCCAGACCATCAGCGCAAGAACCTTCGATCACCCTGGTTTCCCCTCTTACCTCCATCCTTACCCCTGCTGAATCTAATGGGTTAGCAAATTCTGTATATCTTGAATCCATTCTTCTTACCTTCTCTACTACCACTCTGATCCAAGACTCTATTATCTCTCAGTGGAACATTGCAGAAGCTTCCAACTGGTGTTCCTGTTCTTGTTCTTACCTCCCTTTTCCCCCATTTTTTTAAACACAGCTTCTAGGTTGATTGTTAAAAGCATATATAATAAGTTAAGGCCTTCCCCTGCTCAAAGCCTTTCAACTCCTCAAATGAAATCAAAATTGCTTATCACAGACTAAATGAGCCACATGAGTGGATCCTGTCTCTCACCCTTGCCCATCAGATCCCTGCCACACCAGCCTCTTAGATGTCCTTCCAGTATGACAAGTCCTTTTGCACTGCATGGTCTTTGAACTTGCTCTTACCCCTGCCCTTTTTCACGGACTCTTCACAAGGCTGGTTCCTTCTTGTCATCTGGCCCTGGCTCCGACCTCAGAGAAACATTCCCAACCTGTCCTTCCTAAACAGTGCGGCTGTTCTCTTTCACAGAGCCCTTGACTTCCTCAAGCCCTTTTTACAATCCACCGAGACTTGTACGCATTTCTTTAACATCTCCCTGTGCCTCCAAATAAAAGCTTCTAGAGAGCATGAAACTGGCTCGCCATTTGTAAGATTTTCTTTCTGGCTTCCGAGAGTTTCAAGCATATAATAAGCACTCGAAAGAAAAACTGAGGAATGAGGCCTTCAATTGGTCAAATTGCTCGTTATAAAAAATTTAAAGGATCATTTCCTAAGCATCGATGCCATGCCCGATGCTATGTAGAGTGTAAAACTTGTTTATTTTTTATAAAAGCCATCTGAGAGGTAGGCACGGTCATCCTGACTTTACAAACTCATGTAAATCCATCGAGACCTCAGGTGACCGGGCAAGAATTTGGGCTTAGTGTTTGACCCTAAAGCCATGCGTTTAGACATGTGCTATTCTTCCCTCTGTCCAGAAATAAGCATGAGAAATTCCCCCACTCTATATGTGACAGCATCTGCAGGCAGATGTCCCCTTAGGGATCTTATGGACACTACTGAAAACACTATCCTATATTTGCTTCTGTAGCTCTTTAAGTTTTCCAAAGCATTTGCTTTCGTATTATTTCCTTTGATCTCTATTCATGCATTCATTCAACTATCTATCTGTTATGTCACTCAGCAGACACCATCTGGACAGGAAAACAGCTTATATTTAAAATATGGGAAGTGCCAGTGCACAGGGACCGATAAGGACCTAGAACAATGAGGAGACGGAGCCACTAACTCGACAGGGAAATTCAGATGTCACCATAGTGACATTGGAGTGAATAATCCTATATCTGAAGAAAAGATACCAAGCAACAAAAGAAATTAGGACATTTATGTGAGAAGCCTACCAGGTAGTTGGGTAGGTATTGTTACTATTATAGAGTTTCTTACACGAACTAAGGCCTAGTGAATAACTGTTTTGCCTTGAATCACCCAACATATGGTTATATGGGTACAACCAGTCCTCCTGCCCTTGACCTCTTCTCTCAACATTACAGTCTTTTTTTTTAAGATTTTATTTATTTATTTGACAGAGGGGATCACAAGTAGGCAGAGAGGCAGGCAGAGAGAGAGAGGGAAGCAGGCTCCCTGCTGAGCAGAGAGCCCGATGCGGGGCTCGATCCCAGGACCCTGAGATCATGACCTGAGCCGAAGGCACAGACTTTAACCCACTGAGCCACCCAGGCATCCTCAGCATTACAGTCTTAACTCAAAGACACTTTCCACACCAGACTCATGTTTTCATTTGTCCTAATTAAAGACTCAAACATTAATTGCATCGGTGGATTCTGATAATGACTATCGCAAAGACTGCGGGGTCAAGGTGGTTTCCGTGGAACAATTTGTACAACTCTTAAATTATGACTTTTCTTTCAGCAGCTTATGAATGGCTTTCTGTTATCATTAGTAAAATCTCTTATCATCAGATAGTAATAATTTAATGCATATATTTTTCTCAGGTATATTTTAATATCCTCTTTTCATTTGATTTACATTAAATTAATCAGATTTTTAAAATATCCATCAGGTAGTTTACTATTACAAAGCATATTTGGTATGCTTATGCATGTGTATAGATGATTTGGCAATTCTTTTTCTTTCTGTAATGATTTTTTTCATCAGATACCTATGGATCGTGTACTCTGTTTCAGACAAGGGGTAGGCACTGGGGATAGAATATTGATTGAACAAGGTGGAGCCCCTACAGTTAAGGAGTTTACATGTGTGTGCTCTATGCAAGGGAAGAGATCTGATAAAGAGCCCGTCAGTCAGTAAGTCCTATAGTAGGAATGACCATAGGGCTCCATTGCAATGCATATAAAAGAACCAAGCCCAGTAGGGAGAGATGATAAATACTCTCAGAGAAATACAGGCGGAACCGAGACCTGTATGTACACGAAAGACAGCTGCAAGGGGAAAAGGACAGTGAGCAGGGTGAGGGAGGTTAGGGAGGCTGACATAGTACAGAACACCGTATGTTTCCTCATGGCCCTTAGCATGCGCTGCACACTGGAACCTAACTCCCCTTTCCTAGTTTCTATGACTACCACAATTACCCCTAACAAATCGGAATTTCAGGTACTTATAAAGAAACAATTGGCCGATTGGCTGCATTGTCGTGGCAAGAAGCATGAATCTCTTTAAAGGCTCCTAGTGTTCATATATCCCCAGACTCTGACCCCAAATCCTTTTCAACTATAGTAAAAGGCCAAGGAACATGTCCTGCATTCTCTTTCTACATGTATACAAACAATGACATGAAAAACATAGTCAAGCTCTTTCCCACCTGCTGGGGACGTAAATTCAGATTGCATTAGGATAGCGAGCAAAACTTTCCCGTTCCACGTTGACCCTATGAGATGGCGTCACTCTCTTCTCTTTTCAAAAATCTTCTATTGTCAATGACAATCAACCAGAGTTGAGTGAAGCTGAGATACTAGAAACATAAGTATATGCAAATACATGTGGTACTGGATATGCCCTAACTTTTTCCTAGTTGGTTCAAACCAAGCACATCTGGTCAGTTGCATTATGGTACTTGGTGAAAAGTTGCTGTTATAGCCTGCAGTCGTGTTCCTTCCGGCAATAATTATTTCTTCACTATTTCTGCAGGCAATTTAAGTGCTACTGAAAAAATGATGATTCCTAAAAATAAATTTGCAAACTCTCTTAAGAAGTCAAAACAGGATTCTCTTTTTCTTTCACTATAAGCTATGGGTGCTCATGGTGATTATAAAGGATGAACTATATTTTTAAGTATTAATTTTTTAATTGCACAAGTCATTTATTAGCACAATGACATTGATCAAACTCCAACTAGTGATTTTATATAAAGAAAATGACACCATCCATATGTTTTTTTGTTTTGTTTTGTTTTTTCACCCATATGTTTTTAAAAGGCAGCGGCTGGTGTTTTCTATATGAGCTAGATCGTTATATGCTGAGTTAGAGACCCTGATCAAAGTATAATAAAGCACTAATCCTTGCTGATTCATTTGCAGGAGGTTATGTAAGTATCCATTCAGAAGAGTTTATGTGCTGTATTTTTAAAGAACAAGAAAATGCCTTTTATCATCTTAGGCCCCTTTATCTGAGCTACACTACATAATCATTTCTCTTCTACCTTTGGTTCAACATTTTCTATATGTTTAAGCTATCAAAAATCATTTTTAATGTTTCCTAAATCACTTTTGGGACGACTCCTTTGGCCAATATTTGTGGTTGTTAGAAATTAAAGGTGTGATCTCAATACTATGTGAAAATCAATTCAGTATTTGATTTTTAGGTTTGTCCTCTGTTAATTAGATAATGTCCAGATATTAAGATTTATGGAATGTAATCAGTGGCTGAGTAATTCTGGCCATCATTGGAAGTTTTGTATATAAGAAGGAAATGCAACGTTAACCAAGATACTAAACATCAAGAGACATACAACCCTGTTTCTGAAGAGATCGTGAGTATAACTTCTGCTGGGCAAAATTCATATTTGAATTATTGAACTCATTTTTTCCTATAATGCAACTCTTGCATTTTTTAAAAGCTTTCATATTTGTTGAATATTCATCTATATAAATGTGTCTATTTAAGTTAAGGCTCATTCTTCTAAGATCTTACTTATTTTTTCTTGGATTTTTTATTTTATGTGAACTTATTAATTACTAGATGACAGATTTGCTTATTACTTCAGCATTTTTATAGCGAGCGCCTAATGTAAACATCTATCTCTCTTATTCTTCCTTTTGAGAAGCAAAAATCAGTCTTCTAACATCATATGAGTTAGCTGTATTAATATACTATATTGAATAATTTAATTTTATCCAGGTGCTATTGAATCAACCTTTATTAGTACCACTACTAAACTTCGGAGGCTACTAATGCATTTCTTCAAATTATACACCTCTCCAAACAACTTTGGACCAAATTATAAATCCCTGGTGGATGTCCCAAGCATTTCCTTATAGACGTTGGCCTTAGGCCATCCTAAAGAAGCATTATAGTGGAGAACATAATCATTGGAGACAGACTACCTAGTCTCAAACGTGAGGTCAATTGCTTTCAACCTACCTATTGGGAGAGCCCTTTTTTTTAGCCTTGCCTTGTTTATCCATAAAATGGGGACTGAAGTGCTATCTACTGCATAGGGTTATCATGAGAATCAAATGGGATGACAGTAATAGAACTGTATTTATTCAGACTTTATGACATGCCTACCATGTTGTTAAGAACTTTCATTATCTTTGTGGGTTTTGATAATAACTTTGGGACATGCACCATTACTGGCTGTATTTTCTTAAATATGAAACCATCTTAGAGAAGGTAACTGACTTGCACACTCAACGTGTGGGACACACTGCCCAGCACACAGTGAGCCCTCTACAAATGTTAGTTACTGGTACCATCCTAGAGCTAGGCATTTTGAACACACTTAACCTGTCCCTGAACATCTTGGCGCCCACGTTTATGACTGGGTTGTTGGGATGTCCTAGAACTTAAACCATAGGTTGAGTGTCCTCACTTTACAATGCCAAATTATTTAATGAGGCAATAGATGACATGAAATTATGGCTCCTAGACATATTTGATTAGATCCTTCTGGTTTGAATGTTAAAACACTGCTGGTTGGTCTTATGTATGAGTTTGTCCCTTTCTAAAATATCTTCGTAAAGACATGGTTAAAAATCCATTTGTAAGAGACACTACTATATCTAACCCTACACTAGAGAAGTGGTCAAACTCTTAGACCAGAGGGTCAGATTGGTCTTGAGACCTTTAGTCTGGCTCTCCTGTAAGTTGCAAACTATGCTAAGTGTTCTATATGAATGATGACAAATAGTTATACTGCCTTTGTTGAAACATCAGCAACTGAGAAATCACCACTTTCCAAAGAATCCCACTTGAGTCCAATGATCCGAATCTTACGAAGCTCTTCTCTATACGGAATTAAAATCTTTCCTCCAAATACTGTTTGGAGTGTGTGACCTCCAAATACTGTTCCTAGTACTCAGTAGTTTCTTTTTTTTTTTTTTTTAGATTATTTATTTATTTACTTGAGAGAGGAGAGAGAGAGAGAGTGGGTGGGAGGGGCAGAGGGGAAGTGTAACCGTCCCTCAAAACAATGTACTGCTTAAAATATAACCTATGAGAAATTGTACCAGCCTGGCAAGCATGCTTAAATGTTACTTTAAGAAAAACATGCATTAGCAACAGGTCTCTGGGGGAGAGGATGATATACGTCTTGGAAGCCGAGCATCCGGGAACACCTGGCCCGCTCAGGGTGGAACACCGCCTGCTTCATTTTTGACGTTATCTCCCCGGCCTCAGAGACAGCTTACTGTTAATCAAGATAATCCCCTTAATTGTGCTTGCTCAGCTAGAAATCCTATACTGCTTGACCATATATAATCTACTCTCCTTACTTATCTATAAGATTTGTAATCAATGTATAACTCTTATTCCTTCTTGCTTATCTACAAGGCATATGGTTAATGTATAGCCGTTTTCTGCTCCTTTGTTAGTTGTTATCCTGTATCCAATAAATACGGGACTGAGGAGTTGTTCAGGGTGACAGTCTTCTCTACTGTCGACCCCTGCTCCCTTTCTCTTGCAGCTGACTTGTTTGTGCCTCATTCTTCTCCCGTGCGCCGGGAAGCAGCAGGAAGGGAGATGCAGACTCCCCACTGAGCAACGGAGCCCGATGCGGGGCTCGATGCGGGGCTCGATGCTGGGCTCGATGCGGGGCTCGACTCCAGGACCCTGAGATCATGACCTGAGCCAAAGGCAGAGGCTTAACCCACTGAGCCACCCAGGAGCCCCTGCTTTTGACTTTTTAAAATAGCTTACAAAAGCCTACCAAATTTGAGAGAACAATTATGTGAAAGACTGATCACATAAACAATAGCACTAATTTGGTCCTCTTGAAATTATCATTAACTTCTCTTAGAAGTGGGTTGTTATTTCTTACCTGTAGAATATGAGGGGGTTGAATTAGAAAATCACTAAAATTCTTTTAAAATCATAATACGGGTTTTCCTCTTTGTTGTTAGATACTTGCAAACAAAGATAGTGGACCATCCAACACATTGTGAATTTATGGAGACCTACCTAAGTAATTTCATTTAGGTGATATCTCAGTAAAAAATCAAAAGAGTGAAAACTTTCCTGAAATTATACGCATACATTATTCTAGTTATGGTGACATTTTGAGGAAGTGGTGGCAGCCATTAAGTCTATATAATTACCTCAAATTAATAAGTATTTATGGAGTGGCTATTATAAACAATATTAAAAACATCGTGATGGGTTTGAATGCATGTTGTATTGAGACCAAATCTAGAAGAATCAAATGTTGACACCCCAACACACACATTACTTTGGGCTCTCAAAATAAGTTGGCAAAAGCCTTAAACATAAGGCATAATAAAAATATAATATTATGCCAGACAATTAGAAGACATTTTGACCAATTAAGTTTAGCTCAATATGACTTGAAAAGCAAGTGGGCAATGTTCTTAAAAGTAATCAAGGACAGTGAAAACATGTGAAGCATTAAAATACCTACACTGACAACCACATGTCCCAGTTTATTGCCCAAAACAAAATATAATCAAACCTTGCATGAAGGTAAAATTAGCACAGAATACAAGTATTTAAAAAGTGTCAAGTGATGGGATGCCTGGGTGGCTCAGTTGGTTAAGCAGCTGCCTTCGGCTCAGGTCATGATCCCAGGGTCCTGGGATCGAGTCCCACATCGGGCTCCTTGCTTGGCAGGGAGCCTGCTTCTCCCTCTGCCTCCGCCTGCCACTCTGCCTGCTTGTGCTCTCTCCCTCTCTCTCTGACAAGTGAATAAATAAAATTAAAAAAAAAAAAGAAATTATAAAAAAATAAAAATAAAAAAATAAAAAGTGTCAAGTGCTAACCAATGTCATGGTTACTCTTCTGTTTCAGGCAAGACCAAAATGTGGTTGCTACTAACAGTGGCAAGTTTGACATCTGCACTTGGAACCACACATGGTTACTTTGGAAAATTACATCCTATAAGCCCTGAAGTGACTATGAATATTGTAAGTTACCAGAGTTGGGGGGCAGGGAACCTATAGAACCCAGAGCTACTACCATGACTTAGAATCATGGCAAGTTGAAGCTTTTACATGACCGGTCAAGAATAACTAACAACATCTACTTACTAGATGCATTAAAAAACACAACTAAAATAAAAGCTTTGTTTTTCCCCGTCAGAGTCAGATGATCACCTACTGGGGATACCCAAATGAGGAGTATGATGTCGTGACTGAAGATGGTTATATCCTTGGGATCAACAGAATTCCTTATGGGAAGAAAAATTCAGAGAATATAGGTATAATCCTCCCTCCTTTCCTTTTTCTCCCTTCCTCTTTCCCATTCTCTTTTCTTCCCTTCATTCCATCCTTGTTTCTTTCCTTCCTCCCTTCCTCCTTTCATTTCTCCCTAAGGGCTTAATGAGTCTTGCTCATTCTGGAAATGCAACCATGATGAAACTCTATCTCTAGTCTTCAGAGAGATCACCATCAAGTCAATGGAATCATGAACAGATAGTTATAATGATATGCGATAAGTGCAATGCTAGAACTCTACAGAGGACATTAAACCGGAAGTTCTGGCACAGGTGCCTAACTCAGCTAGTGGAGGTCAAGGAAAGTTGCTCTAGAAATAATAATTTAGCTTAGTCCTCAAGGACCAGGAAGCGTTAGCCAGGGTGTGCGTTATCGTAGGGAGGAAGGGGAGGCGATCTGAGGCTCATTTCCTCACTTAAATAAAAATGTATCTTGTTCTCATCACAGGAAAATTGTGAAATGCAAAAAGAATAAAATTAAGCAAGATCACCTATCACTTTACCACTCACAATCCACTTCAATTAACATCACGCTGAATTACCTTAGAATAGAAGTTTCTCAATAGCCTTCCAAGGTGTAACTGGTCTGCAATAAACTGAACATGTTTAAAATGCACAGTCTGATACGTTATGTGGCTTGAGAAACCACCACCATAATTAAGATAATACATTCAAATGTTCAACGCAATCAAGCAAATGTATTTTCATTCTAGTCGTCTGAAAGCCTGTTTCTATTTTTGTGTTTATGTGAGAATGAGGAATGAGGATATAAAGCTTGGATATGATTTTCTCCCTCAGGCCGGAGACCTGTTGCGTTTCTGCAACACGGTTTGCTCACGTCAGCCACGAACTGGATCTCCAACCTGCCCAACAACAGCCTGGCCTTCATTCTGGCAGACGCGGGCTACGACGTGTGGCTGGGGAACAGCAGGGGGAACACCTGGGCCAGGAGAAACATATACTTCTCGCCAGACTCAGTGGAATTCTGGGCTTTCAGGTAAAGAAAAGGGACAAGGAAAGATGGACAATGAAAAATAAAATCGAGTTTCAAAAGCATGGGTATTCATGCACGTCTATTCCAATCCTGTCCCATTTTAATACATTACACTCTCAGGAGGGAAAAAGCAAGTCTTTTTTCTTCTAATCCCTTCTTGGGTTTTTCCATATACACCTGAGTCCCAGGGTAGCTTTTTCTTTTACTGAGATTTTCTATGATCTCAGTACACGTGATGAGCAGATTCCCTGAATACGCTTTTTCAGATGGAATGAGCGAAATGACCGAAGCAAGGAAATTCGCTGCCCTTAGCAGATTCTGAAAAGAACATCCGTAGAGATTTGGGAGGATGTCCAAACTCAGTCGGGAGTTCCAGAACCCAAGTCACCATCAATAGTGAGGAGGGGCGGGGGGTAGTTAATATGGACACCATGGAAAGCGTTTCAAAGTTTTCCTCTCTCCCTCCCTCTCGTGCCCCATTCCTGAAAAGTGCTGATGGAAGGGGGAACAGAAGAGATTTCGGTGATGCTTTTGAGGCACAGAAGCGCTCTGAGTGTTCTAAGGCCTGCAAGGACGCCTGTGTCTCCAGAGTGATGAGAAAGAGAGACAGGTCAGGCGGGCTCCGCGGGCCACGTTGAGGGCCTCAGAGCTCACCCTGCACACAATGAGAAGTCACCGGACAGTTTCCAACAAGGCAGTGGCAGAATCCCATTTTCATTTTCCAAAGACCATTCTGGCTGATCTCTGGGGAGTAAGAGAGAGGGCGCTATGACTCATCTCAATTGGCCCCGGAACACTGCGTACAAATGATGATTAGATCTGACATTCATTTCTAGGGATAGAAAGAATCCCCACCGACAGAGGCTATCTCGTTTGGATTAAGTTGCAGCTGTAATGCTCCGTTTCAGAAATGACATCAGCTCTTGATAAGAAGCCATCCGCCCAAAAGCACCTGATACTCCCTCATGGTCTATAAGCAGCAATGCTTAGAGAAGCCAGTTTTCTATTTCTCAGAGAGAGGCTTAGCTATAAATAGGCTTGACTTTTAGAAATTATAGCAAGGGAATGTATTCAGTTTTATTTTGTCTTCGTTTTCCTTGCAGCTTTGATGAGATGGCTAAATACGACCTTCCAGCCACGATTGACTTCATTTTAAAGAAAACTGGACAGGAGAAGCTACACTATGTTGGCCATTCCCAGGGCACCACCATTGGTAGGTAAAGGCAGCTGAAGCAGGGGGGTTTGTTTGTATAGATCCCTTCCCAGTGGTTATGCAGGCATGTTGGTCATCGTGCTAACTGCTTTCCATTCATCATATAAAGGAATGGCTACAACAATCCAGTGATATAGGGACACTTATCAAATCTGTTGTATATATAGGGAAATAAAACAGGAGGGTAAATAATTTGTGCAAGGTAACACAGGTAGGACAAATAGGGTAGCTCAGATCCCAGCTCGGGCCATCCGACTCCCAAGCCCACGCTCTGAGACATTGCACCTCTGGGCCTCTGGACTGAATGTATTCCATCCATTCAACCACATTTGTGGCGCCCCTGCAATGTGTCCTAAGAATATAGCAATAAATAAAGGAGATGAAAATTTCCATCCTTGTGCTACAGATACTCTAGCGGGGAGGCAGAGAAAGTAACGAGGAATAAAAAGTAAAATATGGAGTAGGTTAGATAATGGTAATGTTATGGGAAGCAAATCAACCAGGAAAGGCTATTAGGGAGCATCGGAGGGGACACGGCAAGTTCAAATAGAGAATACCCCCAGCGCTCTCTGAGTAACGGTGTGAAGGAGGTGGGGGGACTGGGGTATGAGTCATGTGTATGCCTGAAAGACTGACGTCCTGAGAAGAGGGAACAGCAAGTGCAAAGGGCCTGAGGTTGCAGCCTTTTCAAGGAATGGCGATGAGGCGATTCATTGTGTTGCTGAATCAGACACAAAGCAAGAAACAAGATAGGGACATGGTCTAAGGAGGGCAGACCGTTCAGGGATTTTTGACTGTTATGGAGATTTCAGCTTTCACTCTGAGTAAAAAGTAAAAAGAGAAACCAGAGCAGAGTTGTGAAGATGGGAGTACCAGGATCCGACCTCAAGTTCCTCAACAGGATTAGAAGTTACACAGTCCCGTTAACAGGATCCCCCCACCTGCTGGTGAGAAACAAGGGCAAGGGTAGAGGAACCAGTTAAGGGATTTCTTAGAGTAACCCACGCGAGGCACAATTGTGACCTGGATGCGGGTGGGGAGCTGTGGTGCAGGGTTAGGTTCTAGATGTGTTCTGGAGGTGGAACCTACAAGACTTGCCTCCGCATTGGATATGGGGTTAGGATGATGCAAGATTTGTGGTCTGAGCACCTGGAGCGATGGAGATGCCCCACCCATCAGGGGGATGGCTGTGAGAAGGGCTGATATGGTCCAGGGGGACGGGGCTCTGTTTTCTCCATGTTGGGTGTCCGATATCTGATGGAGATCTAAGTGGAGGGCCAGGCAACAGAGTACTGACACAAATCTGGAGTTCAAGAGAGAGGACTGGACTGAAAACACAAAACGTACATGAGACGGTGTGCAATAACCAGTAGAGCGAGTTCAGACGGGAAAGAGGAGGAGCCCAAGGACTAAGCCTGGGGCCAATCCTAGTCTAGAAGATGAGGAGGAATCAGACGAAGGAGCTGGGAAGTCATGGTGAGAGTGCTGAGGGAGCCAGGGGGACCTGGGGTCTGGGAGTCAAGGGCAAAATGCGTTTCAAGAAGGAGAAGGTGGTCAGCTGAGGAAGAGGCTACCGATGAGTCATGGGAACTGAAGTCGAAGAAGGGACCATTGGATTTGACAGCCAGACAGGTGGAGGGGACCTTCCTAACAGCAGCCTCAGAGGAGTGGTTGGGATGAAAGCATAATCCAGTGAGTTCAAGAGTGCATGAGAGAAACGTATAAGTGGGAAGGGAAAGGGTGGAAGCAGAAGGGGAAGAAGGGGTCACAGAGAAGGAATAATGATGTGTTTTTATGCTAGTCCCTGCTCTCAGCTGATGACCTGAGTCCCTGCCATGAAGCTAAGCAATCAGAACATCCATGTATAAAAATCTATGCAGGGAAGTGGATGAATTTGGTGGTGGGTGCATGGATCTCACCTATAGAATTTTAAAGAGTTTATTTATTTATTTGAGAGAGAGAAGGAGAAGCAGACTCCCTGCTGAGCAGGGAGCCCAGCATGGGGCTCGATCCCAGAACCCTGAGATCATGACCTGAGCCGAAGGCAGACACTTAACCCACTGAGCCACCTCACCCATAAAATTTTAGAGAAAAATGTCAGTGAGGAAGAGCTTCCCAGAGTCCTTTGTCATTACATCATAGATCATGTTCCCAAGGAGATGAGAATTAGTATTCAGGGTGTTTTATAAATCAACACGGCTAGGGTAAAGGGCAGAAAGGCAAGACTAGGCAGAGGGAGAAGCTGGGACGCTTAAGAACTCTTTGATCACATCCCAGTCTATTAATATGCTACCGTTCATAACACCAATTAATTCCAGACAAGAGCTGAGTATATTTACCGCACGTAGATGTTTGAATTATTGTGGCTGGTCACTTGTCCAGCATTTACAATGTGCTTAGTGTCCTGGTAAATACCTTCTATAATTCACCTCATTTGGTTCCTAAAAAACCCTATTGAAGCACTTATTATTAGTCCCATATTTCAGATGAGGAAAATGAGGCTCTTAGTGCTTCGGTGACCTGCCCAAGATAACAAATCCAATAAACCACACGGCCGGGATTCAAATCTTATTTGGTCAGATTTAAACCTTTCTCAATCTTCCCATTTACATACCCTACTCATATTAAATGCTAATTAATTATCTCACTGTGATGACATAAATTTGAACTCATCAAAACCTGTATGCAGTATAAGTAATTCTTCGTCACCACACGCGAATCCTGAAGTTGGCCTGTTTTCTAAAGTCAGATGAAAGAATTTATTTTAACTTTTTACAAGTTCTAGCCTCATGTTCCTGGAAAGAATCTATGAAAATAAAACAATTATACTAAAATTTGATCGCTCTGAACAAGCAGAGGTTGTCAGTTTCTCTCTTAGTAAACGGCACTCTGAGTAAATCCCAAATAATGTGCCACTTGTAAAACACACACACACACACACACACACACACACACACACACACACACGCCTTCTTCACTGGTTCCTTGCCATTCTGTTTCAGGGTTCATCGCCTTTTCTACCAACCCCAAGCTGGCTAAGAGAATCAAAACCTTCTATGCTTTAGCTCCCGTTGCCACAGTGAAGTACACCAAAACCCTGCTAAACAAATTAATGCTCGTTCCTTCATTCCTCTTCAAGGTATGTGATTCTCTTTAACTGAATCTAAGATATCAAGCTGTCCGTGGGTCTCGGAGGGACGGAAAGAGAAGAGAAACATCGCGCGGCCAACCATGTTTCCGGCCAAGAATGGAAATGTGCACATGCGTGTTTTAGTTCCTGACTAGCAATGGTTGAATCCCCATTACAGCCGCTGAGATCCCCCTTTATTTCTGCATCCTCGGTTGCTTTACATGGGTTAGCAATACCGGCAGTGTCGGGCCCCTTCACAGACATTTCGTTTCCTTCGTAGCTGTATGAAAACCGCTAATCAGGGAAGGAGAAATAAGAACAAAACCAAACAGTCAAAGAAGAAGCCTAAACCACCTGTGCCAAGAAAATCAGAAAGGGGAAGGGTAGAAAAGAAAGGGAAGGAGAGGGAAAAGGAGAAAGAAGGGAAGGGGAGCAATGCTCATTGAGGCAAGCACCTTGAGACCCTTCATCAAATGCCTTTGACTTTCCAAACCTTTTCCTAAGAGTTTCCCCTTTAAATAGGATTCCAGAAGGCAGGAGTGTGGATTGCAATAAGCCGGAAATCTTAAGTGTCTTGTATAGTAGGCACACACTGGAGGGAATTAATGATCTTTGTTTTTCCAGCATTTAATCACCTCCTTCTCCCACCTACCGAAACCAATGCACACAGACACCGACACAGCTTCATTCGGGAAAACAGTTTTACTGCAGGCTATAAAAAGTAATGATGCTATTTCCTTCCACGGTTTTGTACTATTCATTTCTTTCCACTCCGAACTAACTTGGGTGTCGAAAGCCTAAGAGACTTTATCTACAGTTAAACTACATTTGTAAAGCTTTTGTTCAAAACGTGAAAAATTTGCAGTGACCTTGAGTATCATCACTAGCTGCATTAATGCAGTGTTTCTTTCCTGCTTGAGTTCAGGTTTTCTGATAGGCAACGCAGATAGTTGGTTTAAAAATAATAATAAAAATGTGTTAGACCTTAAGTCAGAGGTTTGAGGCTTGGGTCAAGATGGTAGCTTTAGAGAATTTATGAACTTTATAGTCAGTTCTAGTTGGCACAGGATTCCAACTATTTCTTAGCCTCCTGTTTCCTCATGTGTAATATGAGGATAACCAAATGTCTATTTTCCTCAAGAAGAGTTGAGGCAAATCCTTTCAATAATCAAGCTACCCAGCCTCATTGTCTTTCAAAGGCTTTGCTGAATGTATGGCTGCGTCGCCATTTTGGCTCCTGATCTTTTCATGTTTTCTCGCTGAAATCACACATCTTGGCACTCGGTTATGACATCCTGCCAAGTTGTTTTATGATTTTATTTCATAACGCTTATTAGCCCAACTAGACTGTAACTCTTTGTGTCTTATACTTCTCCTCGGCAGCCACTATGTTTCTCAACAGAACAAAAAATATTCAATGTTGGTCATCTGCCCTGTCCACTCCCCAACTTTATTGTGGGAATTAAATGAGAAAAAGTATTTGAAATTCCTGAAACAATATAAAGAAATACGAAAATCTCATCAGCCGTTACCTGTACCTCATTACCTGTACCAGTAAACTAGACAAATTAATGAGTCTTCTCCATTGCTTCCTTTTACAAACCTCTACGGATGCTTTTGTTTTTCAGCTTGTATTTGGTAACAAAATATTCTTCCCACACCACTTTTTTGATCAATTTCTTGCTACTGAGGTGTGCTCCCGTGAGACGGTGGATCTCCTCTGCAGCAATGCCTTATTCATCATTTGTGGATTTGACACTAAGAACTTGAACATGGTTTGTATGCATTGACATTTCGATTCTGAATATTTTGAGCAACGTTTCGAGGACTTGTCCTACCATCACTTAGACATGGTTCTTTAAAAAACTAGGAATGGGGAGCCTGGGTGACTCAGTTGGTTAAGTATCCAACTCTTGATCTCAGCTCAGGTCTTGATCTGAGGGTCCTGAGTTTAAGCCTGTGTTGGGCTCCATGCTGGGTGTGGAATCTACTTAAAACGAAAACAAACGAACAAAAAAAAACTAGGAGTAGCTTCAGAATTGTGTCGGTGCTACATAGATAAGCCCAAGGGAAGTCACATCATTGCTCCCAGTTTCGTTCCCTCCAGCTTCCTGCTGTCACCCAAGTGCTCTCTAAAGTAAACAGCATGTAGAAAAAATTGTAGTTAGTGAGCACTACTCACTTCTGAAGACCTAAGTAATTGGTGTAACACTTAAATCCTGTGAGGGGAGGCACCGAACCATGTATTTTGGCAGGCTTCTCTGCCAATGTCTAAGCATTGAATACATGTTCTTAATGCTGATAGTCATTCCCATAAATTTTATAAAATTTATTTCAGAGCAGCTATTTATCTTAGCTTCTGTTAATATTCTTTATCTGGCTATTTCACTTGTTTTGAATTGGGTTTGGGCTTTAAAACATATATGACAGAGTGCAATAACAAAAGTAGTTAAGAGTATGGATTCAGGTTAACAGCCTAAATTCAAATCCTGTCTTTGGAGCTGAGTTACACTCAACTGTCTTGGTTTCCTTGTCCACAAAATGTATTATTGTGGAGACTAAATGAACTAATATGTGTAAAGCTTGGAGAACATAGTTCAAAGCATATGGTTTATAGGTATTACATATGTTTTGCTACTAATACTATTATATTTTGACAATTATCCTCACTCCGAATTGTTGGTTTACCAAGTTCACTGATAAGAAGGTATAATTCTACCTCCAGGTATACTTACTAAACAGTATTTACTGGGGCACTACTAAGTGTTGTAGCTACTAGGGACACAATGGTGAAGTCACAGACACTTTCCTGCCCTCATGGAAATCAAGGACATCCAGTTCTTTTTCTCAGTGTTGGTCAGAATCTGTGGATATTTTAGAATATATATGAGAAAAGGAAACTTTCCTCAGTTTCTATTTTGGATAGTAAACAAAAGTCTCATCCTTCTGTCTTGCAAGCAAGTCCCTCTACATGGCTCTGGGAATGGCTGCCATTTTGTATGTGGAGTATGATGGAGCCGTCCACCCTTGTCACGCTAAGAAAAGGCAGAACACATTACTGCATTCCATCCATAAGAGCCTTCTGAGAAAAATCATAATAAAATAGAGACGAAGAGCAAAAGGGAATTAGAGATTTCATCCTTCTGCATGAACATTATGTGCAAAGATATTTCATTCTTCTATGATGATGGTCAATTTGTTTGACCCTAGCCATGGTCCTCTATACAGTGGCACTAAGACCCGCTATGAACCAGTCTATGCAAGCTGAGACACAGATTTCAGTTTGTTGTCTGGGGTCTGATCACGCTGGATTAGGGCAGTGATAGGATAGCAGGATAGCACAACGATTGTAAATATCCTGTACGTGTATTCTGACTATCACATATATGAGGTATACATGCATATGTCTCGTTATATGTGCATACATAGGTCCACATAGCAAGAGGCTTGTGTGTGGACATGACATCTACTGCACTCCGACACAGGGGAGAGAAGAGCAAAAGCTGAGAAGTTAGAGATCTAGATTAAAGTCTGTGGCTCCACCCTGATATGAGCTGCATGACATTGGACCTTTCTCCAAACTTCTCTGAGCCCCGATTCCCATTTTGATAAAAGGGAAGATGAACTCCCCTCATTGAGTGGTGACAAATCAAACTGTCTCATGCAATTACGCTTCGCTAACTCTCAAGCAGCATACGACTGTGTCGCTCAGCTCCTTTGGTCAACGCTGCCTTTAGGCACTTGACCTGGATCAGAAAAATTTGAATCTTAGCTGTTTTTAACAAACCAAATATACATCTGTGTGCGCCTTTGCTTTCCAGAGTCGCTTGGATGTGTATCTATCACATAATCCAGCGGGAACTTCAGTTCAGGATGTCCTCCACTGGTCCCAGGTATCATTTATCAAATGCTGTTAAAACTTTTGTGTGCCTGAACCCCTGGCTCTTCCCTAAAGCACATTCTTTAAATACTCTGTCAAATGCTCCTGGCAGGGAATTTTTCTGGCATGTGACTACCAGCTGAAAATAACTATCAGTCATGTAAATGAAAATCCTATGAGGGGCTCCTGGGTTGCTGAGTTGGTTAAGCTTCTGACTCTTGATTTTGGCTCAGATCATGATCTTGGGGTCATGAGCTCAAGCCCTGCATCAGGCTCTGCGCTGAACGTAGAACCTGCTTAAGATTCTCTCTTTCTTCCTCTCCCTCTGCCCCTCCCCACCCCTCTCATGTGAGTGCATTCTATCTCTCTAAAAAAATAAAAATAAAAACCTATGAAAACAGTCATTTAGGGTAGCAAAGAAATGAATGATTTTTTTATGACTTGGCATGTGAGAAAAAAATTATTTTGAACAAAGTCACATTTAAACTTGCATAAATATCTGGCCCTGGATGAACAATGAACAACAGTCTTGGTTTCTGGAAGGAGAAAAATGTTTTTCAAAAATTGTTTAAATTAAAAGTAAACTACCTGGAAGGGTTTGAATTTTGTTTTTCACATAGCAGGGAGAGTTTTTATTTCCTTGTGTTCTTCATTTCTCTACATTAGGCTGTAAAGTCTGGGAAGTTCCAAGCTTTTGACTGGGGCAGCCCAGCTCTGAATATGTTACACTATAATCAGGTAAGCTTCTTAAAGTTGAAATTGTTCACATTTTGAAAGACAAAGATATAAAAGGTCAAAGGTGAAATTACAATAATCGTGCATGTATTTTCCAAAGATGTGTGGGTGCCCAGACTCATCCTTAGGGAAATTAGAAAGTAGATGATAATTTCCTCGGAATCCCTTCATCATGCCAGACATCACCCCGTCTCCATTCTCCCTGTGTGCGCTCTGCTCCAGTGGCTGCGTTCAGGGTACCGCACCACCACCTGTGAGAACCTCCTAGAACACATCACCCCTCACCCCCTTACCCAACCCTGCCCTGGATCCCAGCCGCCCAGCACACAGTCCTCTCCTTTCGGAAGTGCAGTTCGCTGATACAACAAGCCAACAATTCAAACTATTCAGGAGATAAAGCTGGAATCTCCGGTCTTCTTAAACAATAGCCCTTCCTCTGTCCCTACCAGAGAAGTGATTCCACCATATTCCCAGAGATAAGATGTTAGGATGGCGCGCTCACAGATCAAGGCTGGAGATATTCCTCAACAGACAGGGGCCTTGTTGGAGAGGCAGACATACTGGCCACCCCTTGCCCTTGCTGCTGCACAAAGAAGCCAGGCTTTGGGTTCATCCTATCTGGGGCCCTGTCGGTGTTCAGACAGGAATTTCTTCATTGCTCCACCCAGATATAGAATGAGGCAACATCTGCAAGCCCTCAGCTCAGGGTACACCCACAGACCATCACTGGCTACATTTGAATGGGAGAGCTCCTCTGCAGTTTTTGTAATCTTCTCCCTTTCCTTCTTATCCCACTCCAGATTTTCCACCCAAGTATTGGCCAAGCAGCCCTACTGATTTTCACGTGTTTCTACAACTCGATGTTTAGAAGGGATTTCTATCTCTTCACCACAGTATCTCATGTGTAGAGAAGATGCCCCCCCTTATGACATTTTTTTGATGTCTTTAAAGAGGCACCACCAGATCAAACACCGTTGAAAACACTTTTCCCCCAACCGTCGCCTCCTCAAACCCCTAAAACACAGTCATTCTTTGCATCTACCTTTCTACTGGGCCCTACGACCAGTAATCAGCAGCATCCACCTTAGAGGATAACAAATCCCACACTCCCTCCAGCCAAGCCATAAAACAGCACAGATGCACTTCAACTAACTGAGCACTGACACAATGTAAGAGCCAGAAGCTAGCATCTAGAAAACTCTTTGAACAATGGAGCATGAATAAAGGAAAGTAGGTTTATTATTATTATGCGTATTCTCCACATTACCCTTTTCCCTACTGTAATAAAGTATTAAAATATTATGGAAAATTAGATATGATGAAATATTTTGCTGCGACAAGTTGGCTATTACATAAGGTGAGAATATGGAAAAATTTAGTATGTTGGATTGGTATTCTTGAGAATATGATCTAAAAAACTAACAAAATTCTTTGTGGGTAGTGCTAAAATTGGTGATGACTTACTTATTCCCTTGTCCTGCTTTCTAAACCTCTTTAAAATCTATGTGTAAATGGTGATTTTCTAGAAAGAGCAAATGGGACCAATGATAGCTTTTACCAGAATTTTATCCAATATTTAGTAAAATCAGGTAAGTATTCAACAAAACAACCCCTTCAGTAAACTGACTGACCTACTAACTGACCATACCGGTAAGTCAATACAAAGCCAAAATAAATGACTCAAGACATTTCGAGATCATACTTTAGAGCGTCCGGGTAGAAACAGTCTATTACAGTTAGAGTCCAATCAAATCCACTTTCTTGATTTTGGGTGGAAATCCAAATTTTTTATTTGTAAGAAATGTTATCTAAAGCCTTGCTATTCAAGGCATGGTCCAGAACCAACAGCATCAGCATTCATCTGGGAATGCAGAATCCTGGTTCTTCCCCTAGATGTACTGAATCAGAATCTTCATTTTACCAAGATCCCCAGGTGATTCATAGGCCCTTTCAAGTATGAGAAGCACTGACCTAAAACATATCGCATCCACTTGGCTCTGTGGATAAAGGTGACTTTCTCTGAGCAATCGCTGCTAAGAATCTTCTTCTAAAACCCAACCATGCCATGTGCAACGACATGGATCAAACTTGAAGGCATATACTAAGTGAAATAAGTCAGATGGAGAAAGTCACATACTGTATGATCTCTCTTATATGTGGAATCTGAAAACAAAACCAACAGCTGAGTCACAGATACAGAGAACAGATGGGTGGCAGCCAGAGGCGTGGGGTAGAGGGTGGGTAGGATAGGTGGAGACGGTCAAAAGGCACAAACTTCCAGTTTATACAATAAAGTCTTGAGGATGTCATGTACAGCATAGTGACTACAATGAACAATGCTGTATCGTATATTTGGGAAGTTGCCAACAAAGTAGATCTTAAGGGACACCCGGGTGGCTCAGTTGGTTGGGCGACTGCCTTCAGCTCAGGTCATGATCCTGGAGTCCCAGGATCAAGTCCTGCATCAGGCTCCCTGCTCAGCGAGGAGTCTGTTTCTCCCTTTGACCCTCCCCCCCCCATGCTCTCTCTCTCTCAAATAAATGAATAAAATCTTTACAAAAAAAGAAAAAGAAAGCAGATCTTGAAAGTTCTCATCACAAGAAAGAAAATTGTAACCATGTGTGGTGATGGACAATCACTAGATTTATGGGGGGTGATTATTTCACAATATATGCATCTATTAAATCGTCACATTGTACACCTGAAATTAATACAATGTTATGTGTCAATACACCTCAACAAAAAGAATCATCAGCCAATGCAATATCCTCTAGCCAAGGAATAAGTATTGGGGTTTAAAGTGCAGTTACTTATAAACACTGGGGTTCTTTCTCTCTTGTTTTTTAGCCCACACCTCCCTACTACAACTTGACGGACATGCACGTGCCAATTGCAGTGTGGAACGGAGGCAATGACTTGCTGGCCGACCCTCAAGACGTTGACCTTCTGCTTTCCAAACTCCCCAACCTCATTTACCACAAGAAGATTCCTCCTTACAATCACTTGGATTTTATCTGGGCCATGGATGCCCCTCAAGTAATTTACAATGAAATCGTTTCTATGATGGGAGAAAATAATAAGTAGTCTCCCATTTAAAGAATTAGCCACTTATTGTTCCAAATATCACCTTAAGGGAAAAACTGAACGTCCTCCCCACCAAGAACCATTTTTGTGAATTATATATAACCTTGATCTCATCGAGATCTTTTTTGGGAAAGCTACTTCATAGACGGTGCTGTGTTTTTCTAGAATGAGGATCATAATACAGAACGGCTCATTGTTGAGGATGTCAGTAGCCACGTCTCTGCAGCACCCAGATTCAGGTGTTTGTTAAGGGTTAGGGAACCGTGATAGTCTAGCTGAATCATTTTCTCTTCATTTATTAGCTGGGATATTTCCATAGGGGAAAAGTTTCTTCATGTTTAATTTGGCTACGAAAAACCCATGATTCTTTCCCTTTTTCAATTTCCAAAATTAATTATCCTTCTTTTAATATCATAATCCGTTCAGGTTCCTCTGCGTATTTGATGTGTTTCAATGCAAGGCAACTTTTAGTCTTAGCGATATTAAAATGATTCCCTTCTATTGCTGTGAGAGCCTCTGCGAATGGCTCCAGTGTCCTTGTGACCTAACTGTCATCTTATGTGTTTGCCTCCCCTGCTCCGGAATCAATTATTTCTCCAAGAAGTCCCGGCTCCTTATAAGAAGCCATGTTCTACTAGCGAGGGTGATCATTGTTAATGGGTTGGTCATTGTTTTCAGTTTTTTCAATGAAGAGAGCTGGGTAATTTTTTTTTTTTTTAAGATAAACTACATCATGGAGTGCCTGGGTGGCTCAGTCAGTTAAGTGTTCAACTCTTGGTTTCGGCTCAGGTCATGATCTCGGGATCGTGAGATTGAGCCCTGTATCTGGCTCTGCGCTCCTTGCGGAGTCTCCTTGAGATTCTCTCCTTCTCCCTCTGCCCCTTCCCCCTTCCACATTCTCTAATAAATAAATAAATAAATAAATAAATAAATAAATAAATAAATAAAATCTTTAAGATAAAAATACATCAGTTGTTCATATTCATTTTTATGTCAATTTAAAAAAAATATTAGCTCTTCGTCTCCTTCTCCACCATGTCTGTGAACACATAATGCTTGAACTGTTGCAGTAGCATCTGAAATAGTCTTCCTTTCTCTGGTCTCTGTGCTTAACATTCCAAATTGATTCCTAAGATCCTCTCCATTCTTCAACTTCTTAATTTCAAATTTCTCAACCTGCCATCCCAAGTCCTCATAAATCTAGAGTTAAGTTACTTATCTATACTATCTCTTCCCCATCTACTTTAACTAACAGCCTCCCTTCTAGTCAAATCATTTCTTCCTTATATCTCCAATACACCTCTCAACTTGCACCTTCATACTGTTGCCCACATTCCCCTCCAAAATTCTTCCAAATTTATTTTGGGGTTGCAAGTAGGTTTCTATGTTCTGCACATAACTCGCATGAAGACCAATATAAAGGAACAGAGAAGCGTGTTGTCATCGACAACTTACCAAAATAATATGATTCCTATTTTTAAACATCATGGTATTTTAAAATTAAAAGATCTAAGCAACTACCCACTTTAATCCCAACATTCTCCCAGTGAGCCTACTAAAGTTCACAGAGCTTGAAACCCTTAATAAACATCATACGATAGGCACCATCAGGGCCGGAATCCACATACCCTAGTCCAAGTGTTCTTCTCGTTTTGCTGCACAAGGCTGACATAAATAGCTCTGTTATGTTGCTAGAATTATCTGAGGGATAGAGTTATCTGAGTGACAGTTATCTGAAGGAAGGAATGAGGGGAACTGCTGAGGATTTTGTGAAGCCTTATTCAGGGTAATACTGGGGATCTGAGCTCCTAGGCTCTACACACATATCTGGTAAGAGAAAAACGCCAGCTGAATGTAACCTTTCTCTGAAAGTGTGGAAGAAAGTAGAAGTAGCTGAATAGACATTAGGATGAGAAAGAAGAGTGGCGCCTGGGTGGCTCAGTCGGTTGAGGGTCCGACTCTTAGTTTCAGCTCAGGTCATGATCTCAGGGTCATGATCTCAGGGTTGTGAGATCAAGCCCCGTGTGTCAGGCTCCGCACTCGGCAGGGAGTCTGCTTGGGATTCTCTCCCTCCCCTTATGCCCCTCTCTTCACTCACACCCACTCTTTCTCTCTCTCTCTTTATATATATAGATATAAATATATATTTTTATATTTTTATATTATACTATATATTTCTCTATTATACTATAATATATATACTAGCATATAGTTATACTATAATTATAATATGTAATATTTATTAATAATTAATATATTAGTAATAATATAAACATATTATATTTATATAATATACTTGTATATAATATAAATATATTAATAATAATAATATATATTATATATTATACTATATAAATATATAGTATATATTTATATCTATATATATAAATGTATATACTCTCTAAAATATTTTTTAAAAAAATGAGAAAGAAGTGGAAGCAAGAAAATAGTCAAGAGAGCAAGATATTGAAGGTATGGGAAGGGATTTGAACCTCCAGATGCAAACCTCACCTGCTTTGCCATGTTTCCATTGGGCATTATCGTAGCCCAACTCAGAGACTGTAAAAGCCATATAATCTAAGCCAACAGGGAAAAGCATTTAAGGCATACAAGTAAGATGCCATTCTAGAATTTTCTTTTGAAAGCAGCATGCACACACACAAAATCAAAATACAGATGAGATGAGCTATCTGCTCAAATAACCCACCCTATGAAGTAGTTTTCAGACAGGCTGCTGATAACAGCAGTGAGTCCAAAACCTCATCGAGAATATTAAATTAAAGCTAAAATAAACTATAAAACTATTTAAGGCATCATAACATGCCAATGTCGTAATAAGGTCTACAGTAAGTAGGGATATGTGGGAACCTAACACTGAGTGTATTCTAGTCTATTTGGCAGAGAAGGATATATACATTTTCAAATAGCGTAATAAAATTGTTGCAAACATGAACTAAGAAATTAACGTGACCTGAGTTCAAGTGTAGATCAATGATGTATTTTATGGAAAAAGGTGTCTTCCCGAGACTCGGTTTCCTCCAGTGGAAATAATGAAAGTACTTACTTCATGGAGTTGTCGTGAGGATTTCATATTTATTTATTTCATTTATTCGCTTTCATTTATTCAATAAATTCATTTATTGAGCAAATATCTATTGTGCTGCTTCTCTATGTCAGACATTCTAATATAGCTAGTGTATGATCCCTGGTAGCACCCAGTCAATATACTTATTATTATTTTTATAGCTCCAAGGCACTATTAAGATCATTTTCTTTGGCTCTTATGTCGCAGACAATCTTCTTATAGTAACTTACCTTCAAGGTAGAATAACTACTGGGGCACCTCAGTGGCTCAGTCGGTTGAGTGTCCAATTCTTGATCTCAGGGTTATGAGTTCAAGCCTGGCATCGGGCTCCACACTAGGCACGCAGCCTACATAAAATAATAATAATAATTTTTTTAAAAAGCTCCTGAAAGGGAAATGCAAATCAAAACCACGGTGAGATACCACCTCACACCAGTCAGAATGGCTAAAATTAACAAGTCAGGAAACAACAGATGTTGGTGAGGATGCGGAGAAAGGGGAACCCTCCTACACTGTTGGTGGGAATGCAAGCTGGTGCAGCCACTCTGGAAAACAGTATGGAGGTTCCTCAAAAAGTTGAAAATAGAGCTACCCTACGACCAAACAATCACACTACTGGATATTTACCCCAAAGATACAAATGTAGTGATCCAAAGGGGCACATGCACCCCAATATTTATAGCAGCAATGTTCACAGTAGCCAAACTGTGGAAAGAGCCTAGATGTCCATCAACAGATGAATGGATAAAGAAGATGGTATATATATATATACACACACACATCCCATATATACCATAATATATGTATCATGTTATACATATTATAGATATATATGTATACCATATATACCATAATATATATTATGGAATATTATGCAGCCATTAAAAACCCCAAAATCTTGCCATTTGCAACACTCAGAGAGGGAGACAAACCATAAAAGACTTTTAATCTCAGGAAACAAACTGAGGGTTGCTGGGGGGGTGGGGAGGGATGGGGTGGCTGGGGGATGGACATTGGGGAGGGTATGTGCTATGGTGAGTGCTGTGAATTGTGTAAGACTGATGAATCATGGACCTGTACCCCTGAAACAAATAATACATTATGTGTTAATTTAAAAAAAAACAAAAAACAACAACAAAAAAGCTCCTGCAAGATAGGCTAACTACTAAGTGAGAAGCTCATAGAGCAGCCAATGTAAGTGTTGGATCTATTACATAGCAGGTAATTTCTCTGCACACATAAAGCAATGGTATTCTGGCATATTGGGCCTTTTCTGTGATTTTGGTTAGCATAAATCAGTTCCTCAAAACCTGATTATCTTTAAGTCAACTGATTAAGTCATAATAATAAAAACAGAAAGCCAAAGTTTCTGCACAATTATGGAGCCAAGTTAGACCCAATCTTAGGAACCAGCTGGCCTCCATCTGATTATTTCATTTTAATAATTACACATTTTACATTTCTTAATGAATTATCTCTCTCTGAGTTTTAACCTTCTTGTGTAATTATTTCAAGGTGTATTTCCAAGACTGAAAAGCATCTGGAAACTTCTTTCTTTTTCCTGCATTCATTTGGTTTGCCTGCTCATTCTTCCCAGCTTCTCATCTATCAAATCATCCAGCTGTGTCTCCAAACCAAGGCTCCCTAACTTAACTTGCTGTATCTGTGAGCTCAGCCTTTAAGAGGAGCATTAACACTTTTTTAAAGTTCCTCAATTCAAGGTCTCCCCAACAATCCACTACTTTTTATTAAAGTGAACACAATTCGTGGATTCCAGTAGATTCAGCAGCACCAGACCACCTGGCTTACCATCATTATGTTGTTCGACTTGTGTCACTGTAGCAAGGTCAGTCCCTACTAAGTACAGAGGAGAATTGAGTGGCTCTGTTTGCGAATCCTTATCTCCTTATCTTCATATTAGATCAGCATATGGAACACTGAAGAATATATACACATTGTATGTATGCCTAAAAATACATATCTGAGTATACATAAATATATATTTACAAGTGCATGTTATGTATTTTATGTATATATATATTTTATACATAATAAACTTTGTATAATATACATATACTTATAAGATAATGCATATATTTATACACATGTATACTCCTTAGAATATGTGTGCACAGACCCTGGCACACAGTCAGAAAAAGAATTACTTTCCCTTGACTAAATATTCTGCCAAACAATTTTAATTATCTAAGCATTAATATACCCTTTCGAGTGACCTTCAGATTCTGTGTTTCAAACCTTCATTTTGAAGCATTCCATCACAAACTGTGACTGAACTTATCAAATAGGCCAAAAAGGGATCTATTAGGTTAAATTTTTAAAAAGCTTCTTGGTCTATGCAACCTGTACTGCTTATAGAAAATATTTATATTCATTTATTTTTTATTTTAAAAGATTTTATTTATTTATTTGACACACAGAGAGAGAGATCACAAGTAGGCAGAGAGGCAGGCAGAGAGAGAGAGGGGGAAGCAGGCTCCCCGCTGAGCAGAGAGCCCGATGCGGGGCTCGATCCCAGGACCTGAGATCATGACCTGAGCTGAAGGCAGAGGCTTTAACCCACTGAGCCACCCAGGCACCCCTTTATATTCATTTAATAAGCCTAAGTTACGTACAATATATAATATTCATATTCATTTAACAAATATTTATGTTCAATAAAAAATTACAGAGCTCGACGCTGTTCTACGTGCAGGAACAAAGACAATAAACCTTACATTTTAATGGTAAAGCTTGGTAATAATTTATAAACAGATATATATTATGGCATCAGGTCATAGTAATCACTGATAATGAAGATATAGCAGGTGCAGGAGTAGGAAGGACACAAGGTACTATGTTAAACAGAGAAACCAAGAGAGTCCCATGTGGGAAGTGACACCTGAGCAGAGAATGGACCAAAATGAGAGAGATGCAACTTATTTGAGCATCTGGTCCACTAGCTCTACACCATCAAGGATGGATATGGTCTCACAAGGTAGCAAGGTAGCCTGCCACAATGTCATCAATGCTGGGAAAAGATAGGAAACTCCCAGATCAGAGACAAAGGACTGTGTTACTCACAGCACAGCAGACCCCGTGACCTCCACCTTGCCCTTGTTCCCCAGCCCCGGGAAGATGTGAAAGCTGACCCAGGTGAACATTGCACATACAAAATGAGGCTACGCCACAATGAGGAACCCCAAGTATAGGGAACCCCCAATCTTATAAAGGGGGCTGCTAGCCAACCTATCCAATCTCTGCCCCAGAGAAGGACACTGTCTTTTTTACACTAGTCAGGAACAAACCTGCCCCATCTCCTGAAAAGAGTTACTACCTCTGTTTTCTAAGGCAGAGGGTTTGGTTAGCTATGCAAGCATCCTTGAAAAGAATCTGGAACAAAAATTGATCTGAGGGGCGCCTGGGTGGCTCAGTTGGTTAAGTGACTGCCTTCAGCTCAGGTCATGATCCTGGAGTCCCGGGATCGAGTCCCACCTCGGGCTCCCAGCTTCGTGAGGAGTCTGCTTCTTCCTCTGACCTTCTCTCCTCTCATGCTCTCTCTCACTTTCTCTCTCTCTCAAATAAATAAATAAGATCTTTAAAAAAAAAATTGATCTGAGACGTGCAGACATGTTGTGGAGAATAGTCTCCTCATGTCAACTTCTAACAAACATCGGAATCACCTGGAAGGCTTGTTCAAACACATATGGCTAGGGCTAACCCCCAGTGTTCCTGATTTAGTCTGTCTGAGGCAAGTCTCAGAACTTGCATTTCCAAAAGTTCCCGGGAGATAGTGATATTGCTGATCGAGAATCCATACTTTGAAAATCACTGCTTTAAGTCTATTAAACAGACCATGTTTTGTTGTGTTGTTCCTGATTTGCTTCCATTTTGCTCTGCTTTATAATCAGAAAATCACAATTCCAAATTGCTTCTGCTTCTTGGGATCTTTCATTTCATTAAATCTGGTAAGTAGTGTATCTCTTCTTAGAAACAATTCTCATATCTTATAACGTGGTTCAGCTTAATGACTTTTATACGTCCATTCCAGACACGAAACAAAGGAGACAGTTGCAATAATAGAGAAAAAAGAATCCTGCTTATAAAATTACCTCAATAATCTTATAATATGAATAATAACCTTGTGCCTAGAGTTGATATTAATGACATTCCAGTTTTTAGCTACAAGATGCCTTGGTGGAAACGCAGATGTCAGCATTGTTTAAAGAGCACTGATGACGCCTGGGTGGCTCAGTCGGTTAAAGCCTCTGCCTTCGGCTCAGGTCATGATCTCAGGGTCCTGGGATCAAGCCCCGCATCGGGCTCTCTGCTCAGCAGGGAGCCTGCTTCCCTCTCTCTCTGCCTGCCTCTCTGCCTACTTGTGATCTCTCTCTCTGTCAAATAAATAAATAAAATCTTTTAAAAAAAAAGAGCACTGATAATTTCCATCTACTGTAACATACACTTGGTTACTGTAGCTCTAAAAAATTTTTGAGGTCAAAATTGATCTTTAAATGACCTAATAATATTAGATTTTTCAGATTATACACACATCCAGAAAGGTATACCATTAACACATAAATATGCCTTACGGCTATATAAAAATTGTCGCAAACACTGCAGTGTTTTGTTTTTATAGCTCAAAAATCTAACTGTTCTATGAAATTAATTCCATAAGTGCACAGACATGCAGTTTATTCTTATGAGAAAAACACTCGCTGCTATTTAAAATATTTTCACATTCACCATCTGTTTTAACGAAGAAATTTTGTAGGAACTATCCCATTACCCAAATTTGCCACTAGAACCTAGATTTGGAGATTTGCTTTTGATTTCTCTCTTAATCCAAGGCATTGACTCTATTTAATCTACAGATGGCGCTTGTGCCCATTTTACTTAGCATGCTAAGGCCCTGTATTAAAAATTGCGAAAATTTCTCCTTAAAAACAAAAACAAAAACAAAAAAAAACAGGCATTAAGTCTTAGAGCAGTTCACAAACAGAAGGTAGGGCAAACTTGCACTTTATATATGCCATCGCAATTCCCACAAAAATACTACAAAATTGGCAATATACCAATTTCACAAAGTAAGGATGCAGAGAATAAATTGTGTGTGCACGTTCTCCCTCTCCCTGCAAATAGTGGAAGCGGGATTTGAATTCGGGTCGGCCTGATCCCAGTTTGTAAATATCTTATACCAACACACCAAGTCCTAATACACATAAATCCTTCACATGATGCTATGCTACAAAGTACGTTTTTGCCTTTGTTACCGCTCTTCCCTCTTTGTGTTGGGCCGCAGGGATGTGTAACAGTTTTTATCACAGCCTTGAATTTGTAAACTGTCATTTCAGGGAACCCCAGGCTGCTTCTCATTATACGTTCTCTGCTCCTACGGCTCAGGCAGACACATAAGAGCTCTTGTTTCATCAGCGAAGCTTATCATTATGTGCTTCTCTGATACCTTTACTAGTTATTTGCTAACAAATAATTCATTTTTTTCCATGTAGTTAACCTGTCCATTTCTTTGATGTGTCAGGTTCTCTTAAAATCACATGTAAATAGCAAAAATAGCAAACACACTTGGGATTGGTATACATCATAAAAGTATTCCTAAACTTGACACAAAATTTACAATGCCTCGAGTTTGATTTATTTCATCGTCTTATCACTAATTTCTTTTTTAAAACTTTTATTTTGGGGCACCATGGCTCAGTCAGTGAAGCATCTGCCTTTGGCTCAGGTAATGATCCCAGAGTCCTGGGATTGAGCCCCGTGTTGGGCTCCCCACTTGGCGGGGAGTCTGCTTCTCCCTCTGCCCCTTCCCCACCTCATGCTCTCCCTCCAACTCTCTTAAATAAAGAAATAAAAGCTTTTTTAAAAAAAAACTTTTTTTGAAGTTTTCAAGCACAAAAATTGAGAAAGTAGTGGAGCTCCCAAAGATCTCTCAGCCGATATGTCTATATTTCGTCCTAAATTACATGGCCAATTTCATTTCATCTCTACTCCCAACACAACCAGCAACAGATTGTTTTAAAGCAAACTTCCAGACATCATATCATTTCATCTGAAAATGTTTTATGATGTAGTTTTAAAGCATAAAAAAATTTAAAAACATAACCACATTATCATTACCCCCCTAAAAACCAAGCAAATAATTCATTCCTTAATATTTGCAAATATCCATGCAAGATTCACATTTCTGTGATTGTCTCATAAATGTATTTTTTATGGTTTGTCCAAATCAAGAATAAGCACTCCCCTATACTGCATTTGATTTATAGATATCCTAAGACTCCACCTGGGACACATGGCTGGCTCAGTTGGTAGAGCATGTGATTCTTGATCTCGGGGTCATGAGTTTGAGTCCCATGTTGGGTATAGAGATTACTTAAAATTAAAAAAAAAAAAAGGCTCCGTCTACACGAGTTTCCTTCCTGTTTTCTAATTTCTTTATGCTCCTATGTTTACTGATGACATCCCCCAATCCCAACAATATAATCTATCCTCGAGAATACTTTCTATTGATTTCTTTTCTGGCAAGTGCAACCTGTTTCCTCTAAGACCATAAAGTATATCATATTTATATCCCTATTTTATCTTTTAATGGTTATCTTCTTTCCCCAAAGGGCCACGTTAAACTCAGTCTATGCAAGCACTATACCCCTAATCCAATTCCACCTCTCAGTCCCTCCCAGCAATCATCTCCTCCCACGCTACGTCCACACCGCAAAGCTCCCATCCCCGTCCTCACACCAGGGCTGGAAAACCTAAGACTCCTCTTTGTGACTCCATCTTTCCTGACTAAATGCAACATAAGAAGCCTCTCCCACCTTCTAGCATTTGACTTAACCCAACAGAGGGCTTGCGTCCTAAATCAGAATCAGGTTTATTTCTGAATTTCTCTTGAAAAGGTCTTTTTTCATTGTGATAGGGAAGATTCGAGCAGGTGTTGCCATTCCCTGAATTTCCACCCTCCTATCAAAATATCAAAGTATGCCTTCTGGAATAAGTACGTGATGGGAAGGTTTTTCTTCCCCGTCTTGTTTGGTTACTTTCTTTTCTATGTCAAGATTTGATTTCATTTACACCACCTCCAAATGAGCTAACTAACCTCATTGACTACTAAAAGCTGTTTCTGGAATCTCTCTCATACCCTGGGAATGCACAGCATGGTGGAATCGGAAAGACCCATGAGTCCAGAGGAGCTCAAATCATCAAGGACACAGTAAGGTGGTTGCTTGAGAAGCATATTGTCTGCCGTTTGTCCTGAAGGAAGACACCAGACCAAAGTCATTCGTATGTGTTCCCAAGTTATTAAGTAAATGTTCTCATTCTAAAGTGTCTCTTAGATGCTCCTTGTAAATGGTCCAGGGTAGAGCTCTTGGATTGGAAAGCTAGACTCAATACATAGCAACAACAATTGAACTCTTAATAACAGATCCTTGACTGCTAAAATAGTTGAAAATATTTATTGATCCTAAAGCCTTGGTTGGTTTGCTAGGAAGACAGAAACACAAGCTGAGGAGAATTTTTTTCCAATTGGGATGCCTGGGTGGCTCAGGCGGTTAAGCATCTGCCTTCTGCTCAGGTCATAGTCCTGGAGTCCTGGGATCAAGCCCTGCATCAGGCTCCTTGCTCGGCAAGGAGCCTGCTTCTCCCTCTGCCAGCTCTGCCTGCTGCTCCCCCTGCTTGTGCTCTCTCTCTCTGACAAATAAATAAAATCTCTCTTAAAAAAAAGAATTTTTTCCCACTCTTTATTCCTTATCATTTTTTTTTTTATTGCAAGGAAGAATAGTAGAACACAGGCTTTAGAACCTGGAATGAATCCAGATTTTAATTCATGACTATGATGTCCGTTTTTGATAGGTTTTCTATCATATCAAAATATATATATATGGTAAGGCCCATCTTGTTACTCTCATTTGAATATTTTTAACTAAGTAGTCTTTTTTTTTTAAGATTTTATTTATTTGACAGAGAGAAACACAGCGAGAGAGGGAACACAAGCAGGGGGAGTGGGAGAGGGAGAAGCAGGCTTCCCGCCCAGCAGGGAGCCCGATGCGGGGCTCGATCCCAGGACCCTGGGATCATGACCTGAGCCGAAGGCAGACGCTTAACGACTGAGCCACCCAAGCGCCCCTTTAACTAAGTAGTCTTAAATAAATATTCTGAAATAGTCTTATCCTTTTAGTCTTAGTAGGATTTATACTTTCAGCAAGTTTGCAAAAACAATCCCTGGGATTTTTATTAAATCTATTTTAAGGCTTTTCAATAATTCTTAAAATATTGATAATTTTTCAAGCAGAATCTTCTTCAAAATAGTGTTTCTGGACTTCTGTTCAAGTTGTCATCTATGTCCCTTAGTAAAATCATGTAGTTTCCTATATATAGGCCTCTCTCATTTCTTATCCGAGAAATGGAATTTTACGATTTTGTCGGTGGCATGAATTAGATTTTATTCTATTCTAGTATATATCTCATGAGTTATTGCTGGTATAGAGCTGTGACTATCAACCACAGAGTTACAAAATCATTCGTGGGGTTTTTTCCAAGCTATATTCCTTTGACGTTCAGGGATTCTGATCTATCTCCTAGAATACAGTCTCCCCACCCCCTTATTTATGACTATATATATATTGTCCCTCAGGAGCAGGAACAAGGAGCTATATTAGGTGCACTGAAGTAAAACAAAGCTATGGGGTCATTGTTTTTGCTTTTTGTTTGTTGTTGCACGGAATTACTTTATTATTTTCCTATTACCTCTGAGAGCTTTTCTTTTGCATTGAGCAGTTTGCTTTCTAAAATAAACCTCAAGCATTTCCTCTATTGATCAATAACCAGTGAATGTAATGTGTGATAAAGCCTGTGCTGAATGCTTCAAGAATACACAAACCTGAAGATTGGAATTTGCCTTTGATCAATCAGGTTTGGGTAGGAAGTGGTACCTAAGAGTTGGGTTAATGGAGCTAAGTTGAAAACAGAGCAAGAGCAAAAAGAAGCATGTGCATTTTCATGAACCCTACTAATAGTCTATCCTTCTGCATATAAGCATCAGGGAAGTAAAAATAATTGCTGAAGGAGGGTGTTGGGGCAGGAAAAAACCTAAATTCTGAAAAAAAAGAGTCAAACTTCAGCATTTCTGCACATCCTGTAATTTCATGTATATCTATAAATCTGATGTGCATGGAAACCTTATGTTGGAAGGAGGTCAGCTAAATCATTCTCTTGAGGTTGGAAGAAGTGGAGGGGAGGCTTTACTTCTTATGTGGCCCTGGGAGACAGCGTCCCTAGCCCTCTACCTTAAAGAAGGGGTTGTTTCTTCTCTTCATAAAGCCAGCACTGCCTATACTAAAAATGAGCCATCTCTGCAAAAACAATCGCTCTGCAAAAACAATCGGAATGCTGATTTCTAAATGGTTCATTTGGAATTTGCAACACATTTTCCTATGAAAATGATGCTTTATAGCAGAGTTTCTCAGACTTCCGTCTACACCACAGTCTCCTAGAGAGCTTGGGAAAACACAGAGACTCAAGTCCAGGATGTTGATTTTGGACATCTGGAGCAGGCCCCAAGGAAATTGCATTTGTGTTGATTCCCAGCAAATACAAACACACACATGCTCATTTCCTGCCACCAGGAGCCTCTCCTCCCTCCACTCAGCTTCAGGCAACCATGAAGGGAGGTGCAGAGCCCGTGGCAGTGGTGTCGCTTCTGGTCAGAAATAAAAGGGAGTTTTGGCAATGGGAGAGGATTAAGACATGCAGGCTGAGTGGAGGAAGTGTCAGCAGTTGTTGCACTGAAAGATTAGGTAGGAGGGAGGAAGGTTGCTGGACTGGGCTCCCTTTAGTAACTACTCTCAGCAGATCCACGGGAACTGGACGATGAGGGCATATGCTCACCAATCACAATGACTTCTGGGCAAATGGAGTGGATCTAGTGGGAAGGGAAAATATGGGATTCCCAGAATGCCCCGTCTCCCAGTTCTTGTCAACTCATGATGATATCCACACCCTTCCCAAAGAGGAGCTGGGAGACTGACATTTATTTAACACCTACTAAACATCAAGCACAATCCTAGGCACTTGTGTGCATCATCACACCTACTTTTCATCCTCATTATGTGAACGAATGAAGAGTCCACTGGGCAAAGAGCACAGCTCCCATCCCTGCCTGGTGAGTGGCTTTTTTTTTTTTTTAAGATTTTATTTATTTAGAGAGAGAGTACGCAAGCAGGGGGAGCGGCAGGCAGAGCAGGCAGAGGGAGAGGCAGGCTTCCCACCGAGCAAGGAGCCTGATACGGGACTCGATCCCAAGACCCTGGGATCATGACCCGATCCGAAGGCAGTGGCTCAACCAACTGAGCCACCCAGGCATCGCTGGTGAGTGGCTTTTAATAAATTACTTACCCTCTTCAAGCACAGTTTGTCTTTTAGTCTGTAAATGAGAGCAATCATTCATACTTTGTAGGGATTATGGTGAGGATTAAAATATATAGGTCAAAAACTCAGCACAGTGCCTCACCCATAGTTGATGTTCAATAAATGGTAGCTAGATAATCATAATGACCATAATTGTCTTCATTACCAAAAAACAAGAACAAAAACAAAGCAGAAAAGACACCAAGTGGATCTTGCTTAAGCAACAGAATCTAAATTCAAATCTAGGCACTTTTTTCCAAATGTCATTGCCTTCACCCTAGCCTTGCTACTCAAAGCCTGGGCCACGTTCTCAGTAGCTTACTAGAAATGGAGACTCTCAGGTTCCACCCACACTACCTGAATCAGAATCTGCCTTTTACAGAATCAGATCTGTAACACATTAAAGTTTGAGAAGCATAGTTCTATAAAACTTGGACTCTTATTTACTTGTCTGGTAGAGCATTATGCTTAAATTGATCCTGAAAATTAGCTTTGTCCTCTTGGCGATGGAAGTCCAACAAGGGTAAAGATTTTTATTTGTTCACGGCTGAATTCCACAGCCTGAAAAAAAAAGTCTGGTATATATTGTAGAAGCTCAGTAGATGTCTGATGAGTAAATAAATCTGAGGCAAAATTGGGAGTGGGATATTTTTGGAAATGTTTTACATACTAAAGCAGAAGGACGCACTGTTCCATAGGCATAATTTATTGCCAGTCAAGGTCTGGATAAATTGGTTCTCCCCGTTTTATTTGCCAAATACTGGAGGAAAGGAGGAAAGAATTGGTTATTCTTGCTGCCTTAGCCCATTCATTACCTTTGTGCAGACTAATCGGCACATCACCCCAGAAGCCTAAAGTTGTCAGCATACTGCTGTGTTCAGAACATTCCTTTCAGAGCGCTTGGTTTCCATGATCAACCCCTGACACATCTGTTATGACAAAGGATCTTACAGCTTGGACTCCACGATCACCTTTGAAATGAAAACCTTCATGCAATACGTGCCCTCCTCAATACCCACCACCAGCACTGGGTATGGTATATGAACAATGAATCTTGGAACACTGAAAAAATAAAATAAAAGTAATTGGGGAAAACAAAAAAAAAGAAATGAAAACCTTCGTCACAAAGATGCCTAAATTTAACTAATACAACGAACACCCAATGATCACTAGATGAATTTCTGCTTCGAAGGGTGGTTGTTCCTTCTCAGGTTCACCCAGCGTTTTGAAGGACCTCACGTCCATTGAGCAACCGTACATAGTACTTATAAAAACAACAGCCAAAGTGACTTTATGAGTTTCGTTATAGTTACTTGCATGCATTTCAGATTTCTACCACTAAACTCTAAGTCTCTAAATTAGTAAATCTCTTTCAAAAATATCATTGTCCTGTAATATTTGATATATTCAAAAGAAGACGTGCCACATGTGTGAGCTATGAAACACAACAAATCTAACATTCCACATCCTGACCCGACATGAGAAGAAAGAGACTGGTTCCATAGCATCACCTGCATGCCTGTGGTTGGCTGGGGGGAAAATGGTCCCTCAGAGATATATTTACCTCACAATCTCCAGAATCTGTGAATGGTCTATGAAGATTCTGTGTGCGCGCATGTCTGCATACAGTGATATGTACATGTATATTACATGTAATATCTCTTGTCACTTTCAGTTATGGGAGAGCCTCATTTAGTAAAACTAACAAAAAAGCTGAAATCAGCTGTAGCCTTAGCTCTGACAGAAACTTTCAGTTAACTGTAACTTCTTAAAAGTTACAGTTGAAGTGAAGAACTATGAACACATAATCTCTGAGGACCCCATAAGCCCTAAACAGCACGGTTCTATGAAGAAGTTTTGTGAAGCATCTGAATGAAGACAGACAGAGAAGAGAAAGTTTAATAGGGCTGCCCATTGAATTTGGAAACAAATCTCTTTTCTCCTTTGATGTAAAATTTACATGCAAGTAATTAATGGAAGAAGAGTGATAAACAATTTTTATTGGCACTTCAAAAAACTGAAATGCTTGTTAATGTGTCAGGTACCTAAGTAACTGCTCTCTTTAATAAACTCAAAGCGGGCAAACTTTAACATCATAAATATTCTTGCTTTTATACTTTACTGTACTCAAATGAAACAATAGCCATATCCTTAAGCAGCTCACAATCTTGTGGGAGAAACACACAAACATGAATTATGTGTTAGCTTATCCCACTGCTGGGTACCACAAACCTGGTGACTTCACACAACACAAATTTACTACCTTACGGTTCTGGAGGTCAGAACTCCAAGACGGGTTTCAGTGGGCTAAAATTAACTAATAAATTCTTAGATGTGTTACAGCTGTAGGGGATATTAAAATGGAAACTTCTATTGAGAGCTAATACTCCAGAATGGAGGGCTAGAGTCCCAGGGAAGACCTGCGCTAAAGGTAGGAGAAATCATTTGACTCTTAGATAGTTGTTTCATGAACTGGCCCCTCCACAGAGGACAAGGAGAGACGGCTACAGATTGGCAGGTGGCAGGAGCGTTTTTGTTTGTTCTTTGGATGTCATTAGCTTATTATAAAAGAGAGACATGAACGCGTCCACCTGATGACAGATTTCAGAATTCAGTGGAAGGGGCAAGCTTCATGTGAGGCCGTCTCAATAGTGACTGACT
>CM052894.1:68412057-68431361 GCA_028534135.1 Potos flavus | reverse complement strand
TCTCCAAAGAGTCCCACAAAAGAGTCAGTTTTCCATAGAATCAAGCCAAGTCGTAAGATACAATGGGGCAAGTAGTAAGAGTTTGCTCCCCTTTTATCTTCTGTGGCCCAACTTAGGGGAACCAGAAACCAAAGTTCGAGAACTCGAAGAGAAAGGCTAGAAGCACCCAGAGACAGAGAGTGTGAGGCAGCATACTCCCTTCCCTGACGCAGACTTCTGATCTCAAGCTGCTTGGACACGGGCTTAAATGGGGAAGGTGCAGAAACTTTAATTTTAAACCCAGATGGAATTGTGATCCTTCTTGGAGACATTGTGGGATTTTCCCGAGTTTTCATCCAGACGGGAAAAATTAGCTCCATATGGCGGATTTATAAAAGTATTAAGAAATAAAATGGGGTTGCTGCACTTAACACCTCGCTGGTTCAGTATAATGGCCCTGGAGGTCTGGGCAGGAAGGCCCGAGATGCTCGATTACCCAGGCCTCAGCCTTGACGGACACCGCACATGTAAGCCTCACCGGGCTCCCAGACCTCAACCGTCTGCTCTACCAAGGCCACTGATAATTGTGTACCGTCTTTTATTTGCTGGTGCCGAAGTACTCCTTATATAAAGATTACTAACTCTATTCCATAAATTGTAAATATTTTTCTAAATTCATTGCTTTCGAAAACTCTTTATGCTGCTTTTAGGAATGTAGACCTAATTTTACACGGCTTAATTAACAATTTATTGTCATAATTCCTGCCTTTAGTATCATGTTTAGAAAGCCCTCCCTCACTCAAACATTATAAAAAATATTTACCTACATTTCCTTACAACTTGATATTATTATATTTTGCATCTAAATTCTTAATTTACATGGACTTTCTTTTGGGATTTGGAATGATGCAAGTGTTTAACTTTATTGTGTTCCAAATATTTAGTCAATTATTCTGATGCCACTGGGGAACAATTCTTTGTCCACACATCTTAAACAAGGTTTTATTGTGTTCCAAAGTCTTGGCATTTAAATACATTTTCATAGTGAAAGTTTTTATTATATTATATGCTTTTGCATAGCTAGAATGAATCCATGGTGGTGTATTATATTTGCTAATTTTTTATTTAACATTGATGTATCATAATTTATACATAAACATGGTCTGTAGCTTCCTTGAACTTTTTTTGATTCTTTTGTTTTCAATGAGGGTTATTCTAATCAGATGCATTAGAAAAATCTTCTTGATGCCCTGTAATAGTTTAGATAGCCTGTGCATTGTCTGTTTTTTCATGATCTGATAGAACTGTAATCTATGACTCCTTTAAGTATGATGTCTTTTCCACGAAGGGATCTTTTACTGCCTTTTAAATTTTCTCTAAGATCTATTCAGGTTTTCTATTGCTTCTAGATTTAATGTTAATCATTTATGTTTAACAATAAAGTTTCCATTTCATCCAAAAGCATCCATAAAGCTATCGTGCCTTCTGAATCTCTAAGTATGACATAAAGAGCTCTTACGCGTTTCTGACTGGGGATCTTTTGTTGTTGTTTAATCTTTCTGTAGGACCATCGTTCCAAGTTATACACTTTGGAAAATGCTAACGCCATGTCTTAGAACATTCCCTTAAATTTGTTTTTAAATTCTCTCTGGACAAAGAATTGTATTCCCTTTCTTATTCTGAATATTGTATATTGCTTTTCATCTATTTTATACAATTATTTTTGCTCAAAGAATTAGTTTTCGAATATGTGTGTTCATTCTTCTGTTTCTCAAACTCTTTAAAAAAAATTTTTTTTCTCCCTTACGGGAAAAGGGAAAAGAAATTGAAATCAGGATCTCACAAGGAATTTGTTTCATAAAACCTAATTGGATGTACTTTTAAGTATTTAAACTAAATAAAATAAAGGGAAGCTAGAAGAATGAATAGGTATACAACATAAAGATTTGACTTACATATATTGTGAAATGACGGTCATAGTAAATTCAGGTAATATCCTTCATCTCATACAGGTAAAATAAAAAGAAATGAAAAAAAGAGAGAGAAAAAAGTCTTTCTTTGTAATGAGAACTCTTGGATTCATTCTCTCTTAACAACTCTTTTTTTTAAAGACTTTTATTTATTTATTTGACAGAGAGAGATCACAAGTAGGCAGAGAGGCAGGCAGAGAGAGAGGGGGAAGCAGGCTCCCTGCTGAGCAGAGAGCCCGATGCTGGGCTCGATCCCAGGACCCTGAGACCATGACCTGAGCCGAAGGCAGAGGTTTAACCCACTGAGCCACCCAGGCGCCCCTGTTTTTCTACTTTTAAAAAAACCATCGGAATCTGGATAGGGATTGCCTTGAACCTATAGATAGCTTGTGCCAGTATTGACATTTTAACGATATTATTTCTTCCAATCCCTGAACATGGGATACTTTTCCATTTATTTGTGTCTCCGTTGATTTATTTTATCATTGTCTTATAGTTTTCAGAATAGAGATGTTTGACCTACTTGGTTAGATTGATACCTAAGTATTTTATTATTTTTGATGTTATTGTAAAGGACATTGATTTTATTTTTATTTATTTTTCAGAGAATTCATTGTTAATGAACAGAAATGCTATTGATTTTTGTATGTTAATTTTGTATCCTGCAACTTTACTGAATTTGTTGATTAGATCTAACAGCTTTTTGGTTGAGTCTTTGCAATTTGATGTATTAAAAACACGTCATCTGCAAATACAAACAACTATATTTCTTCCTTTTCAATTCCAGTGCCTTTTCTTTCTTTTTCTTGTGTGATTCCTCTGGTTAGGACTTCCAGTACTATGTTGAATAGAAGTGGTGAAAGTAGGCATCCTTGTCTTTTTTGTGATCTTGGAGGAAAAGCTTTCAACCTTTTTCCATTAAGTATGGTGTCAACTATGGGCCTGTCATATATGGCCTTTATTACATTGAGATATGTTCCTTCTCTACCTAATTTGTTAAGTGTTTTTATTGTGAATGGATGTTGAATTTTGTCAGATGCTTTTCCTGCATATACTGAGATGACCATAGATTAATGTGGTATTATCGCGTTGATTAATTTGTGTGTATTTAACCATCTTTACATCTCAGGGATAAATTCCTTTTACTGTGCTGCTGAATTCAGTTTGCTAATACTTTGTTGAGAATATTTGCATCTATATTCATCTAGAATATTGGCCTATAGTTTTCTTTTGTAGTAATTTCCTTTTCTGGCTTTGGTATTAGGGTAATGCTGGCCCCCTTTAAAAATATTAATTCTTCAGTTGTTTGTAAAGATAGGCACCAGAGACAACTAGCTGCAGATAAAATATTTTGGGTGGAAGAGGAATTCTTTTCTCTTTTTCCTCTTTCCGTTTTATAAAATGGACAGACTTGATCCTGTCTGTATATATAACTTATTGGATAATAACACAAACATAGTTAAACATTGACTTAGAAACCCCATTTGGGATGAGTGATAATATTTTCTGTATTTCAAAACATATGGACTGTCTACAAATGGCCATTTCGACTATGAGACCTATAACAAAACATCAAATATCTATATAATAGGACAATTCAGGAATTTGGTGTGAGGAATAAAATGTTTTGGTGAGGGGTAAAATGTTTTGTTATTTGTCGCCCATCAGCTAGTTCTCTAAGTATTTATAACTTCTTGGAATTGTTTCCTCACCTGTAAAATGGACATTATAATATCTACTGAACAGAGTTTAAGTGACAATTTGAGTTAAGGGGTTGGTCTCAGTATCCTTTTCCCAGTAGCTATGGGAAATTAAAATTTTCCCTACAAAATTAAAAAAAGCGATCTTTGGGGCTTGCAGAATCCTAGGTGATTTCACTTCATGATATATCAAAACATGCAAGTGTTTTAGCCCATAGATATATCTGAATTGTGAAGCAAATTCTTACAAAGATCTTATGGTCTAAGTCTTGTGATTTAATTCAGTGTGGCTGAATTATAATCTATATTTCGTTGATTTCAAAATGCCTATTTTTTACATTTTCATATCTCAGTGCTCAGAACATTTCTTCCAATCGATGTCTTACGAGTATGGCTGATGTGTTTCTTTCCTAGGAGTACATAATATAAGGAAAGTTATGACTTACAAATGAGGACATCTTAGATTAGACAAAATACTGTAAGTTCTTTAGTCTTTTCAAATTTAACACCCCCTCCCTGGGAAAATCCACAGGCCTTAATGAATTACTGCCATCTTTAGCAGAGGGAGTGAGTTTTGATGTTTGTTTTGTCCATGGGCCTTGTTTCCCGTGACTCATAATTTCCAGCACACTCCCGCCAACAGGATACCAGGTGCCCGTACACACAGGAATATACAAAAGGTGTTCAGTGCACACCTTTGGAGGATGACATCCCCTAAAATAAAAATCTTGAATCTCACAGATAGCCTAGGTCCCTACCAACCCATAACCATGCAAATTCCCAGGGGAAAGTACACAAAGGCAACAAACCAAAACAATACAAGTCAGTACGTCACACACATACCAAGGCATAGAATCTCATTGATGAAACAATGCCTGATTCCTGGCTCAGACTTGGAGGCACAGATTTATCTTGTTTTTAAGACAATGTTTTTAGGTGAGTTTTAGGGTCACAGCAAAATTGAGAGGAAGGTACCGAGATTTCCCATTTGTCACCTGTCCCCACAGGTGCATAGCCTCTCCATCATCATTATTCCCCTTCCAGAGTGGTCCAGTTGTTACAATTGATGAACCTACTTTGACACATCGTCATCACCACAAGTCCACAGTTTATATTAGGGTTCAGTCTTGTAAACTGTTGTGAATTCTAGCAGTTTCAGCAAATATATAATGACTCGCATCCAATATACTACCAGTATAGTACAATACAGAGTATTTCCATTTCCCTCAAAACCCTTGGAAGGCCCAGATTTTAAAATGGGTTCAGCCTGGGGACCCAGCTCCGGTCCACTGTGAATGTTGTGTCCCCTTTAAGACTTCCCTCACCCCCTAGCCCCTGGAGCACAGTAGCTGGATAGACACACTCACTACCAGGATGAGCCTATAGTATGAGTCAGGCAGGGATTACCCTCTTCTTTCCCTTGCTCTGTCCTAACACCCTGGCGCTATTAGAAATCATGATGAAAGAGGAAGGAAGTGTTCCTAAAAGAACACGTGCCCCTCCAGCAGAAGGCCGGAAGAAGAAGCAACAGATCAAGACGGGCCCCACCCCAAGCAAAGGAAAAGCATCTTTGTCCTGTGCCTTGGTGATCTAGGGGTTGGGAAATTAGCTTAAAGAAGCTCCCCAAAGCACAGATATGCATGTAGAAGTAAATATGTAAACAGAGTTGGATTTCTGTTCACTGAGTCAAGTCATAGATGAAAGGGACAGAGAAATGGCAGATTGACAGAGAGGTTTGCATCAGCACAACTAGCAAAAGAGGTAGAGAAATAAATGGGTACTTCAGCACTGTGGATGGGAGCCCACAGCCTATTCTAGAACTATCTGGCAGCATATAGTAAAATTGAGCAAACTGTATGACCTATGACCAAAAGATCTCATTTCTAGAAATATATCTCAAAGAAATTCTCACACATTCCGTAATGGGGAGTGTAAATGCTGATGTTTTTAACAGTGGGGATTTTGCGGAAGAAAAATTACATGTCTAACTCAAGGGAGACAGAATATTTAAAAAACAGATGTTGTGGGGGCGCCTGGGTGGCTCAGTCGATTAAGCATCTGCCTTCGGCTCAGGTCATGATCTCAGGGTCCTGGGATCGAGCCCCACATCGGGCTCCCCGCTCAGCAGGGAGTCTGCTTCTCCCTCTCCCTCTGCCTGCCGCTCTGCCTACTTGTGCTTTCTATCTTTCTGTCAAATAAATACATAAAATCTTAAAACAAACAAACAGATATTGTGGAATTCTGTGGGACACTAATTAAAAACAAACAAATGTACAAATGGGAACATGATGTGTTCTCACAAGCAGGGCTGACTTGAGAGTTATGTCACATATGCAAAGCATAGGGCTCTGTGCTTGGAATGTTCTCACACTGTTTACTCCTCGGCTGCCTACATCTTGAAGTTCTTTATCGCTTTTAAACACGGCATCCTGTATTGTTGTTTTGCACTGGCTCTCGCCTATGAGGCCGTCAGTCGTGTTCATAAGCATAGCATGGAGAAAAGTAAGAAACAGGATGAGATCTGTTATGAAATACTATATAGAAAGTTGGTACACTATATTCTTTACAATGATATATTCCAGTGACAGGTTAGCATAGAATGGAGGTCAGGTGTGCAGGAGTAGGGATCAGAGACAAAGATTAAGGTTAAATAAGAATAAACAAAACCACAAAGGCCCCTTATATGGATGAATAACTCATTTACTGTAGGTCTCTAAACAACAGTGATTTGGATTTTCTTTGGGTGAAGGATGCCCGGCAGAAAACTCTGGGTAAAGTAGTTTAATAATGCAATAATTGGAAAACTTCAGTTCAAAATTAAAATACTTTAATGCAATACTTGACAAATTCACCTTTCCACTTCTTTTTGCCTCAGAGTATCTAATTTTCTAGCATAGACTAGATTCCAGTTGTTTCTGTATCCCCAACACATGAACCATCTTTCCGGTGGGTTTGGTTTTTCTTCTCAAGATTCAAAATGGCGGGCTGGTAGAACTATATATATATATATTTTTTTTTTAAAGACTTTATTTATTTATTTGAGAGACAGAGAGCATGAGCAGGGGAGGGGCAAAGGCAGAGGGAGAAGCAGGCTGCCTGCTGAACAGGGAGCCCGATGTAGGACTCTATCCCAGGACCGTGAGATCATGACCTGAGCTGAAGGCAGACGCTTAACCGACTGAGCCACCCAGGCGCCCTGGTGGAACTATATTACTTTGTAAGTGAAACTATTGAAAACATGGAGATATAAAATTTTTCTAATAAAACAAATCAATCTCTAAAACATTTTAACTAAACTGCCAAAACTATTATAGTGACAGAAGCAAAACCAATGCTGACTACAATTTTGAATCAAATCGAGTCCAATCTTATTACTCACTGACACAATCCAAAGAGACTTGAAGGTATTGAAATCAGCCCCATGCCATACAGTCCTGACTGACTGCCCCACTAAACCGCAAGTTCTGCTTTTGTGTGTGGGTTTTGGGTTTTTTTGTTTTGGGGGGTTTTTTTGAAGATTTGTTTATTTGTTTGAAAGAGAGCACAAGAGTTGGGAGGAGAGGCAGAGGGAGAGAGAGACTCCTCAAGCAGACTCCCCATGGAGCACAGAGCCTGATTCGGGGCTCAATCCCACGACCCTGAGATCACAACCTGAGCCAAAATTAAGAGGGCGCTGCTTAACCGACGGAGCCACCCAGGTGCCCCCCAAGTTGTGTAGTGAGTGCCTTTGCAACCATCTCCTGTGCTCTGAGTGGCCACAGAGATATCTGAACTGATGGGGAAAACTCGGGAGCTAATTCAGGAATACCCTTCCTTCTTCTGCAGATGACCTTTAAGCATGTAAAAATATTAGTGTTTGCATCAGTTTAGAAGTTTGCTTGGTTTAATGTCGTCAGATTGGATCTGCAGCCTCACAGTTGTGAAAACAGAAAGCAGGACTCCACGCAGGTCTAATACTCCCTGTAGGTTACGTCCCACGCCCCCTCCTCCCAGTGCACACCCAGGAGCTGCTCTCACAGCAGGAAAGACACTGGTTGGAGAGAGCAAAAGCCCCTGCTTCTGCCATTAGCTGGCTGCAGACCTTGAATGAGACACGGTGTTTCTGGGCTTCTGTTGAAAGACGTGGATACACTTTCTCTGTTTCCTGCCGGTTCTGATATTCAATTTACATAAGAAGGCAGAGGAAATTTGGGAAAGCCAAGGCAGGAATTGGGAAGGAACAGCACTACGGGTGTTGCAAGCGATGGTGCGGGGTGGGGGGAGGTGGTGAGGCATTTTATGGAGATGCTTGTATGACTGGGTGATGGCATCCATCCTTGGGTGGAATTATTTTCTGGATGGAGAGTCTATGTTCTGCTGAGAAGCTTCTAATCCATCTGACCCTTGAGGCACAGAACCTGGGGACTGGCTTGGCAGGAGTAAGGTTTTAGTCCATTCACAATTCTATTTTCATGCCTGGCCAAGAACTCACCCGACAAGGTTGCCTGGGCGGCCTCTCATATTTGAAGCCATGATTAATCAGCCTCGAGTTGAGAAGTTTCTGGTTGCAACATCTCCCGGGCTGGCTGGAACAGAGCATGCTTTCCTGGCAACTGCTTCTGGAAGGAGCTGGAATCCATCTGAAGCTCCCAGGGCTTGAAGACAGCAGACCCCCTTGTCCCAGAGACTCAGGGATCAGGTAATGACTATTGATCTATTTGCAGAGCCTTGGTCCTAGTATTTCAATGAGACTTGAGAAATATTTGGAGGCACAGATACTTTATATGTTGGTGAGAAATGTTGTATTTGGTTCTACCTCGTGAAGCAAGAGATAGTGCGGGTATAATGTGACCACTGAGAAGATAGGGTGCAGTTTTCCTTGGAGAATGTCATAGCGAGTTTCAGAAAGCTATAGCATTTGGAAAGGAGACATTGCTATATTTGAGTCTCCTCAAGAGGAGGTACTGTAAGTCCCCAGCCGGGAAAGGCAAGTGGCAGATTTCATGGATTTAAGAGACTATTCTCTTGGATTGTGCATCTAGGGGTTTGGGAAAGAATGTTTGGATAATGTTTTTAAAAATTTTTGGAATTTTCAAAAAGCCTTTTATTGTCTCATTCCAACGGCCTCGAGCATGAATATTCCTTCTTATGAGCAGGGTCACCTGTGGGAAAATGTGGGGCCAATGACTGGCTGGCATCGCTGTACTAAGTGACATTCCCACTTGTGGAAATTATGAACATTCTTCCAGTAGTTTGTGAGGACATGTCATTCTCCCTTTCCGTTGCTTTGTAATGAGCAGCCTCACTGGGTGAGGAGTGGAAAAGTGGTTCCTATGATTGCGGATAGAAGAGTCAGGTGCTCCTCCAGCCCTCATAATTGCAGACTTGCGTGAACCCCCGGGACATGAGGATGGGCCAGCCTCATGAACCTAGATCGTCCTGGGCGTGAGAGATGAGATGATTGTCCTCTCAGTCTACACGTCAAAGCCAAATGTTTGTTTTCTTGCTTTTATAATATACTTATCTTTTATTCTCTGTTTTCAGAAACAAGAAAGTTGTTACCAGACTTTCATGTTTGGAAAAAGACAACTGTTCAAATATAGAATCACTTGAGCCTACTTAACATTTCAGACCAGAAATATGACACTCTGTGGAGCTAACTGTGGGGATAGGAAAATGGCGTCAAAGGAGTCATTTTATTCTAATATAACCAGTTTTTTTAATTTAATTTTATTTTTTCAGTGTTCCAAGATTCATTGTTCATGTACCACACCCAGTGCTCCATGCAATACGTGCCCTCCTCAATACCCACCACCAGGCTCACCCAACTCCCTCCCCTCCAAAATCCTGTTTGTTGCTCAGAGTCCAGTCTTTCATGCTTCATCTCCCCCTTCGATTTACCCCAATTCACCCTTCCTTCTCACAATGTCCTCCATGTTTTTCCTTATGCTTCACACGTAAGTGAAACCATATGATAATTGACTCTCTCTGCTTGACAACCAGCTTTATATTCCTTCACTGACATATTCCGTCTCCTTTACTTCGTAAAAGAAACTGAGAGATTGAGTATCTCTTCCAAAGCTCCTCCTTTGTTATCTGTCTTACTTTTTTAAAATTTTGAAGCAACAGTTTTTCAGAGTTCAAGGGCTTTGTCCTCAACGTAGTGGAAGAGATGTGAAAATGCAATGCCCTCTAGTGTTTGCTCTTTTTCCTTTTCCCCTTGAGCATTTCATTCCCCATTACAGCCTGAAAATCTTTTCTGTCGGGATTCCCCTGGCCTTGACACCCAGAGCTATTGGCCTTTCACCCCCGTTTGAAGATCCTGTCAAAGCTTCGGTAGTCCTTCCTCCTTTGACACAAAGGGCTAAATCCTCACATCCCAGATTTGCGGGCCTGGACGTCCTGTTGTGTGATGATTTCCTCCCATTCACTTGTTGATAATAATGTCCTCGCTCTTCCCGATTCTGTCTTTCACCTAGGGTGGAGGACTTCAGAAAACAGAACCAAATTAGATCTAGATTCTGATTAACCCAGCTGCTAAATAGTTGTGTAACCTTGTGAGTCACACTTCTTTGGTAAGAGATAAGAATATCAGAGCTTTGTGGAGGATGCTGAGGTAAGGACAAGACAGAATTTAAATTTTTGTAAGCATCCCAATCGGTTTTGGATGGAACATGTCGGACAAAAAGGGAAAGTGTGGCAAACGCCAAAACGTCTTCATTGACAGACAACAGTCTTCTCGCCAACACAATCATTGGTATCACTGCCCAAAATCCTGTCATAAACGAAAAGTGAGGTGGGGATAGGGAACTGCTGATATGGTTATTACAAAATAGAAATAGTAACACTTGTCGACTTTGCCCCCTCGGAAGACTTCCAGTGAAGCAGGAGAGTGAGGTTCTTGTCTCACTGGGTTGAAGAATGAATCTCATGGACAAAGGAGAGTTTTATTAAGCAAAGATACAGAAAAAGCTCTCAGGAGTGAGAGGGGTCCTGACAGGGTTGCGAATGTGGGCTTCTACCCATAGTCTTTTATTTAGAACTGACCCGGGAGCTTGTGGCCTTATCATTCTTGTGATGTCTTGTTTTGAGTGAGGGCTGGTGATAGCATCTTTAATGGCTCACTGAATTCAGGGTCTGCTCACAATGTGACGGCCATAAAAAGACCCAACCTCTGAGGCTCGGGGCGGGGTGGTCTGGTTTGTTCCCTTATCTTTGGTTTTATTACACCTTAGCATTTCTGGGATTTCTGTGAGCCTGATCCCTTAGCCCCCCCACCTATCTCTCCCTACCTAGCCCCGCCTGTCCCTTGCTCAATGAGACTCTCTGGGTGCATATAGGTGGGTCATATACTTGGGGGATGATTGCCAACGTGTATCTTGTGGGGGTGGAGATAAAGGAAGGTTCCAGAGGAATTTTTATATGTTAAAGTAGACTTACAGGATCCTGGGGGTCAAGGCTAAGATTGCCTTTTCCCCAAGCAGTTGAGTCCCTAAAGGAATGGCTCTCTGCCTATTTTAAAGACTTGTTAATGGGCTGTAAGTAGTAAGGAAATGTAATAATTTTTCTTCTGCTGTTTCCCACATCATTTGGGCATTTACTCAGAGGTCATTGGGTTTAAATTTACACTTAATTATTTCTAAATGTCTTAAGTATATTTTTATTATAAGAGTAATTCAACCTAATAAAGTCATCAAGGAAAAATGTATAACCAATAAGTAGCAAAAGAGGGGAAGTTTTTATTCCTAGAATCCAAATACAATCATTATCATTTTGGAATAATCCTTCCCATCTTTTTGAAGAGCATACTGTTTGGTTTATTTTTTTGAGATATTTTGAAAATATATATTTAAAAATCTATCTGTAAGTCGCTTAAAAATTATTTTTGCCTCTATCGCCCCAAATTGTGCAAAACTCCATAAATATGTACAGATTTTTAGGTTGACATATAAATTTTTTTATCATAATTTTAAATGGTTGCAAGGAATGCACCTTAAGGCATATCATAGACAGTTTAAATTGAAATTACTACACAATTTTAAAAATATATCCAATAGAATGTGATTTGAAACCTAATGTCCTTTGGAAAAAATCTCTTATTTAATGGATTAAAAAATTATATCTTTTGTTTGTTCCTTGAATTCATATTCCCATTCCACTTTTTTCCCACCGGTGTTTTATATATTTCTATAAATATATATCCAAATGTATTTGTATGCTTAAAAAGTCTTTTATTGATCAACTGATCCTTCTTCTCTGCAACTAAAACAGTGGATATGCATTGAAATTAAAATTGTTTTCATTTTGTGATTATAAAGTTGCATTATCTTTTAATTTTTTAATGACTTGCCATTGTAATTTTCATTAACATGTAATCGGTCAAAGGATCATAAATATATTAAAGGTTTAATGAATAGTTATTAAACATCACAACCAAATTTTATTAGGAATGAATCTCTTAATGACGTAAATGGAAGTTCTCTTTTTACTCCGTACATCCAGTGATGATTATTATTTATTAACAAATGAAACAAAATTCAGCATCAATTGTTTTCCACTTATTCAACAGATGTAAGCACTGAAAAACTGTGTTTATATAGTATTATTCAGTTCCTTGAAATCTTTCGGAAGCTCTCCATCACAAATCAGATAGTGATACATCCACAAAAATTATTTTTAATGATCGACCTCCCGACAACTCAAATAGATTCTTTTCCAATTTTTTGGAAGTAAAGAATTAAAAACCAACACATTTGCCGAGGTGACTTGCCCTTGGAAGAAGACTGCTACTTTATCAACAATGCCTTTGCCAATACCGATGTCGATGTCGTTGAGTGTTTCTCTGTACTATTTGCCATGCTAGGATTCAGGAGATGGGACAGGTAGACCTTCCCTTTGTAGAGCTGAGAAAGGGGAACCAGCTTGAAGTTAGAAATTCTCAGATCGTATCAATTTTAGGAAAGAATATATAGGAGTCAAAGATCTATAATCTGATTTTTAAAAAACTACTTACATGCCTACATATTTCTTGGAAAGTCATTGCATACTCTGGAGTGCAGACCACTGGTATGTACAATTCTTCCTCCCGACAATTGTTTCCTCACTTAATGTAATATCCTAAGTGTGTCTTCATGTTATTATCTAGTTTTCATGAACATTTTCATGGTTTTTCTCTACAATATTTAATTAATCATCTAATATATTTAATCAACATATTGTATTTTATCTAAGCAGCCCTTTTCAATTGAACATCTGTTTTTTAAGTTTTATTTACTTCAAATAACAAGCATGAAAGCAACTTTGTACAAAAAGATGCTCCCCAGCCCCGCCTTTGAAGTGAAAGACATATTCTCTTAGTATCCATTTATTGAGTGGAACCTCTGGGACATAAGATATGAATGGTCTTAAAAAAATCCTGGTAAAGGTAGCGATGTTGTTTACCAACTGAGTTGCACTAATTTACACTAGAACTAGTAATCATTGAGAACACCTGCTTTGCAATGTAGTTTCCAGTTTCTTTTTAATCAAGTTGTAATTATGTACATTAAAAATGCACAAAGTTTAAGTATGCAGTTTGGTGAGTCTTAACAATCATCCCAGTCAAGACACAGAGTATTGCTATCACCCAGAAGCTCTTGTACCTTTCCAGGCAATGCCACCACCAAGCACTGTTGTTTTTTTCTATTCCAATACATTTATTTTACCTGTTCTTTTTTTTTTTTCCCCTAAGATTTTGTTTTTAAGTAATCTTTACACCCAACTCAGGGCTTGAACTCATAGCCCTGCGATCAAGAGTCACATGCTCTACCGACTGAACCAGCCAGGAGCCCCTCATTTTACCTGTTCTTGATCTTCATAGGAAAAAAATTACCAAGTAATCATTCTTTTGTGTTTGGCTTCCTTCACTCAGCAAACATTTGCAAGGTTTACCTATGTTGTATGTGTCAGTGAGTTCCACTGTATAAATATAATCTAATTGCGTATCCCTTCTAATATCGATGGACATTTGGGCTATTTTCAGTAATTCACTATTCTGAAGAAGCTTCTAGGAACAAGTTTGTAAACAAGTCTTTCTATAGACCCGTATTTTTTTTTATTTTGAGCAACCGCCTACATATGGAATTGCAGTCTTAGAGGGTTTTAAGAAATTGCCAGTTGTAATATTATAAACTCCCCTCATTAATGTATGAGCGATCTGATTGCTCCTCCTTCTCTCCAATATTTACTATTATTGGTTTGTTTGTTTGTTTTTAAAGATTTATTTATTTGAGGGGGGGAAGGGGAAGGACAGAAGGAGAAGGAGAGAGAGAATCCGAGCAGGCTCCATGCCCAGTGGGGAGTCCAACGTAGGGCTCAATCCAAGAGCTGGATTCTTAACCCACTGAACCACCTAGGCACCCCTATTGCTAGTCTTTTTAATGTTAGCCAATCTAGTGGGTATGCAGTAGTAACTCATGAGGGTTTTAACTGGCATTTTTCTGATGACTAACAATATTGAACGTTTCTTTGTGTGTGTTTATTGGCTCTTCGTATATCGTTTTGTGAAGTGACTGTCCAAGTATTTTGCTAATTTTAAATTTAATTGTATGTCTTATTATTACTTAAGTCTTGAAAAATCCTAGGCATATGTACTTTATAAACCAGATATTGATTGAAATGCTTTCATATTGTCTGTGATTTGCCTTTTTATTTTCTTAATGGTGTTGTTGATGACCAGAAGTTTATTTTAAGAAAGACTTGTTTATAATATTTTTTCTTTTATAAGAAAAGAAAAAATTTTAGTTGTCTATCCCAAATTGAAGAAGAAATGCCTTCTTCTAAGAGCTTTATACTTTAGTTTTCATTTTTTTATTTGCAATACATCTCAAGTATATTTTTATGTCTGGTTTAAGAAATGTAGCAAGTTTTTTTTTTTTCAAAATTGATATCCATTTGCTCCAATGAAATAATTATTGAAAAGGTTTTTCTCTTCTCATTGAACTTCATTAGAGCATCTGTCAAAAGCTATTAGATTACATATAATTTGGTCTATTTTTGTGTACTCTATTCTTTTTTTGTGTTTGCTCTATTCTTTTAATGGATCTTCCTCAATCCTTTTGCCAATACCACACTGTCTTGATTACAGTGGTTCCACAGTAAATCTTAAAATTGTGTAATGTAAGTCCTCCAAATTTTTATTCTTTTTAACATAGCTTAGGCTATTATAGGGTCTTTATATTTCTATATAAATTTTAAAATCGACTTGTCATTTTTTATTAAGAAGTCTGCTGAATTTGTCCCTGGAACTTAATCCATTTAAGTTCGATTTGGGAACTGACAGCTTAGCAATATGGAGTCCTTTATGTACAAAGTGGGTAATATCTCTCCACTCATTTAGGTTTCTTTAAGTTTTGCAGTTTTCAGTGTGAAGATCTTGCTGGTCTTTTGTTAAAGCTGTTACTTACCAGTTTTGTTTTTTACGCTATTTAACTCATATTTTAAAATTTTGTTTTGTAAACATTTGTTTTGTTAGCATAAGATAAACGATTTTTTTTTTTTATGTTGACCTTGTGTCCTGATACTTCTCTGCATTTACTCATGAGATCTAGTAATTTTTGTGCGGATTAGTTAGGATTTTCTAATCCTGACTTTGGTTTTTCCTTTCTTTTTACTCTATTTTATTTAATGACACCTGCTGTACCATGCTGAACAGACGTGATCAGAGCACATATCCTGTCTTTTGTCCCATTCTTAAGGTGAAAATATTCAGTATTTTACTGTTGATTATAATTGCAGTTGGAGAATTTTTCATAGGAGTCTTTCAACTAAATGAGGAATTTCTATTTCTACCTTGCTGACAAGTTTTGGTTGGGAAGAGGAGGTGAGCTTTGTCAAATCTATTTCCCAGTTTTGAAACTGATCTTTTATTGCTAATTTGATTAATTTTCATATTCTTCTAATAATCTTGGCTACCAAGGATCCCCTCAGAAGATTAAGAACAGTTTATCAGGAAGGAAAGTACTCCAACTGAGCTCTCTCAGTTAAAATCGGATTTTCAAAAAAATAAAAAATAAAAATAAATAAAATCGGATTTTCTTTTGTTAGTTTTTAAATAGGTAAGAAATGTACATTTCAAATACATTATATGTTAATAAAAAAAGAAATGTACATTTCAGTAATATTTTCAGCTGAAAGAGTTAAAACCAGCAATGACAACAACCACTAAAAAAGCAAGTAATTTACATTTGCTTGCTTACCATTCTCACATTTGTTCAGCAAATGCATATTGTAGACATACCACATGCCTCTTCTTAACAGCCTGAAATCTCTTAAACAGTGAGCAGATAAAGTGCTTGCTCTAAATACATTACGGCGTCCTCAGAATAATTCCTGATTATTCCAGACAGTGTGTTTCTATTATTCCAGACTCCACACTGTGAGTCCTTTGAGCTAAAGTTTGTTTTCCTCTTCTCATTAACCACAGCACCTGTTCGGCCTAATTGCAGCCTTTGTGGGTATCTAAATCTAATTTATCCGTGCAGTTTCCACTTTCACTTTGCTTTATTTGCCTCAGAGAGAATAGTTTTATTTAAAGGCTTTTTTTTTTTTTTAAGATTTTATTTACTTATTTATTTTCGAGAGAGGAGAGGGGGAGGGAGAGACCTCAAGCAGACTTCCTGCTGAGCCCGACGTGGGGCTCGATCCCACCACCCTGAGACCATGACCTGAGCCAAAATCAAGAGTCGGGCGCTTAACCAACTGAGCCATCCAGGCGCCCCTAAAAAGCTCTTTAAAACCCAAATGCTGATGTGATTCTTCCTGCTACAGAGAGGGGAAGGAGGGCAGAAGGGACAAAGAGAATGATGTAGAGAGAAGGAAAAAGAAGGCTGGAGGAAAGGAGAAAGAGATTGAGAGACAGGAAAAAAAAAAAAGCAAACCCTTCGGGATGGTGCACAACAATGATCAGTAATTTCTCCTTCTCTTCAATAAAGAAGTTTATCCCATTTTTTTTTTTAGCAGAGGGCCAGGAATGAGGAAGTGGCAAGGTGACCAGCGTCTTTTGAATTAGATTTTTGGCTCGTAGCCTTTTCTATTAAATTACTGAAAATTCCGTGAAACATGGTCTTGCCTCTGGTCCTGAAGAAGTGACCTGATCCAAGTTTTGGTTGGGAAGAGGAGTTGAGCTTCCAGCCCACACAGGAGAGGCAGTCCGGAGCCGCGATGGACTGCAGGGTCTTGAATCAAAGACTCTCCATCCTACAAAGTGGCCCCCGTGTTATTTCCACGATTGTTTACTTGTTTGTTGCTTTAAACTCAAAGTGATTTCAAAGCCAAGTGGGGAATATAATCATCTATTCTCCCCCACCAGTTTGAGAATTTTCTATTTGAAAAATAACTTCTTTTTTATGATAAAGTAATACTGGATATAAAAAAATTATAAAGCATGGAAAGTCCTGAAAAATGAGACAATAATCACCCAAATATTCATCATCTAGATATAACCATAAATAAAATGTGGTGTTTATGTAACTGAAGTAACGTTCGCTTGGTGAGTCACAGATAGAAACTACACCAGGTGAGTTGTCACACAAAGAAAACAGAAGAATCTGCAGCAAATAAGGAGATGGGGGGAATAATAACTTCCAAGGCTGGGACCCCCGGGCAAGGGCGGATGGGTTCCTTTTACTCGAGGTTACAATGAGTATTTAGATAGAGAAGCCTCGGGACGCCTGGGTGGCTCAGTGGGTTAAGCCTCTGCCTTCGGCTCAGATCATGATCTCAGGGTCCTGGGATCGAGCCCCGCATCAGGCTCTCTGCTCAGCAGGGAGCCTGCTTCCTCCTCTCTCTCTGCCTGCTTGTGATCTCTCTCTGTCTGTCAAATAAATAAATAAAATCTTAAAAAAAAAAAATAGAGAAGTCTTGTCATCGGGCATAGAGGCAGGGATGAGGTTGAGCATGTGTCTTAAGGAACCACGCCTGCACATACATTGCACGTTATGTAAATAAGCTCGTGTCCCTCTTGGGTGGAGATTTTAGTGTTAGAAGGAGGGAGAGGCAACCAGGTCACTCCACGGTCCATCTGCGCAGGCGTGAGTCCGGGTTTAAGCTCACACCGGTCGGGGTGCTCTGGGCCACCGGAGCTCTTCCTCTGGGCAATTGTTAATGTTAATGCTTGGGGTGTAGTTTCAGTTTCTATCACAGGATGCTGTGCCCATCATGCTTTTCTTCCTGAGTTAAGAGATAGGCTGTAAAAAAGAACTTAAGGAAAATGTGGGACAAATGTGGATGGATACATGCAGGTGGGTAGTCAAGGTCAGGTCTTGGGGTCAATCATAACGGTTTTAGCAGAGGACAGTCTTTATTTCCTCTTTATCATTTGTTTTTTCATTGGGCTCAAAATATGGGCACAATTTACATTGCTTTTCCCTTAATATTATATAACAGAGATTTCACATAACATATATAAGCATTATACTTGGTAGCTGGATAATACCGCTCTCTCTCACCCATAATTTATTTTATCAATCTCGTAGTTGGTAAATTTCACTATATTAAGATATATAATAGGAATGATTTTATAATATTGATTTCTTTATTATCATGTATACTATTTTTCCTTTGGATAGACTGCTGAAAACAGAATCACTGAGCGAAAAGCATGAATATTTTTAATTTTGTAAGCCATGTTAATAAATTTCTCTCCATAAAGATTGTGCCAGTGCTTACTCCCATGATCAGAGAAAAAGGAATTAATTCATTTGATAACTAGAGATATTAAATGTGCTTTGTTAATATATTGGCCATTATATTTCTTTCTCTGCAAATTCTACATTCCCTTCTTTTGTCCAGCTATATACTGGAGACTTATTTGATGTTTATGCTTCCTTTCCTTCCTTCCTTCCTTCTTTTTTATTAAAGATTCATAATTTCAGATTTTTCATGGAATGAGTCTTGAATATTAAGTTTATTGCTTGCCAAAGCACAACCTAGAAGCATGTTTCTACTTTCTCCTGCAGTCATATTACATAAGGATTACACGAAAGTTCACTTGTAGAATTCCCTTTGATGACAATATATTATATTTCCTTTCCTAGACAGACCCCAAATGCAGCAGCTTTTAGCAGCAACATACTGGATGCTTCTTCTTGGACCTATATATGGTTATCACAAGAAAGGGAGTATCACAAATCCTGAAGCTAACATGAATATTGTAAGTCCTTCCTTAAGAACAAATATTAAGATAAATTATTAATTTATCATCATTTTAGATCTAATTGGTGTGCTTGTCTACAACCAGTTCTGCATTGACTAAATCTGTGCTCACTCCCCTCTTCCCCAGCGTGGCTAACCAGGAGCTGGAAGTTGCTAATCTAGACTTTGAAAGACTTGAGTCAAGTTGGGGCAGTAATATTCCCTGTCCTGGTGGTTTGAGCTACCATCTGATGGTGGTTTCCTGAAGAAGAGTTCCATGAGTTCATACTGATGACCTCTACAGAGGATCCTTGCATTCTCCCCGAAGTTTTTTCTAGAGCCATTTCTTTAGTTTGTGAGCTGTATCAGTGTTTTTCTTAGTTTAATAAGCCAGATATGGTTTCTGTTGTTTATAACTGAAAGTATCTTAACATGCAGAAATTTATATCAGAAGTGGGAAGGAATAGAGTGGAAAAAGGAGAAGAAGGGGAAAGGAAAGGGAAGG
>CM052894.1:68359695-68411557 GCA_028534135.1 Potos flavus | reverse complement strand
CTCCACACTCAGTAGAGAGCCCAGGGTGGGCCTCGATCTCACGACCCTGAGATCGTGACCTGAGCCGAAATCGAGAGTCGGACGCTTAACCGACTGAGCCACCAAAGCGCCCCTGTCTTTGTTTCTTAAAAGAAGAACCTGAGGCTCAAAAAGGCTAAGCACCCTGTCCCAAATGACCCAGCGAATGGGTGGTGGAACCAGAACTTGAACCCAGATCTGACCAGGCCATCTATGGTCGGTGCTCTTTCTTCTATGTAGTTATTTCCCCTCCTTTCCAATGCCAACCTGAAGAAGTCGGTTCTGGATCCTTACACAGCCTTGCACGTGGTGCCCAGCTCAGCAGGCCATTGAGAGCTGCACCCAGCCCACGTTTTGCTTGGCAAACCATGTGACCTGGCATGGGGCCATGTACCCAGAAGGGACACCTTCTTAAATTCAGTTACTAGAACTATATGCTGCTATGTGACAAGCACGCCCCCTTCAGAACCAACTTGGAATTACAGTCTACAGGTCATGTTGACCTCGCTGTAGAAATGGGTGCTGTATGGCTGGCTGGTCTGCATTACTATCCTTTCTTTTCAGGTCAGGGTGAAGGAGCAATTGTCTGGCTTCAGCTCAGGTAATGATCTCAGGGTCCTGGGATCGAGCTACCAGGCTCTGCGCTCCACAGGGAGTTTGCTTGTCTCGCTCTCTCTCTCTCTGCCCCTCCTGCCATTCATGCTCTTTCTCTCTCAAATACAGAGTTTTTTTTTTAACGTTTTCATCATTGTATCTAATTTAAGATTAAGATTAAATTTAAAACTAGTTACTGTGCAACAAAGGCAAGATTCATCTTCTATGCACAGGAATTAGATATTAATTTGTGTTCTAATTTGAAGGGATTCCTAAAGCTCAGAAGGTAAATTCAACTCACTGGCAACATTGCCTGAAATTCCACTCGTAGAGATTGATTTTGGGGGATTAAGCTTTTGCCTCTGGAAAAGTTCGTTAGAAGATTCTGGAATGATCATTCACTAATTATAATAGTAGTTATTGTTTGGGGAATGTTAACTAGATTCTAGAAACTGCAGTAGGCTCCCTTTAAACATGACCTGTTATCTTCACAACAGTTTTATATACCGCATACTAATTTTCCATTTCGTAGTTGAGAAATTTCCGGATAATAGAAATCAAATACTTTCTTAAAGTGTAAGAGACAGAGTCCAGAATCGAACCAAGGTATCCCCTGACTCCAAAGACTTATCACTTTCCTACAGGGACTAGTTTTACAGCGGGCATTCTAAAAATACCCCAAGTAGAGGATCTTGGGAAAAGGCATGAAGAGGAAAGTTGGGAAGACCACCAATGTGGTTTGGGAGAACCAAAGGCAAAATTTAACAGGCCTCTCCGTTTCACTGAGGACTAGCATAGAGCAGATACCAGCACTGTCCAATCCTTGTCTGAATTACTGCTTGCTTTCCAGTCTTGACATCCACATGCGTGAAAGTTGATGGTATCTTCTATTGATTTTGCAGGCGTTATTTGGCGACAAGATGTTCTACCCTCATACATTTTTTGACCAATTCATTGCCACCAAGGTGTGCAACCGGAAGCTATTTCGTCATATTTGCAGCAACTTCCTATTTACTTTGAGTGGATTTGATCCAAAAAACTTAAACATGGTATGTGTAAGTAGTGGGACCCAAGAAAACAATTGTTTTGTTGCACAGAGGTGAGGAGAGTTTGTACTGAATCATGTGGAAACCACATTTCAAGACTTTTTTTTTTTTTTGTCTCCTGAATTAAAGTTACATGTTGGTGGTTTCCAACCACAGCTGGGGAGTCCCCCTGCTTTAGTAGGAGGATCTGAGAAGAAGGCTTGGTCGCTGAACATCCTCACCAACTCTAGCTGTTGGCCAACGTGCTGCCATTGAAAAGTCCTTCATTTACATTAAGGCTATGATTTTGAAATTTATCTTGCTGTGCCTAAACCCTATCTCAGACCCACTAAAGTAGAATCTCAGGGAGTAAGCTCAGGCATCTGTATTTTTTAAACCAGTTTTCCTCCTTCATAGGTGATTTGGAAATAGTCATTTTGTGAACCACTTACTTCTTTAATCCAAAGAGATTAAGGGATGGCTTTCCAATAATAGGTATGGATTCACTGTTCAAGGATACTGAGAGGGATAAGTTGGGTTACTGGTGAGTCCTCTCCAACTGAAATCCTTTTCTTCCTCAGTCACCACTAGCTGACCCAAAGAGTCAGCTACTGTTTACTGTTTACTCCCCAGCCAGAGAGGAGGTATCTTCGAAACCAGAGGCAGGACAAAGCTGAAAATGGTCTTCAACTGTCTCCCAGACTTCGACCCAGGGCCTGGTCTCCCTCTGTTAGTGGAAGGCACTGAATAACACTTTCTTGCTTACAAGCAAGACTTATAAAAGGTCGTTTATGGAAAGCATGCCTTAGTCACTGGCTTTTCACATTCCTTCCCTACGTTATTCTCCGTTTACTGAAGGGAACGGTGCTTGTTCATCACTTAGATGGAAGCATATCATGTAGGCAGAGCTGAGTAAGAGGACCTTTAAGCACACGCAATAGAGATCATTTCAAAAGTACCCTCTCACCATGGCCTAAGAGTTTGCTAAAGAAAGACTTCACAGGGGCGCCTGGGTGGCTCAGTGGGTTAAAGCCTCTGCCTTCGGCTCAGGCCATGGTCTCAGGGTCCTGGGATCGAGTCCCGCTTTGGGCTCTCTGCTCAGCGGGGAGTCTGCTTCCCCCTCTCTCTCTGCCTGCCTCTCTGCCTACTTGTGATCTCTCTCTCTGTCAGATAAAAAAATAAAATCTTAAAAAAAAAAAAAAAGAAAGACTTCACAGAATGGCCCCCTTGGACATTCACTGAGGGCCTTTATTGTACATTTTTACGGTCAGATTGCCCCCTTTTTTTTCACTCTTGGGGACCATCCTATAGAATATTGCAGTCTCTGCAAGGATGTTTATTTTAGTGGATAGGCAGGGATGCATAAGTAAGTTTGTGGAACTTCGAAGAAATACACAAGTCCAGAACTCAACCCTAGAGATTTTGATATTGATTCAGTAGGTTTGGGTAGCTCATGAGGGGTTGTGTTTTTTTTAAAAGCTCCACGATGCTTCTATGCTCACTTTGGTGGAAAAATATAACTCTTTTGTATATGCAAAAAAAAAATATGCAATGGAAAATATGAAAAAAATCAAGTTTTTTTTAATCCAGGAAAAAAAATCTAAATGTTAATGGAAGTTACAATACTGGTTGGATCATGTCCCACAAACTTTCAGAGAGCCCTATAGAATATTTACCACGTTGTTAAAATCAGAAAGCAAACATTCAGATCTTTTGTCAATGCCTCATGATAAACAACTCTCTGGGAATGTCCTGTGGGACTCAACCCAGGGTGAGAAAGGTCACTGGGGCTTTTATCCCTTGACCCCCTGGACTCTTGGACCTGTCTGAGGTAAGGCTGGACAGAAAAGGTGTGTTAGTGCCTTTGACCCACGGGATGCCCTCTGGACTTTAGGAAGGCCGCGGAGAACAGACTACTGCCGAGGGAGGAGAAAGTTCTTCAAGAGGGTATGGTACATATTTATTCCTGACAGAGACAGAGAGAGAATATTCAAGTTTACCTATGGTGTGGTCACATGAGTAGCCTCTAGATGAGAAAAAATATCTCTTCTTTGCAGAGTCGCTTGGATGTGTACTTGGCGCAGAGCCCCGCGGGCACGTCCGTTCAGAATATGCTGCACTGGGCCCAGGTACGAGCTTCCTATTCCTGAGAAGAGGCACACATGGGTCTCGGAGACCCCTGAGGAGAGCTCTCACAGAGCCCACTTTGGGGTTGTGTAGGCGACTTCCTGCTCTCTCTTCCGTTCGTGTCCTCAATAGTGTCAGGTGTATGGGCCTGGTTCCCACAGATTCTGATTGTTGGATCCCTCCAAACTGCCTTTTCTAGGGAAAGCTTGTATTTCCTCTTCTAGAAAATTGTTGATTCTAACAGAACTTTTATACCATGATACGGGCTATTACAGAAAGATCTGCTCAGCCTCCTCTTGGCATGTGGGCCATTTCAGAGTATGGAAATCATGCTTTATTCTGAGAAAATTAAATGTTAGAGAGGGACGAAACTAGATTAATGGTTTCTGGTTTTACCCTCAGTTTAAAATTTTTTAAGTGTCCTACTTATCCCACTACTCAATATTCAGCAAGTTCAGAGATAAGTCAAATTCAGTTGGTATAGCTTTCTGAGCCAAGTATGTATGAACGTGCCTGTGTATGGGGGAGAGGCGACAGGGAGGAGGAGAGAAAGGTCTTCCCCGAGTTTTAAGGTATCCGAGATCCTAGGAATCTGCACTTTAACCTCCACCCGAATAAATTTGTTCCATGCTTTAAGGTTGAAAAGCACTGCTGCAGATAGCCTGAAATACTAGTTGGGGATTTCTGAACTCCTTGGAAGAGTTCCACCCCCAAGGAGCTAAGCCTTCAAGTTCCTGCAGGAAGAAGGATGTTCAGGACACAGGGCCTCCTCCTGGTGAGGAGACAGTTGGAGCCCATGAGGGGCATGGCCTTCCAGGTGATGCGACTTCAATTTCACGTTTACTGAGCACTTACTATGTGTTCTTGCTACTCGTATGTGTGATTTCATTCAGTCTCACTGACTTCTTATAATAGTCTTCCCATGGAGGCGTTGGGATCCCCATTCTACAAATGTCCTCGCCAGTCCCTTATGCATCTCCCAGCTGACTGCTCTTCAAAAGATCTCTTCTCCTGTGACAGAAAGTCCTCTTCAGGACAGAAATAAGTCAGGAGGATGGGGGCGGGGATGAGATAAACCAGGTGATCCTAAGTTATGCCGCCAGCCCAGGCAGGGGTGATGAGACTGATGCTGATGGTGGTGATTCTGAGTTTCCTTAGGTATTACACACTTTATATACATTATCCTATTTGTTTATTTTAACTTATCGCATCACCCTATTTAATCTTCACAAGCCCGTGAGGAGAATGTTGTCATTCCCATGTCACAGATGGGATTTAGGGAACATAAATAACTTGGCACGGGTCAGAGGTGCAATAATGTTTTAAGCCTGGATTCAGACCACTTCTGAACCCGAGGACCTAACTAGTCCGCGACATTGCCTCCCATTGCCAAAAACCTGCAAAATTCCAGCAGCAGCAGACTCCTGCGTCTGTCCTTAGGAACCATGATGGGAATAATTTTAAACTAAAAATCAGGATTGAATCAACAAGAGTGAAAAAAAAAAATCTGAGATTCAAGTGAAGAAAAAAATCCTTAGAATAGCCCGAGATTCGTTTCATGAAGCCTTGAGGCGAATGTGAACGTTACCTCCTTCCTGGCAAATCACAGAAGAAGGAACCCTTACGTGTAGAGGCACACGAATGTTTCTATTTTAATAGCCGAAGCCTACACGTTAAAATGCAAATATGGGCTCGCGTGGTGTCTCAGACACTGAGGCTGTGGCCACAGGATAGATGACACGGGGGACACAGGCTGCCTGGCCCCACAGATGGGGGACAGCTACACTGTACCTCGAACAGAAAGCGCTGAGGAGACTCTGAGCAAACATTCCTCTCCATGGCAACCAAAATGTTTAAGAATAAGGAATATGGACCTAATATCCTAGACCGCCTGGCAAGGATAACGTACAAAGCTTTTTGTACATTAAAACAGTCACTTTTCAATGTGGGAGATGTCCAGCTGGTGCCTTTCTAAAAAAAATATTAAAATCCCTGAAGCTAAGATATTCAAGAATCATTCCATCCAGCATCCTTGTAAACATTTCGTAGACATCAGAACATTTAAGGACATTGCTGCCTGAGGATTTTCACGGGAGAAGTATGGGGAAGGGGATTGAAAGACTCTCAGTTCTGTGAATTAGTATATCAATATTTATCATTTATATGGTCTGGTTTATTCCTCTCCAGTGGGTTTTAGCTCTTGTGCGAAAAGAGTGGGATGTGATGTCATGCTCTTTGTATATTTTCTGTTTATTGTCTTTCAATGTGTGCTGTTTTCTTATATCACGGTAATGCACTTTTATTTTTCTTTTATTATAGGCTGCTAATTCTGGTCTGTTCCAAGCTTTTGACTGGGGAAACCCTGATCAGAACATGATGCACTTCCACCAGGTACAAAGATGACAATAATCATCCGTGGCAGCTGCATACGAACTAATAAAGCAGTATTCCCTCATTAAACACCAACACTATCCCAGATACTTTATATCAATCAGATGCTACCTCTCAGTTTCCTGCCAGGTTCCATATCATTACTTTGATCCTCACAAGGACCTTGCAAGGCAAATATGATCATCTTCATTATGCAGAGGCACAGAGAGGTTACGTAAATTGTCAAAATTATTTAGCGAGTAATGGACCCGAGTATGACCCAGGGGCTCCTGGATTTTATATCCATTCTTCTTCCACTGCACTTATTCCTTCTCAAGAAATAGAAACTCTCAGCACTTTGGGACAGTTCTTTGGGATGCCACTACAACTCATTTAAAAAAAAAACCAAACAATATATGGATCATTAAAGATATACCAGACAGAACTATCACTCTAAGGAAGAAGTACTATTATCCGTCAGAGAAGAGTGAGTCAAGATATTTTTTGACACAATCTCCGAGAACTTTTGGAGCCAAAGTTCTGTATTAAATGGCAACAGGTCATGTTCTATTTGTTGTTATCTTTTCCGGTGTTTATAAGGAAATCTGTACATGATTTTGGCCTCCTGCTGATAGACTGAGCTCAAATTAAACAAGTAGTCATCAAAGACACATGAGTTTCTCAAATCAGGGATATGGGAAAAATTGGAATTTTTTAAAAAAGCAAATTTTCAGTGCTATCCCAACTGCAGTACTGAAAATGCATAATTTTGGCTGGTGTGAAAAATCCGATTTTTCTCCCAAATATCTATAGTTTTCTCCCAAACTGCTAGCCACACACAGCCCCTCCCACTATGTCCAAGTACCATTTACTCTTCTAATTCACCAATTCCTCATCCTTGCAAGAGTCGATAGTTGCTAAAAGGAAAGTATCTTGGATGACGAGCTTACCTGTGGGCCTCAGATATCGATTTGGTTGAGAGCTGAGTCACAGGGCTCAATGTAAACATTGAGTCAATGGTAAACATTGTGCTTACAGATCCTCAGAAGACGAGGGGGAGTGGTGTTCAAGTTCATTTACAAATCTTTTGCTTGGGACCTTGGAGGGAATAATGGAAAATCCCAAACTGAGGGTGGACGACATGCATGTGTACAAAGCAATCGCTTTTTTCACAAGTAATAGCCCTAAATTAGACAGGCATGATTATCAATGTAATCACCAATCCTTTATTACTACGAGAATAGAAAAGAATTTCTGGGCCCAAAGCCAACACGTCTTATTTGCATCCTGATTTTCATGTTCATTTTTTGCTTTGCCATCTTCTGGGCTCCCTTTCGTCCTTCACAGGGTCCTAAATCATTGCGGAGACCCACTCTGTTGCCATAAAGGTTGCTAATATGTACTGCTCCCTCTGGGCTGTGCCCTCTCTCTTCTTTACCTCTTTCCATCCTTGCATCTGAGTATTTGTGCTTTGTATGATCCCGCTGAGAAAACCGCAGAATCAGGGAAAGCATGTCTCTTCTTGCCTCTGCTGCTCTTTGCCTTTGGGGCACTGCGCCGGCTCCCCTGAGCCCTTCTGCACCCCTGAGCCCTTCTGCTTGCAGCCGATCTGCACTAACTTGCTTCTCTGCCTTTCTCACTCCCCGTTGTAGATACACCTGCTCATTCACCACTTGCTCCTAAGTCCAAGGCCACAGTCTCCCAGCAGTATAGGGTCTGCGGAAACACGTAAGGTATTTAGAGATGCAAAGACCCAGACACCATCGCGTGGACTGCCAGTGACTTCTGTAATGACTAAAGTCGTGCTCTGTGCCTGAATACCGCCCTGCTCAGGGAACTCCGGGTGCACCTTCACCGAGTTAGGGACCGGCCCCGGTGCATTTCTGGTCTAGGAAACCTCTCCCCAGCAAGCTTACAGGTTCCTAAGGATCTGCACCTTTGTCTGTATAACCTTTTCTTCCTAATCTTGCTGCCAAAATTAATGATGGTGCATTTTCTTGTTTAAAGATGTATTTATTTATTTGTAGAGAGAGAGAGCATGAATGGGAGGGGCAGAGAGAGAGGGAGAGCATCTCAAGCAGGCTCTGCTCTGAGCATGAAACCCAATGCAGGACCTTGATCTCAAGACCCCAAGATGACCACCTGAGCCAAAACCAAGAGTTGGAGGCTTAAGCAGAAGACAACTCTATTTTAGGTTTAAAAAAATATATACTGCTTTGCTGAGCTGAGAAGTGTGGTAGGAAATCCGCAATAGGTAGAAACTTAAACACCGTCCTCCAGGCTCTCCTGCTCCCTCAATCCCTCCCTCTCTCTGCTTGGGTATGTCCTTTCCCTTCTTAAGCTATTTTAAAAATAGTAGTAAGAAGGTGCCTGGATGTACTTAGCTCATAGCAAACCCAAAGCAAAAGCCAGTATTTTTCTCAATTGCTCTAGCCAAAAGTTCCAGAGAGAGCTCTGGCTTGGTTTCAGCCATGTGCCCGTCTCTCATCCGGTCACAGAGGCCAGAAGAATGAAGGACTGATTGTCCAAGCCTGGTCATCTTGGACCACTGAGGAAGTGGAGGATGGGATTTGTTGGACCCGCGTGAGAAACACTGTGTGTCCAGAGAGAAGGGGCAAGAAATTAATACCACAGCCCCTCTTCTCTGGAACAGGCTGTCTCCTTCTTAACCTCATATTTCAAATGTTTTCATCTGTTGGTCTCAGTGCTCCCCCAAGAGCCTGCTCAAGTGTCAATAATCCCCCTTGTCCAGATTTCTGTGTATGAGGAGAAGTATTTACATTTATCCAATACATAAGTTCATCTATTTTGTTGGGAAAGGACATACTCCCCATGCAAGTGTTACTAGAAAGATAGTCCCTATAGAAATAAGGGCCCCCTTCCCCTAGAATTCTTTCTTATTTTCCTCCAAGTGCAAATCAGGAATAAAATGGTTGTGGGTTTTTTTGTTGTTATTCATTTGCTCACAATTGAAATTACTGTGCAAAAGTGTTTTTAAGTACCTTAAACATTTTAATGTTTATAGATCATTTAGTGTATTCTAACTGCACACTTGGAGCATTCCAAGGACTTGCTTAACAATTAATAGTTAATGTTATTTCCATCAGGTGGTTTTCTGTAAAAACTGGGTTTTTTTTCCCTATCTCTTTAATCGTAACTAGCTCACACCTCCCTTATACGACGTCACAAAGATGGATGTACCAACGGCTGTGTGGAGTGGAGGACATGACCTTGTGGCTGATCTCAAGGACATTGAGAATTTACTCCCTAAGATTACCAGGCTTATTTATTACAAGTTGATTCCACACTACAATCATGTGGATTTTTACCTCGGACAGGATGCACCCCAGGAAATTTACCAAGACCTTATTAGACTGATGGACGAATGTTTGCCAAATTAGATGCATTTTCCTTTCTTAAGCAAGTGGATTTTCAAAATAATGATGTGGCACACAAACCCCTGAGGTGACCCCTCCAGTGATTGTCACCTCCTAGTGTCCATGTGTTGGGTTAACCCTCTCCCCTTGAGTATGGGAGGGCCCCAAGACTCGCTTCTGGCCAACAGCCTTGGCAAAGGTAATGGTGCCACGCTCTTGGTTAGATCGTGTTTATGGCAAAGGTGACAGGATGTCGCTTCCTGATTGCATTATATTATGTGAGACTCCTTCTAAGTAGACTGGAGAAGAGATTCCCCTTGTCGGCTTGATGAAGTGAACGGATATGTGGAGGAAGCCCGCACGGCAAGGAACCATGTGTGACTTCTGGGATCTGTAGGTGGCCTCAGGCCACAACCAGCAAACCACCGGACCCTCAGTCATACAGCTGTGAGATGAATTAGAGCCAGATCCCGGATGAGCTTGGAAGCCCATTATTCCCCAGTGTAGCCTCCAGTTGAGAAAGCAGCCTGGCCACACCACGTTTGCAGCCCGGGGAATCCGCTAGCGGAGGAAGGAGCCGCGCCGTGTCCAGACTGCTGACCCACAGCAAGAGTGAGAAAATAAATGGATATTTTTTAAACCACCATGTTTGTGGTTAATTTCTTATCAGCAATAGTAAACTGCTATTAATAGTAATAACAAACCATTACTATTATTATTATTATTATTATTATTTTGTCTCTTTGGTTAAAAGCTCCTTATTACCTTGATTTCCTTCTTTCTCTTGTTTTGATGAACTTCTTTAAATGTTTCTTGTTTTGCAGATCTGCTAGCGATCGATTCACAGTGTTTGTCTGAAAAAAACCTTTGTTTTGCCATCATTTAAGGTCAAATTATATTCCTTTATATGTATGTATAAAGTGGATCTTCTTTATCCATTCATCCATCAATGACATTTAGGTGGTTTCCATATCTTGGCCATCATGAATGTCGGGATGGGCATGGAAGTATGTGTATCTTTTTAAGATCCTAATTTCAGTTCTTTTGAATATATACCCAGAAGTATGACTGCCGGATCATGGAGTATTTCTGTTTTTAATTTTTTGAAGAACTTCCATATCATTTTCTATAGTGGCTGCACCATTTTATATTCCCACCAACATTGCATAATGGTGTAATTTCTCTACATCCATGCCAACACTTATTTTTTTGTCTTTTGTTTTATTAGTAGTAATGTTGTTGTTATAGCCATCCCGGCAGGTGCAAGGAGATTGTTGATCGAGGTTCTGATATGCGTTTCCCTGATGGTTGGTGATGAGGAGAAGGTGCATGGCCGTGGGACCTGTCCCCCAGGAGCGAGCGAGAGAAGTGGCAATGCGTACCTCCTTAGAAAAAGTTTGAGAGGCTCCCAGAATCTCCAGCTGGGCTGATCGGTGAAGAAGGTATTTTGCCTTCATTTCTAAATTTTTTTTTTCTGAAAAGAGAATCTTGGACTGATATTCTTCCTATTTTGTTATTCTCACAGGGCTTTTTTTTTAAAGATTATATTTATTTATTTTAGAGAATGAGAGACAGAGCACACACACGTGCAAGTGGGGGGAGGGGCAGAGGGAGAGAGAGAGAGAGAGAATCTCAAGCAGACTCTGTGCTGAGAGGGGAGCCTGATGCAGGGCTTGATCCCATGACCCCGAGATCATAACTTGAGCCAAAGCCAAGAGTCAGATGCTTAACTGACTAACCCACCCAGGCACCCCTCTTGCGATGCTTTTAAATGTTGTTCGTTACCTTCTGGCATGTAGTTTCTGATAAGTATGTGAGTTCTTCTATTCCTTCTTTGTATTTACTGCACATTTTTTTTCTTTGCTCTAAGATTCTCTCTTCACCAACAGATTTTTCGCAATTTGATTTCATTGAGCCTTGGGGTGGTTTGGTTGCGTATTCTGCTTGGAATTCAACAAGCTTCTTGAATCTGTGGACTTAGAGTTTTCATCAAATTTATGAAAATTTTGCTCATTATCTCTCCAAATATCTTTTGTACCTTCACATTCCCTGGGTCTCTAATTTATGCATTAGACCACTTGCTGTTGACCTACAAGTCACTGAAGCTGGATGTTTTTCCCAGTGTTTTCCTTTGGTGTGCTTCCTTTTAGATAATGTCCATTGTGTGTGTTCATATTCACAAATTTTTTCCTTGCACAGTGTCTAGTCTGCTGGAATCCTCTCTGATGCATTTTCTATTTTGGAGCCTATATTCTTCATCTCTGGATATCCCATTTAGGTCTGTTTTATATTTTCCGGTTTGGGGGGGTTATTATTATTTTATTGACATATAATATATTATTTGCTTCAGGGGTACAGGTCTGTGAATCATCAGTCTTACACAATTCACAGCACTCACCATAGCACATACCCTCCCCATGTCCATCCCCCAGCCACCCCATCCCTCCTGTCGTCCATCTCCATATGTAGCCATATGCTACATATGCTACATTTAGGGTATATTTTGATCTGTTAGAAGAAACTGTATCCCAAAAATTTGAAGAAAGAAAAACCTATGTGTATACAAAAAATAAGTTTAAATACAATGAAGGGATAGAATATAACTATAACAATGAAAGTTTTAAAAGATTTCTTTAAAAAGTATTGATAAGATAAAATAGCTTTAAGAAAAAAATTTTAAAAATTAAAATAAGAAAAAATAAAATTTAAAAAATTTGACTTTGAGGGGTGCCTGGGTGGCTCAGTGGGTTAAAACCTCTGTCTTCAGGTCAGGTCATGATCTCAGGGTCCTGGGATCGAGCCCCGCATTGGGCTCTCTGCTCAGCAGGGAGCCTGCTTCCCCCTCTCTCTCTGCCTACTTGTGATCTCTCTCTCTCTATCAAATAAATAAATAAAATCTTTTTAAAAAATTGACTTTGAAAGAATAAAGAATCATGGGGGAAAAAAGCCATGAATTCTGTGTGTTCCATCCCCCTAACTCTGGAGTTCCGCAATTCTCATTGATCGATGAACTTGGTCTTGGCTGGATGTTCTTGCTGATCTCCTTGGGGAAGGGCGTATTGCTGTGATTCTCAAATGTCTTTGCACGAGGCGGAATTGCACCGCCCTTGCCAGGGGCCGGGCTAGGTAATCTGCTCGGGTTCGCTCTTGTAGCTTTTGTTCCCTGACCGCTTTCTGTACTGCTTTGGAGGAGGGGAATGAAGATGGCGGCCTCCCAGTCTCCAGCCGTAGGAGCCGAGAACTCGGGCCCCACTCCTCAGTGCGTCCTCGGAGAAAAGCCGTCAGTCCCTCCCGTCTCCCTGGTCTCCGGCCGCGCTCCGAGCTCACCCGGCCTGTGACGGAGCGTTTCTATCTCTGGCGCGCGGCCCCGTTGGGAGTCTCCAAACCCAGCAGATTCCTGCCGTGAGCTACCGCGCCGCTCCTCCCAGAGGAGGAAGGAGGGGGTCTCTCCGGATCTGCCCCTTGTGGGGTCCCTGCTCGAAGAGTAGTGGCCCGACTGTGCCTTGGATCACAGTTTAAGGTAACCCCGAGCTGGGAGCCCCTCCTTGGCTCTGTCTCTGTAGCTGGCCTCCCCGCTCTGACACCTGTGAGCTCTGCCACCATCAGACACCCCCGCTCTTTCTGTGACACTGCGGGTCCTGAGACGACACTGTCCCTGTGAAGGCTCCACCCCCCGCTTAGCCTCTGGAGCCACCTCTCTCAGCGGAGCAGACTTCTAAAAGTCCCAATTTTGTGCTCCGCTGCTCTACCGCTTCCCGGGAGCCGGTCCCTCCCCCCGCAGTCTATCTTCCCGTATATTGCCTCAGATTCAGTTCTCCGCACATCCTACCTTCCAGAAAGTGGTCACTTTTCTGTTCCTAGAATTGCTGCTCTTTTTCTCTTCGATCTCCTGTTGAGTTTGTAGGTATTCAGAATGGTTTGATAACTGTCTAGCTGAACTCCTGGGACCCGACAATATTTAGGTCTCCTCCTCCTCTGCCATCTTGCTCCTCCTCTCTATATCTTCCGTTTTTCCTCCTTCTCATTTTATGTTTTCCTTTAAATCCTTGAGCATAGTCAGCATCTTTCAGAATCTATTTAACATACATTCTTTTATGCAATTATCTTTCTCATTTTTGCGTTCATTCTATAGATCAATTCTCTCCTGGTTGTGGGTTATATTTTCCTGCTTTGTTGCCTGCTTAATAATCTTTTTTATTGGATGCCAGACTTTGAATTTTGCATTGCTGAGGGCTAAGTTTTATCGTCTTCCTTTAAATAGGGTCGGAAGATCTTTTGGCAGTCAGTTTTTTGTTTGAAGCTAAGTCTGATTGCTTTGAGACTTCTTTGTTTTGGTTTTGGTTTTTCGTCTCCTCAAGGGCCCCTCTAGACTAATCTCTCCTCCAAGGAAGCTCTGCCCTTCTAGGAGGCGTGCACTTTCTGAAGGCTCTACTGAATGCCCCTGGGTGTTTGGAAAACTCTCTCCATGCCAGCTGGTGGGAATTCAAATGCACCCCTACGTATACTGGGTACGCTCTAGAAATTGTTTTGCTCATACTTTCCTGGCAATTGTTCTTTCTCTGAAAGTTTTGCTCTGTCCACTCTGGTGATATTTCACCTTCTGCGTGGGCACAGTATTATTTAGCCAAAAGCTCGAGGGGATACCTCTCCATATTTCAGAAGCCCTTACTCTGTATTGCTCTTCTTTCTCTGGTATTCTGACTCCCAGATTTCGTCATCCTCATCATCCCTGATTACCAGTCTCTGGCTTCATAAAGCATATAAACCACTGCACTTTCTTTTCTTTTCTCTTTTCTTTTCTTTTCTTTCCTTTCCTTTCCTTTCCCTTTCTTTTTTCTTTTTTTTTTCCCCTTTTTCTCTCTCTCTCTTTTTTTTTTTTTTTTGCTGCAAAAAGTTTGTATTGTTTCCATTTGGTCCAGGGCTTAGGAGAGGGTTCCACAGTGGCCGAAGAATTGCCTCGTGGCTGTAGGGAGAGGCTCAGGCAGAACCCAAGCAGCAGGGGAATGCCAGAGGGACCCCTCAATGACTACTGGGCTCCAGAGTTTCCTAGTTGTGCTTTAGGGCAAGCCTTTTTGAAGAGCTCCTTGCCCAGCTGCCCTGGGGGCCAGCCAGCCTTTGGTGGTGAGTCAGGTGCTCACCCATCTTCTTGATGGTGAGCACCTCACCTGGGAGGTGGTTCTCCAGGAAGTGCTCCCGATGGGGTTCTGTGTGAGCAGAACCTAGGGTACGCAGATCCAAAGGAGCCTGGTTCGGGTTCTTCTCCACAACCAGGGGCTTCCCTGGCATCCATGGTTTGACCCCACTCTCGCCGAGTTTTCTTTGGGTTCCCCTCCCTTTGCTGTGATCTAGAAATGATCAGTAGGCAGAACCTTCAGGTTTTTCTAGAGAATACCTCACTCGTTTCCTTCCTCTCAATGATCACAGTCCTATGAGGCCAGATATCCAAGGTCCGAAAACTGTGGCTTATTACTTTGGCTCCAGTCTTCTAGTTTTGATGGTAGAATTTCCAGACCCTGCTGTTGTCTCATGGCTAGAAGCATGTGGGCCATTCCCACGATATCCTGGAAAGCAAGGGCTGAGAACTGGTGGGTTCATTTCACTAAACTGAATGCATCCCTCTGACACCATGCTGGTGGGCGGGATTCTTAAGATTATATCATTCTTCTTAAGATTATATCGTTGTGTTACTGCAGAGCTAGTATAACTCAACATGAAGAAAGTAACTAAAATATAACTATTAACAATTTTAAAGTTCTGCTATGTTCTACCTAAAATTGTCTCTTACAAGTCGCATGTTTAAGTGGCATGCCCAAGGGGTATGAGTTAGTGAGTAAACCAGGGTTGGAACTGTATTTCCAGGATGGTGAGCCAATATAGTATTTGTACTCCATCAGTTTTTCTCAACAAAAGCTTTATTCCTGGGGCACCTGGGTGGCTCAGTTGGTTAAGAATCTGCCTTTGGGGGGGCGCCTGGGTGGCTCAGTGGGTTAAAGCCTCTGCCTTCGGCTCAGGTCATGATCTCAGGGTCCTGAGATCAAGCCCCACATCGGGCTATCTGCTCAGCAGGGAGCCTGCTTCCCCCTCTCTCTCTGCCTGCCTCTCTGCCTACTTGTGATCTCTCTCTCTGTGTCAAATAAATAAATAAAATCTTTAAAAAAAAAAAAGAATCTGCCTTTGGCTCAGGTCATGATCTCAGGGTCCTGGGATCGAGCCCCGCATCGGGCTCTCTGCTCAGTGGGAAGCCTGCTTCTCCCTCTCCCTCTGCTCCTCCCCCTGCTCGTGCTCTCTCTCTCTCTTATAAAAATAAATAAAATCTTTTTAAAAAAACTTTATTACTTCCTCCTTAATATCTTTATGAGTTTTTCCACTGACTGACTCATCTTCCCTATTCCTCCTTCCAAGGGTGTTTTCACCATGAAATACCATTGTACCAGAACGTACCATGACTCTGCTGCTTTTTATTTTCTTCCACCAAACCCCAGCTTCCCTAGCTATATTTCACAATTCCTCATAACCTGACTTCACTTGCTTTTCTAGATACATCTGCCTCTGCTTCTCTAACCAGATGCGCATCTTTCATTCGAATGAGGTTTATATACTGAAGTCTTCCCACGCATCTTCCTCATTCTCCTCGACACAATCTGCCCACACCGTTTGCTCTAAACAGAATGGAATTCAATTAAAATTAAGTCACAAGGTTGCATTTCCTAATCAGGTTGGATTTTCTTGCCTTTACTGCTGTCTCTTAAAAATATTCTTTAAATTTATCATTTATTTTCAGTAGAAGCCTCAGGGTACATCACTATGACTCTCATCAATCATGTAAATGTCATATTTGTAGTTTGATTTTGTATTACGTGTTCAGGAAACTGAACATTGGCAGCTCCCGGAGGGGAGAAACTTTTGACGTGGAACCACTTTTTCAGTTCCACCATAAGCCTACTTTGTGCGGGACTGTGGAGCTCAGGGGTCTCCTTCTAGGGGTGTGATCCCCGACAAAGAAATTTTCAAACAACTCCTCTGAGTTACAAGTCATTCATTTAAATAAATAAATAAAATCTTAAAAAAGGAAAATTTCAAAAAAAAAAAAAAGGATTCTCCTCTCCCTTTGCCTGTCCCTCTGCTCGTGCTCTCTCTAAATAAATAAATACATAAGTAAAATCTTAAAAAATAATTTACTCTGCACCTCCTATGTGTCAGAGGCTGGAGACAGGACATTAAACAAGGAAAATGTGGTCCTCATCTTATGATTTACGCAGAGTTTAAAATATGCTGGGGAATTTCAACCCAATGAGGACAGTAATAAAAATAGCTAGCATTATTGAGCATGTACTGACTTCTTGGGCATTTTTCAAAGGCATGCCCTGAGCCACTTATCCCTGCCCATATCCTTATGATAAAGACCACACAGGCTCAGAAGCCTTGCATACTAGCTCGAGCCAATCAGAGGCAAATCTGGGTCTTGGGAGTTCTCTGAATCCAGATTCCAACTCTCATCACTTCCTTGTGTTGTCTGGTAAAGACACAGATGAGGAAGCACAGGTGAGACCCTCTGGCCAGGGAGGCTCCGGTTTGTCATGGGGATTCCTGGGGCTTTGCACAGGGGGTCAGGCCAGAATTCCAAACCGATTTCAAGAAAATAGAGCAAACATCTGTGTTTGCAAAACATGCAAAATCTGTGTCACCAGAATGGCAGAGAGGGAGTGGCCCAGCCAGCAACAGGGGCAGGGATGAAGTGGGCAGGGTCAGGACGGGGTAGGTGGGTCCGAGAGTAGGTGAGACAAGACACCCGGGTTATGAGTCAAAACCAGCCCCGCAGAGAGGACGGCCAGGTTTGCCAGCCCGGGTGGTATTCATCTGACAGAGCTGTTGACAGGTGTGCTAGGGTGGTTCTCTCACAGCCACAACACGTCGGGGTAACAGCCAGGACCCATCCCCATGACCCCATGCAACCCGATTCCTGTTAGGGAAGCCCCGCCCTGCCCCACTGGAGAATTACGCAACCCTCAACAGAGCACGGCTCCCTCTGGGGCGAGGAGAACTGGAAAATCTGAGAGGTTGCCGTCCTCTGCAACAACACGTGCCTTTCCTTTCTCTTCACCTGAGCCTTCTCACCTGAAGCTGCACGCTTTCCCCTCTTCCAGGCTCCCCTCTTCCAGGCCTGGGGGCACCTGCCATCCCACCCATCATCATGGTGTCAGAGGGTTACGTTCGGTTTAGTGAAATGAACCAACCAGTTCTCAGCCCTTCCTTTCAAGGATGTCGTGGGGACGGCCAACAGTTACAGAGATCATCGTCACCAAAAAATGGCCCTTCTTCCTATGACACCTCATGCTCTCTTCAAAGTAGACTGATCATGGCGAGCATTGAGTAATGTAAAGGATGATTGAAACAGTGTGTTTTACAACCCCTGGAACTAATATAACATTGCAGGGCAGTTAGACTGCAATAATAAAGAAATAATAAAAGAAAATGAATTTTAAAGTGTTTTCCCAGGCATAATCACCTTTTCTCTTGACTGAGCTGGAATGTGGAATTGCTATGGAAGCCATCCTCATGGTCATGTTAGACCGCGGAAGTTGAGCTAGTGCCACTATTTATTAGCTGCGTGACCTTGGAAAAGTCATTTCTCATGGATTCTACCTACTTCCTTTTTTTTTTTTTTTTTTTTTTAGAAGATGGAGACCCTCATTCCCGCCTCAGCCGTATGCGGGTATGAAGCTGTTTATGAAGCAAATTTGTGGAGGACAGCACTTCACCATGGGCCCTGAAGTCTTTAGGTTTGGTTCCTAGTGCACTGTTATCTTTATATCATAGACAAGTCAATTAATCACCCTAATCCACATTTTTCCTACCTTTAAAATGGAAACATTGTTACACGCCTCTACTATTGAGTTGTTGTGAGGTAATAATGCAGAAGAATTTAACACAATGCCAGCTCCATGGAAAGGAGTGGGTAGATATTATTATTTATAAAGTGGTGGGCGCACATGATGGCTTCATATTTCCAGGCATGACCTATATCCCATATAGAAAAATAGAATTCTTAGTTCACCTAGGAATTAGATATACCAAGACATTAAATGGCACGCGTGAAGTCCTATTTAATCACAAGACCTATTTCCTTGGACATATTTATCTGAGTAACATTAAGAAGTCATCTTTACTTATTTTTTTGAGAAACTTAACACTTGTCAAGCACTCTGCTCAGTGATTTCTAGATGGTTCTCTCATTGGATTCTCACATTGGCCCTGAAGATGGGCTCCGTGGTTCTCCCATTTTACAGATAAGAAGGCGGAATGTTTAAGAAGCTATTAACTTTCTGAGGTGATGGAGTAATTTTTTGGGGGAAAGAGGGGATAAGCCCAAAGCTATCTATGAGTTCAAGAGCCAGTACTGTCTCACAGTGCAATATTGCCAGCATCATAGTATTTGTCAATCAATTATTCCCCATTTATTTACACGGTCAATTAAATCATCCCTGATATTTTGTCTGATGCTCTACTCTCCAGTGCTATGGGGGGAGAAGGGGAAGAGGTACCGAGTGTGTACATGGGGATGAGAATGAATATTTATTGAGTCCCTGCTATGTGACATACTGAACAAGACGCACATTATCTCCCTTAATCCTTCTGATAGTTTATGACTTAGATATTAGCATACCCACTTTACACATGAAGAAGATCAGTACCAGAAATAATTAACTAAGGTACCCAAGGTCAAATAACAAATAACTAGGTGGTTACTCTGATTCCCAAAAGCACTTCCACATGCTTTCAAGGTGTGGATATATAACCGTGTGTACATAGAAGTTGATAGCTTATCATCTCAGACACTAAGAACAAAGTGTTATTGAACCTCAAAGAAAGGAAAGATCACAGAAGGCTGAGAGTAAAGAAGACATCCCAGAGGAGGAAAGGAATGGCCTGAGTTGTAAAGGAAGCCTTGGGCGCATCTACAGAAAGAGGAAGGGACAGAGAACATAGCGATTAATCTGGCCTCCAAATGAACTTGGGCAGGAGTCCGACTGCCTAATGGCAGTGGATGTGTCTCATTATGATTGCACAAAATCAGTCATCAATAAATAGTTGCTGCATGGCTAGGAGTGTCCTCTCTGTCTTCTAGCACTGGATTAGGTCCTGTAGGAATTGGGGTACTTTCAAGACATATAATTAATATATTTTGGCCAAGACTCATTTCTCAAGAATTTCTTGTCATATATAAAGGAGCTTTAGGTATGAGGAGGAGGGTATTGAATAGGGAAGGTTGGCTGGCAGGGCACCAGAAGGCTTCAGAGGGAAGCCTTCAGACTGGCATATGCTGACTCTTGAGCCTGACGGTGTCCCAGAAATGACCACACTTGCCTAGAACTGAGTCACATAACTAAAATGTACCAGAAAGTGAAAAACATAAATCAAAACATGTGTTTATCATTTGCATCGAAAACTATAGCTGTCAAAAGAACTGTATCAATTTTTCGGCCAAATTAGTTTATTCTTTCCCTGTAAGAAAACACATAAGTCCTTGGGGCAAATAATACATTATACGTTAATAAAAAAAAAAAAAACCCACATAAGTCCTGGTATGCAAATGTTACCTGGTGTGCAAGGGAAAGAACACAAAGGAAGTATATGGTTTGGCAAAAATCATCTCCTACGCATCCTTCAAGAATATTGAGTCATTCCCACATGTAAATAACAGTCTTATCACTTTATAGCTATTATTTATATCTATTATGTTTAATCTTTGTAATAGTCTTATAAAATGGTAATTTCCTCATCCTTTCTTTCCAGATGAAGGAACTGAAGTTTGTAAATATTGGACAACTTTCCCCCGCAATATCAGTTCTCTAAAATTCAGGATCTTGACTTTACCGAGCTTTTCATCTTTATGTTATGAGGCTGTGAGTACCTATTATGACCTAACTGGGCATTCCGAACACAAAGAGCAATAAGGTAGACATGGTTCCTGCCCAAGTGAAATTTAGATTCATGAAAAAAGCAGATATTTGACAGCTGCTTATTCACATAGTTTAATCTTTAATTATAATAGCGATACATCTACCAGCAAGAAAGACACCCTCATCTAGGCAGACAGGGAAGGAAGTCTTCTCTGAGCAAACAAAATTTCATCTCAGATCTGTCAAGTGTTCTAGATTCTGCAGGCAGGGGACTGGCTCAGGCGGCAAGGAGCTAGGCTTACTGGAGACAATTAAAGAGGCGCAGGGAGCCAGGGAGAGAGTGAGGCAAGGTGAGCTCCAGAGGGAGGCAGAGCCTGGGCTGTGGGCTTTCCTAGCCAAGTCACAGAATTTTGAACGCAAAGCCATTTAAGAGTTTTAATTTCAAGAGTGCGCAAAACAGACTCAGATGCGTGATTTAAAGGGATGACAGCAGCCACAATGTGGAGAAGGCATTAGACTGATCCAGGGAGTCGAGCTAGAAAGTTCCGGTGCTCCAGCTGGAGATAAGGCTGCTTTGGATACCACAGGGCTATTTGGAATCACAGAGCACAGACAAATATTTTCTCAGCTTTGCATTAAGGACTCAGTCGCCTTTTAGGGACAATCAGTGAAACTGTGCTGATACCTCTGGTCTCAAAGCAGGTCTCAAACCTCTCAAAAAAGCTAGACTAATCACACACATATATTTCAGCCAACACGCAGAAGGTGGATCTAGGAAGCTGTCAAGCTTCTAAATGAATTTAAAAATGATGGCATAATTGTTTTAGGAACATTTTCTTTTTTTTTTTTTAAGAATTTATTTATTTGAGAGAGAGAGCACGAGCAGGGGAAGGTGCAGAGGATGAGGCAGATTCCCTGCTGAGCACAGAGCCCAGTGTGGGGCTCTCCATCCCAGGACCCTGACATCATGACCTGAGTCAAAATCAAGTCTGGGACACTTAACCGACTGAGCCACCCGGTGGAAATAGGAAATCATTAAAAAAAAAAAAACACTTTAAATAACAGTTTGGCATTTGTTATTGGAGTAGAGTCAATGTAACAAGCTCTCTATCTAGATTTATTGACCTGGAGAACACTGGTGATCAGGGTGCTTTTGATAAAGTATTGTAGCTAACTATTGGTGAGCAAAATGTTTGGCTAGACTGTAAGACTCAAGGCTCAGCTGGGGGGAGCAGAGGCCGAGCACTTGAGAAGATATGTTTGATGATTCAGATAATAGACAGTTTCATAGGCAGACCTCTAATTCAGGTCAAACATATGATACAAAGTTATGTATCTGGGGAGAGTCCCAGATGAAGAAATAAGGAATGTGGTTGGAGAAAAGTCTCAAGAAAAGAGCAAGCACAAGACTGGTCGGACAGAGCTGAGCCCTCCAATACACAGTCACTAGTCAGATGTGGCTATAAAGCTCTTATAACGTGGTTTGTCCTAACGGGGATGTGCTGTGAGTGTCACATAATCGTCGCATTTCAAAGACTTAGTGCAAAAATAATAATAATAATAAAGAAAAGTCTCTTGTTAATAATATTGATTACATGTTGAAATGATATTTGGGGTCTATTGGTTTAAATGAAGTATAATATAAAAATTAATTTCACGGGCACCTGGGTGGCTCAGTGGGTTAAAGCCTCTGCCTTCGGCTCAGGTCATGATCTCAGGGTCCTGGGATCGAGCCCCACATCGGGCTCTCGGCTCAACGGGGAGCCTGTTTCCCCCTCTCTCTCTACCTTCCTCTCTGCCTACTTGTGATCTCTCTCTCTCTGTCAAATAAATAAATAAAATATTTTAAAAAAATTAATTTCACCAATTTCCTTATACTTTAAAAAAATGTGGTTATAAGAAAACTTAAATGATATGTATAGTTCACATCACGTTTCTCTTGGACAATGCTGGCGTACAGAAAAGGGTTAGGTTATTATCTCCTAAGAAATCTGGTTATTTGTAGAAAAAAACTTGAATGGTTCTGCATAAATGAGATTTTTTTTAAAGTATGGAGAAATTAGGGAAGAGAGATTGTGTGAAAGATATCTGATTGTGCTATAATAGATTTAAGGATATATGGAGGTTGAATAATAACAAAAGTGGCTATCCAGTAGTAATTTTTTAATCGTATTAGTATGCAATGTAATCTATGACTAATAGTGGAATTATTCCAATTTAGTACAAAAACAAAAACAAGATTGACTTTTCCTATGAGTTTACTCTTATTAAATCTACTATATAATGATGTTAAGAAAAATATCCTTTGAAGCGTACTTAAGAACAAAGAGAGCCAGTAGAATTTATAGAGTAACGGGGTAAAATACCTGACACAAAGTAAATACTCAATAACTAGTGAAGAATTCACTATTTTTATGAATAATAATATTATTATTCCTCAGTAATTAAGAATGTTTTCTGGACTTCTAGATTCATCCGTTCATTCGTTTATTCACTCACCCGGCAAATATGTTAGATGTTGATGGTGATTAGGAGAGGGTTGAAATCAAAGCCATTGACCCATTTTTCACAGGTGTTGGGGGGATTCGAGGTGATTTAACAGCAATGTAACACAGCAGAAAATTAATTCAGAAAAGAAAGTGGAACATGTACCAAAATAGCCAACATTATCTTGTTGCTCTTTCCAATTGCCTTTCATTTACCCACACAAACTGATGAGACGGTATCAAAAACTAGATACAGGGGCTCCTGGGTGGCTCAGTGGGTTAAAGCCTCTGCCTTCGGCTCAGGTCATGATCTCAGGGTCCTGGGATCGAGCCCCGCATCGGGCTCTCTGCTCAGCGGGGAGCCTGCTCCCCCACCCCCACCCCCCGCCTGCCTCTCTGCCTCCTTGTGATCTCTCTCTCTCTGTCAAATAAATAAATAAAATCTTAAAAAAAAACAAAACTAGATACAGCTTAAATTCCTGGCCAGGTGTTCTCTGTGTGTGTGTGTGCCTGTGCATGTCTGTGCATGTTTAAAAAAAAAAAAATTCCATTTGAACATACCTCCTACAGAAATTCAAATACAAATGAGCTGTAGAGAATACCATGCATACATTCTGCACATTAAGTAGGCAGTTAGGCAGATAAACAAAGTTAGAGGATTGGATGCTGTAAATCTCCTATTAGATGATATGGCCCGTCCTCTTCATTCCCCCAAAGCTTTGACCTTTACCATGAATGCAATCCTGATCCGATCGCCCACTCCAGGACATGGAAGTCATCAAGGGCAACCCTTGGTAATAACTTCTCTTTAAATGGAAGTGATCTTCCTTTGCACATTTTCGATTGGGATGAGCATCCATTCGATTAGCTTTTTGTGACCTCATTTCAAAAACCTTTAATATTTCAGTTATTTATTTAGTTAGTTAGTTAATTTTAAAGATTTTATTTATTTATTTGACAGAGAGAGAGAGAGATCACAAGTTGGCAGAGAGGCAGACAGAGAGAGAGGGGGAAGCAGGCTCCCTGCTGAGCGGAGAGCCCGATGTGGGGCTCGATCCCAGGACTCTGAGATCATGACCTGAGCCAAAGGCAGTGGCTTAACCCACTGAGCCACCCAGGCGCCCCTCAGTTATTTATAATAGAACTTTTCATTTGCCTTTTCTCTCTTCTGCCTCTTTATCTTATAGCCATCCAGCGTTTGAAGGTGGGTGCAGTCTACTGGGGCCAATGGGGAGATTCACCGACACCAGCCAGCATTAAAGGGAACGTGCTCCATTCTGATAGGTAGTTTCAGAAACGGCATTGTTTCTTATAGATGTTATGAGCATGGCCAACTCTGCTTAATGGGTAAAGAAATAAAATTATCAAATGTAATTTAAAGTGCCTTTCCTGAAGCCAAGGTGGGCTAATCAATCATTGTGTGTGTGCTCACAGGCTTAAGACTCTGTTTGAATTTTAGGATGCGTAATGAATTAGATAAATTATTTGGGGAGCAAGCAACAGATTCTGTGTTCCTACTTACCCAAAGTCTTTTATTCCAGGGCAAAATCTGTCTAAAGGGGGTAAGGTTTAATTATTTATTTTTCTAAAATTCTCATTTCTTTGTATTTTTAACCTCAAGTTACTTTCAAGGGAAAATGATTTCCCCTATGATACAAAGATATGTGTTACCAAAAAAAAAATCAATCTTTGGGGAGAAAGAAGCAAACAAACAAAAAAAGATGAGCTGTAATAGCAACTGTATTTTGAGTTAGAGCATTGGGAGGAAAATAATAATCATTGTCACCAATAGATACCAAGTTCAAGGATCTATGTTCTATGTTCAAGCACATATTTTTAGACACCTTGATATTTGAATGGGCAGCCATCATTAAAAAATTGGCTCAGACTGCGATATGATCTTTGGATCAAGGTATCAGAAACACCACCGGGTTTCACAGAGGCTGCCCTTTAATCTATATTTTGCCCAAGATCATGTTTCAGCTCTAATATTATCTAATTTTGTGGGGAGAAAAAAGCAGGGACAATTTGAGCTAGAGAGTAGGAGCTATAGTTTTGTGTTTCACAGAGCCAAGGAAGAAGTTGCAATGCGTTTCATATTAACTCGTTTCAACATATTGAATGCGTTCAAGAGGGGATCTGAGAGGGCAACGATGTAGAGTTTGAGATTCGCACAGGCTGGGGACGTTTAGCACCACTCATGCTATTTCCACACGGAGCATGGCCATAAATCTACATTAATACTAATAACATTGTGCCTCCTAGAACTCCCCCAGAGAGTTTGCTAAAGTTCTGTTTGAAGTGATTTTGAAAGTCAGAAGCCATGTGCATTTCCCAGCAGGTCCTCGCCCCTCTGTCTTTGGGCGGTCAGGGTCAGGAACGGTGGAGTCTTGCCTAAGAGGTGGAATAATCTGGACGCCTGGGTGGCTCAGTCGGTTAAGTGTCTGCCGTCAGCTCAGGTCATGATCCCAGCGTCCTGGGGTCTAGCCCCGCATTAGGCTCCCTGCTCAGCCGGGAGTCTGCTTGTCTCTCCCTGTGCCCTGCTTGTGCCGTCTCTGTCTCTCTCTCTCTCTAAAATAAACTAAATCTTAAAAAAAAAAGAAAAAAAAAGGCAGAATAACCCATAATCCTCCCGCCTAGTCCAACAAGCCCAGTGCTTCCTCTCACTCCACGTTGGGGTAATTGGCATGAATTCCCCATTCAGGTGGAACAGATCTTAGGGTTTGGACGAATGCAAGTAATAGCTTTGTTTTTGAAAGGGGGTGCGGAATAAGTCCAGACTCAGAGAACGGAAACTCCTGCCTCTGCTAGGTAGGACTTCACTGTCTCCCCGCTTCTTGTCCCGGAGAGAGTCCGTCACTGCTGGGGCCCCAGAGGGGTACAGAATACAGGGTGAAACAGAAACCATGCTTATGTGCCTCCACTATTGTTGGGGTGGGGGCGGTTGGAGCTCAGTTGTCTTCATTCTCCTCTGGCCTCTGCTTCTACTTTGTTTTTTGTTTTTTGGGGTTTTTAAAAAAGATTTTATTTATTATTTATTTTAGAGAGAGAGAAAGAGAGAACAGGGGGAGGGGCAGAGGGAAGGGGAAAGCAGGCTCCCTACTGAACAAGGAGCCCGATGTGGGGCTCGATCCCAAGACCCTGAGATCATGACCTGAGCCGAAATCAAGAGTGGGACGCTCAGCCGACTGAGCCCCCCAGGCGTGCCTGCTTCTGCTTTGCTTTAAGTCGAGGTGAACTGGGCTGTGGTTCGGTGCCCACAAGAGTCCCTTGGGCATATGGGTCAGCTTCCCCGGTCCACTAGTTCCAGGTCCTGCCTGGCCTCGGGAGCCGGGAATCAGGATGGCCTCATCCTCACCATTTAGCCCACAGTCAGTCACCTCCCTCCACACCACAAGGTTGACATCAATGCTTTTCCAGACTTGGCTTCGTCTGACTCCGACAGAAATGCTCTGGCGTTGAGATAGATATTGCTAGTATGCCTGCTTCTGTCCATTAGGATCCTGAGTCTGTCCGACTTCCCCGTTTCATGCCAGGCTTGGAAAAGGTAGCTGAACCCTCCTGACAGCGGCAGCCACTCCAAGGAAACAGGAAGGAGTCAGTCATACTGGTTACTCGGCATCCCTCAGACCACTGTTTCCCAATCTGCAAGCACATCAGGGAATCGGGTGCGTCAGGAAGACGCCCTGGGAGGTGCCACTGCCCGGGGTTTCCTCATTGCCATGGGCTCTCCGTGTCTGCTCTCTCTAGCTGCTAACTGTCCCTGCAACTGCATCTTGTTCTTCAACCGGATGTCACATGCAAAAGTTTAGAGGTTCCTAGGGGTGCAAAGTCTTGGGGAGCAGAGGACTCTCATTCCACCGAGGTAAGTAAGATCACAATCTATCACAACCGGGAGGTGGGTTGGGGGTGATGGTCAGATTCAAGGGCGCTGCTGGAAGGCTGCCTGCCTTCCCTGCCCGCTTCTGGCACCTGTGGGCTCTGACCTGGGCAGATCTGAAATCTCTCTAAGCCTTGGTTTTTTTCATCCATACAGTGAGGATGATAGGACCCACTTGATGGAGTTTCTTTGAGATTTAAATAACATGCCTGAGGCATTTAAAAACATTCTCTGCACAAGCTTTAGCACTCAGTAGGTATTAGCTGCTACTAGTTGTAACAGTGCATTAAATAATATAACATTTGCAGATATAAAATCATCGTCAACCAGACAGCAAATGCATAGAAAGCTATTTAAAATCTTCGGAAGTAAAGCTCTAAATTTCTAGAAGTCAGTCATTAATTTGTTACAGCTCTCTGATGTTACTTTCTGGCTCATTCTCAGATTAGGAAAAATAGTGAAAGGACTGACCTGTTTCTTGCTTTGTAGGTCATTTAATCCTTCCTGTAAACCCCGTAGGGTAGGTTGCATTATTGTTCTAATTTCACCCACAAGGAAATGGAGAGACAAAGCTGCTAATAACTTACCCGAGGTCAGAAACCTTGTCCGTGGTGAGGCTGGATCTCCAAGTCAGGTCATGGAGGGGGGTTGGGGTGGCGTAGGAGGGTCACTCTGGACCGCTGTGAGGTTGGCCCGCCTTGAAAGAGATTCTTTCAAGCCACGCCAAGGAAGAGATCGCACATTTAAATGTGCAACCTTCCCCTCTGGGTGTCTGCAAGAGAAAGAATCCGTCACTGGAAACCCATTGTCAGCTTCTCTGCTCATTGTTCTTGTTTGTTTCATGGGAAGCCGGTTAGAGTAGAGGATAACGCCGCTTTCCCTTTGCTGTGGCTCGGACACCTGTCCTCTGAGTCTTCAGGTATCCTGGCAATTTGCAGGTGAGCAGAGACTTAACATAATTGAAAACCTTTGATTAAAGGAGGACCAAAACAATAAGCCTCGGTACTAGATGAAATATCTTGCAAGAAGTGGATTGGGTCAAAGCAATGTCTATGCGAGGAAGGGATTCCCAGGCTCGGAGTTAGCTCACTGTGTTTGTTTGCTCCCTTCCACAGTTTCTCAGTGTCCCTAGGATGTCCGTCTGGTTCTCAGTAGGGCACTATTTTCATTTCTTAAGCAACGTTGATGTATAAAATTAATCTGTGATTATTAACTGTCTTACGTCAGGCATTCCCATGATGTGGCTGGTTTTAGCAACAACCTGGTGTTTGATCTGTGGAACTTTAAATGCTGGAAGATTCTTTAATTTGGAAAATGAAGCGAATCCTGAAGTGTGGATGAATATTGTAAGTCATGCCAAGTCCCAAAGGACATCGCATGAGGCAGATGCACGGTCTTGTGAGAGCAGAAAGTCTCAGATAAGGGAACAGATAAGACCTAGGTGATATTTAACATTTCTCTGAGAGTCAGGCTAGGGAGATCTTCCCTTTTGGCTGAGTAAATGACACTTTCTAATAATGTAAAGCAAAAAAGAATTTATAGGCAACCTCTTTGTTCGAATTTATATTTTATTTTTTTAAAGATTTTATTTTTTTATTTGACACAGTGAGAGATCACAAGTAGGCAGAGAGGCAGGCAGAGAAAGAGGGGGGAGCAGGCTCTCCACTGAGCAGAGAGCCCGATGCGGGGCTCGATCCCGGGACCCTGAGATCATGACCTGAGCCAAAGGCAGAGGCTTAACCCACTAAGCCACCCAGGCACCCCTGAATTTATATTTTAAAAACATTAAAAATTTCTATTCTAAGCCCCTTGCATATTATATATGACTGCCTTCTCCTCAAGCAAAATGGATCTCAAGAATCAGCTGGAGAACATAGTTCTGTCAGAAAAATGGGTCAATACTAAATATCATCTCTACCCAACTACCCACCCCCAAATTTGCCAATAGCAGACATTTTTAATATTCTGCTAATTTTTTTTTATCAAGACTTTACAGTTACCTGGGGGTACAGATCTCAGATAATTCACCCCAATAAGCATGCATCAGATGCTTTGTTCTAGTTCCTTCCGATAGCCTCTGGAGAAGATGTGGAGCTAATGTCTGTGTTTTCACTGGGCAGAGTGAGATCATCACCTATAACGGCTACCCCAGTGAAGAGTACGAAGTCACCACTCAGGATGGGTACATCCTCAGTGTCAACAGAATTCCCCATGGACGAAGAGATGCTCGGAGCCCAGGTACGAGATGTGTCTCTCCTGCGAAGGTGGACAGCATATCACTACAACTTAGGGCCGGCTTTCCATTGAGATAATGACAGGTTTATCAAACTCGGTTTGACTCGTGGATTAGTCTTTAAATAGTTAAAGGGAGTCTCCTTCTTTTCCAATTTTCTGAAGACAGCCAAGAACCTAAAAATACAAAGGGCAAGACAGACCTTGTTAGCAGCAAACAGGCTCACTTGCCCGGGGTGTAAATGCAAAGGCGGGACCGGCATTTCTTTCATCTGTGACTCATTTCTCATGTGGAAAATTGCTGCATCCCAGGAAAGTGGATTTCCTCACTTGCAAAGAGATTGGCTGAGTTGCATGAAGTCTCTCCTGGCCCCTCTAGAATCAACAGGCCTCCCTCTGCCCCTGTGCAGGATTACAAAAATCAAGTTAGATGACCCTGACATTTCTGAAACTTTTTCCAGGAAGGAAAACTGGAACATTCTTCCCATACTTTGATCAGAGGGACACAAGTTTTGCAGGAGGCAAGAGCATGGTGTTGCTATGGCCTGAATTCTAGCACGAAGAGCCAGCCATGCAAAAGCAGAGGAAATGACTCTTTAAGTAGGGACGAGTCCCTGCAAAGCTCAGGGTGAGTGAGGAAGAGAGAAGAGTGAGCAGAGTATCTGGGAAGGCAGGTGGGCAAATCCTTTACCCCATCACGACACTGTCCCTCCTGCCGTTCATAGTCAGAGGTGGCTAAAATCGCCATTCGACTTCTGCCCCCTAAGAAAGAAAGGCATAATTCTAGAGATTCAGAATGAAAACGGAGAGTGGGACGCAGGTGGGGGCGTGAGACAGATGCGAGACTCCCGGTGGAAGCTGAGTTTCAGATCACTGACAAATCAGTTTCTGGGACAAGTTCCACTTTAGAATGTACTTAACCAAAACATGTTCACCCTGTATCTGAAATTCAAATCAACAGGCCATCCTGAGTCTTCATTTTCGTTTTTTGCTAAATCTGGCAACAGCAGGCTTGAGGGGAGGGGGCTGGGAACCCTAAAAGGAGGGCATTTTTTCCAGGAAAAGTTTTACCTAAGGAAGGAGAATTGGGGGAAGGTTTGGAATTAAGAACCATGGATTAAGTGTATTATTCTAAAACCTTTACATTAATCTATGTCCGAGAAACCTCTCAGCATCCCTAAGAGGTCGGTACTATGACTAGTTATCATTTTACAGGAGAGGAACCTGAGCAGGCTGTGTACCAGGCTCAAAGTCACACACATAGCGAGTGATGGAATCAGGACTGAATCCCAGCCAGCTCCAGAGCCCACGCTCTCACCCACTAAATTATGGTGTCGTTTGGAACCTCCTGCGCTGGTTCGCCTCATCTCCCCGAATACCCTCTCCCACAGGAATATGACAGTCGTCAGAGGGATGTTGAGCCGATTCTATTATATTTGGGGTTTTCAAATGCTCTCCGGTGGGCAGAGGCTGGGGATTTGGCTAGAGGCTTGGCGAGGAACGTGTCATTGTCCATTTACGCTCGCGTCCTCCTCCTCCCTGGAAGAGGCATGGGATCCCATCAGACAGGATCGTTTTCCTGTCCTGGCCAGTCAGACCCCGGAGATATGCAAACATGAATTCACAGAGCAGCGAGCACAGTTTACATGCACCCACCGTGGTGTGAAACAGAACCTTGCATCCCCTCTGCGTCTGCTTAACCGAGTGGCCGCTTTGAAAGGTGTGTCACTCCCTTAAAGCTCAGTTTCTGCAGCTGTAAAACGAGGATCCTCAAAAGAGTGGCTACTTTATAGCGGTATCATGAGACCATAACGAGCTCCTGCGTGTTCATCCATCAGCATAGCACCAGGCATAATGCCCGTGCTTGGGAAACGTACGTGACTCTCACGCTCTACACCAACGACAAGGGGTACAGTGAATGCTGGTTTGGCTTTTTGCTTTTTCTGGTGTGAGGTGTGTTTGTGTGGGGAAGGGGTTTCGATCATGTCCCTGACATGCTCTCTGTGTCATAAATTATCTTCTCTCTCCTCTCTCTCTTCCTCCCTCCTTTCAGGACCCCGGCCAGTCGTGTATATGCAACACGCCTTATTTGCAGACAATGCCTCTTGGCTGGAGAATTATGCCAATGGCAGCCTTGGGTTCCTTCTAGCAGATGCAGGTTACGATGTCTGGATGGGAAACAGTCGGGGCAACACTTGGTCAAGAAGACACAGGACACTGTCAGTGACCGAAGAAAAATTCTGGGCCTTTAGGTAAACTGCATCTAAGAAAAATCACGCAGAAAGTTGGAGACAATTTATTTGAATATAATAGTGGGGGTGATGTTAATAATAATCCGTTAACATTAGAAGGCACATCGTTCCTTGTAGTTTCTACTAATATCTGAAAGCAGAGAAATAGCAGGAAGTTAGATTTCCACTGATTCTCCCACAAGCCAGTTATGTCGTTTTAACGAGATGATTTTTTATCATCCAATTCTATCCAATACTATACGTTATAAATATGTCCCAAAGGACAGCTCAGGGAATTCCTATGACCAGTACACACATTCATTCAACCAATGTTTGCTGGATGCTCCCGGTATGTAGAGTTCCAGGCCCTGAGCACTCAAGAGTGAACAAAGTATCCGCCTTTGCGAAGCTTCTATTCATTCTAGTGCTGCTAATCCAGGTCTTTTCTCTTGGACAGAGATGACATGTGCCAATACTGCATTTTATTTAGAGAAATACTGGTTGCAACTGTACTGGAGACCATTTTCAAGAGAACTCCAATATGAGGTCTTTAAAACCTCGCTAATGGGCAATAGAGAACAATGTCCTCGCAAGCTACCTCCTTCTTTTACTGAAAGTATTTCTGCTGTCACCACAGGACAGGCTGATGCTTGCAAGAGACTTCCCTTTGCAAGGCTAAGCTCCCTGCTGGCTTGCAAGCCTGCTGCTAGAACGGAATGTGCCTTCCTACCATGTTAATGAAATATTCAGCACCCACTGACAGGTTGAGAATCAAGGAAGGATAGATAAACTGTTAGGGTCAGAGCCTTTGGGCAGGAGCAAACATCAGGAAATATTTTGCGTCGCTTGCCTTGGCGGGGAGCTTGGAGCTTGTTTACAGTAAGACATCACAAGAATTCTCTGACACTCAGGAGTGTCAGCCTACAGATTTCCTCACGTGTCCTTTTGATAAGCAAGCCTCGAGCCCGCTGTCTCCACTAGATATTACGTAAGTCTTTTTGTTTTCCTGTGTTAATGCCAGTTGAACTGGTGCTATGGCATCTCGGCAGATACGGAACATATCTCGAATACGGAAAGAAACATTAATAGCAGGGGCACCTGAATCATGACTTGCCTGCATCCAATCCCTTTAGCAGGCCTGCGCCAGAATGGCCATTATGTTCGTTTCACAGATGAGCAAACTGAAGCTCAGAGCATTTAAGTAATTTATCGAGAGCTTCTCAGCTAGAGTCATGATCTGCAACCAGTTCTGTTTCCAAAGCTGAGTGTGATATAGCCTGACGGTATGGAAGGGCCCTCTTCTTCAAGGGCCCTTCTTGAAGAAGAGGTAGGCAAAGCAGGGGAAAGGGAAGGGGAGGAGGAGGAGGAAGGGGAGGACTGGCCTGCCGACAGTACACACAAGTCTTGAAATCAGTCCTGTTGTTAGACAGTAGCACACATAAACGCAGCAAACAAAAGCTACACGAGCCTACATGTAATTGGAGAAAGACGGAAATGCACACCAAAAGAGTGGCCGCCGCAGAATTCTGGGTATAAAAAATGAGTGAGCAGATGCTCTGAGTGTTCAGCTTCGTAGCGAGTGTTTACAAGCCCCTGTTTCATTTTGCAGTTTTGACGAAATGGCCAAATACGATCTCCCAGGAATAGTAGACTTCATTGTGAATAAAACTGGTCAGGAGAAGCTGCATTTCATCGGGCACTCACTTGGCACCACAATAGGTATGTTTCCAAACGCCAGTGTTTTACAAGGGTCAGAGCTTCGCAGGCATTCACCTTTCAACTGGAACAGAGTCACTGCCGTTTACTGTGCCCTTAATTTTCCGTCCTGCGCTGGACATGTCGTCCCGGTGCCCTAAGTGGCCGTGAACTTGAAATTCGGAGACTGGGTGTCGGGCAAATCTTTCCTCCATTTCTGGTTACAACAGCACTTTTGTAATGGGGATAGAATTTCCATGTGCCCCAAATCCAAAGCATTTCCAAAGAGTAAGTTTCCAGGTCCTCTCCGCGCTAAACTAGTAAAGCCTAATGACATGAAATATCCCTGAAGAATAAATATGTGTCAATCATACCTTCCTCACAACCCATTTGGGATTTTAAAAAATAGTAAAAGGGTGAGGTTATACTTACATTTGAATGAATTGGAAATATACGATCACTTTTTTTTTTTAAGATTTTATTTATTTGTTTATTTATTTATTTATTTGAGAGATAAAGAGAGCACATGAGAAGGGGCAGGGGCAGAGGGAGAGGGAGAAGCAGACTCCCCACTGTGCGGGAAGCCCAATGCGGGGCTCGATCTCAGGACTCTGGGATCATGACCTAAGCCGAAGCATACATTTAATCAACCGAGCCACCCAGGTGCCCCTACAGTCACTTTTTTTTCAGTTGAAACACAAAAGGATACATCAACTGGGCTTATCTATTTAGCATGTGATTTAGTATTTATGGAATAGCAATTAAATGCCAGCATTATGTAGAAAATTTTTTTCTCTATGTAGAAACTTTTTAAAAGTCCAAGATCCTACTCTTCGAAAACGTGCTTCCTAATGATTTTCTAGATCTTTTCAAAAGAAATAAAAAATTCAGCTCCAAATAAAAATTTAGAGGAATCCATCCTATGAATATTGCAAATTTGTTAGTGATCTTCCTCTAAAATTTCCAATTTTAAGGACACAGATTCAAATCAGGTCCGTCTGACTCCCCCCAGTGAAGGTGTTGGGTATGTGAAGGAACCGGATGGAGAGAAAAAACGACTTGAGTGAGGTCTAGAAAAGTAGGCAGGACATAGATATGTTCTTACATCTGATCTGCAAAGAAAACAGAAAATATCTGATCAGCATTGCTCTGCCTTGCACGTAGGTCATGAGTTTTTCAGTGGACATCCTCTGCATTTGGGGCAGAGCAATTTTTGTTATATGGGAAGGACCCACTCATTGCAAGACATTTGGCAATCCAGGCTCCGGCTCACATTGCTAGTCCGTGTGAGCACAGAACAAGTCACCTCCGCACACTTCCAGAGACCTTCTAGGGGGAGTATTAGACCAGTACACCAGTTTTGGTCTTTGTATCAATTGCTCAGCCAATTAATTCAAAGTCAGTTCTTTTTCTGCCCAAGATGGTTTCAATGTTTCAACAAGACTTTCAGAAAAAAAACAAAAGCAAGGGCATGCGCGCGCGCGCGCACACACACACACACACACACACACACACACACACAGTGTCAGGGTCCCAGGGAGGCATCTCAGGGAACCAAAATACACAGATACACCACATACTTGCCCGTGCAGTGCTGGTCTCCACCCTTCTCCTCACCGGGCTAGAAATGCGTGCTATGCTGTTGCTGACAAGTCCGAGCGGATAGAGACAGCTGGTCCTTACCAGGACCACAGGGGACTGAGGGAAATCAGGGAACATTCTGGAGGTTGGTCAGCATCCAGCGAAGCCCTGGAAGGGATGAAATCTCTTTGCACTGTGAGAAAAAAACAACTGCGGGATCACTGGATAATACCGCATCAAGAACTGATGCGCTCCCCTCCCGTGAACCGATTGTTTACTTCTGGAAGCTCTATGACTCACCCTGGCATCTCAGGGTTGGGGTAAAATGACAGCATTGCCAGCGCTTAGCCCCCGCCGAGGGATGAAGCTGTCCGTGGGACCCGTCGGCAGTGGCGACTCACGCAGCTTATCCCTCACTCTCCCCAATGAAGTCGAATTGTCCAGAATATGAGAAAAATGGACACGAGAGCAGACAGGACTAAGGGCAGATTATCTTTGCAGAACAACTCAGAAGAGTTTCTCAGCTCACCCGCGGGATTATTGCAACAGAAGGATAAAGTGTCAAAGCAGAGTCCCACTTTTGTTAGCAGAGACATTGCCTCAGTATTTCTAATTTTTACAAGATTGTCTTGTCTCCTGTTCTCTTAGGGTTTGTAGCCTTTTCCACCATGCCTGAACTGGCACAAAGAATCAAAATGAATTTTGCCTTGGGTCCTGTGGTCTCATTCAAATATCCCACGGGCATTTTTACCAGTGTTTTTCTACTTCCAAATTCCGCAATCAAGGTAGGCTCCTCATTTTCGCCAAAATGTCTCTGAGGACCCCATTTTGGATCATAGATCCTAACTATTTTAAAATCTATTATGAAGTGATAGTAGGAAAGTAGGAAATTTACATGAAATCTGTAGAAACCACATTCTGTGATCATGTGCTTTGTGTGGGTGCGGGTGTACGTGTGTCTGTGTGTGCATGTCTGTACTCACGTACGTGTCTACAATTCCCATATACAATTTACTATACTCAGTCATTAACAGACCTGAGTATATGTCAGAATTTCTAGCTGAAGTGAGAGCAATGTAGCTTAACGTCCACTCACAAGTTTTCGCGTTCCATTCTTATTCCACTTGGCAGGTCAATAAATTCACAATGCCCAAATGGAAGATATTTTTCAAGTTCCCTATAATCCCTGAGGTTTCTGACTTTGATGTTAGATAAGCCTGAATAACACACCCCTTCCTGTAGGGGAGCTTGCTTTAATTTACCAACGCTACGATTCCAAAACCTAAATGTCTTACAGCTCAATTATTCATTCAGACATTTATTGGTTATTCTCCAAGGGTTGAAGAAGTAGTTTGGTTGCCAATTATGAATTTAGGACTTTATCCATCAAAAGTCTTTTTTTTTTTTTTTTTCTGTTTGCTTTTTGTTTCTCTAAAAAGGTCACTGCCACGATAAACGTAGTATTTTGGCAACATCGCCCCCTTCAATTTGGGGTGTCGGCTAAAATAGATTTTGGCCAAAATTAAATCAAGGAGACCGATAAGGATTTCGCAGTAATTCATACAGAAAATGAGGCCCTGGCTTAGGGTGAAGGGGTGGGAATGGAAAAAAAAAATATTTGTGAGCTAACACAAGGGTGAATTTCCATACAGCCTAATGATTGGTTTCACAGTTTTATTGTGTTGTTTACTATAAGCTCAAGTGATGCAAGTTCCCTTTTGTGTGGTTGATAGTTGTGTTGCCAAAGTGTGTTGACATCAGTTAGTTTGGGATGTTTTCTACATTTGGGCAGAGTTGAGCAGACAAAATAGTTACATGACATTTGGAGGTAGACATGTCTATCTCTAAATACATCATTTTTACAATATATGGCTTTGCGGGCATAGGTGGGGTCTGAGGCTTATCTCAGTTTCCTATTACCTACTGTCAGATTTCTTGCCCCTTTCAGTCCCATCCCTGATCCCTCCCACCACTTCATGTCTGTGGCCAGTCCTCCCATCAGGGCACCCCTCCCAAGCTTACTCTCTTAAACCCTACATGTTTTAACCTCGATGCATCCCATGATATCAAGTATTTTCTGTCCAGTGATCCTCTCCCTCGGTACGCCATGGTCCACTTTCCAGTCCAAGAACTGGCCCCACTGGGATGCTGCTAAAAAGATGCTGTGCACACGGGTAGTAGGGGAAACCCTGCTTTTCCCTCCTAGTCAAGGCAATGCCTGGCCATAAGGAGAAAATGTTCTGCCTCTCTTGCCAGTTAATGAGAAATGAGAAACATAGGCAGTCACTGATTGGACGGAATAGGGGAGCTCCACCATGGAGAAGCGAATTTGGGGTTTAAGAGCCTGACTGCAATCTCTTTTTAAATTATATTTGTTGATCTTCCCTGGATAGAGATGGAATCATAAATATTTCCTTTTCCCAAATGACTTAGTCTCCTTGGCAGAAACAGCAAATACAAATGGAAATAGATCTCTAAGAATCCTTATTCTTGGGATGAAGGGAATATCAAGAAGCCTGAAAACAGTTCTTGAAAGGATAATTATTGTTTATTTTTACAGGGTATTTTTGGTACCAAAGGTGTATTTTTAAAGACGGGAAAGGAAGCCTCCCTCAAAATCTGCAACAATAAAATATTATGGGTGATATGTAGTGAACTTATGTCCTTATGGGCTGGATACAACAAGAAAAATATGAATATGGTATGTATAATGATTATGGGGCCATTTGATGCTTTAAGAGATTCCAGCTTTTTTTGATTCACTTTGATGTGTCTATCACACATACTAATATGGTTTTCTAAAGCGTAAAGGCAGAGATTTGCTATGCCTAGCTTGGGTGTTGAATGAAGCATGAATGTGAAAACTGGGGGGAAGAATAGGGAGGTACATCCTTCCATCCCTGGTCGTATTAGGAAAACAGATGTCCATCATGGGTAGAAGTTTCACACGTTCCCTATCAGCCACCATTACTATAGTCAATTTGATTTTAAAACTGATACCCTGCATTAAAAAAAAAAAAATCCCAGAAAAGAAGAGAAGTCCAAATAAGCATTGAATTTATTTCCTGTGTGCCTTCCTTTGTTGGGTGACTTTGGCCTCAGATAAAACTCCTCACTTAACTTGGAAAGCACAAGACAGAATGGAAGGGAGAGAATCCTTCTCCCTCAAAAGAGGAGCAATCCTGTTTCATCAATTATTTGTTTCCTGTGACGGAAAATTCAAGAAGGAGGAGGAGTGTACATCTGCAGGCTACCGTGGTTGGATGGTTAGTTCTGTCGCATTGCATATGGCGGCCAATGAGGCTGATACAGTGAAGCCAGTCCCCAAATGGCTCTTCTTGGCCAGCCTGACATGAACTCCTATTTACCTAGATGATTTGGCCTCGCCATTTCCCAAACCCCAGCTCTGGTTTGCTACTTCTTAGAACACTCGTTCTCTGCTTCTGGGAGGTATAGTTTCTTTCCCTGGCTGATTTTTGCTATAATATGTTTTATTTCCCTTCAGAGTCGAATGGACGTGTATATGTCGCATGCTCCCACTGGATCATCAATGCAGAACATCCTGCATATCAAACAGGTAGTGTCTTTGTCATGGAAGGCTCTTCCAATGTTATTGCAGCACATCTGAAAGGAGAGAGTTTGCAGGTCTACCCCCAAGAAGCTTTGAAACCATCCTCTACTTTGTCTCGGTCACCATCTTTGGTTTCATTTCCCCAAACTTTAAGGGAAAGGACAAGATATGGTACAGACCAAGTAGGTGACATAAATGAATCCCATCTTAGATGGGAGCTTGTAAAACAGACCCTGAGCTGAAGCAAGAGGTAACCGGGGAAAGCCTCAGGGGATCGAACCTTCCCTGGACAGACAACTACCCAAGGTTTGACTTCCCCCTAGGGAGTCCTGATTTCCCCTTAGCTGTCCCTTCAAACCAAGGGTGATCATTGCTTCCCTCTCTGTTGGCCTTGTGCTTCTAGTGGTAAAAATGTGTTTGTATCCTTCTGGTGATCCAGGAGCCTTATTTTCTTCCCAGGGCACAGTGGTTTTCTAAGATTTATTGTTAACAGTTGTGATTCTTACTCTGATGATTTTTCTAAAAAACATGTATTTCAGCTTTATGGATCTGATGAATTCAGAGCTTATGACTGGGGAAGCGAAGCAGAAAACGTGCGTCACTACAATCAGGTGAGCTGCTTGGAATGGCCCCAGAAGGGTGGCTTTGAGACATGATAATAAGAAATTATTGGAGAGTGAAAAGATTCCTAGCTGACAATTGGTGGCATTCTCATTGATAGAGTTTTTTAAGAAGTGACTAATTTAAATATGCGTCGACTGCAGAACATCTAAAAATAAATAGAACAGAAATAAAAGAAGCGTGTCTGAAGGAATTTAAATATTTTATAATCCCTCCACCCAGAGAACACAGGATGTGTCAATGTTTTACTGCATTTATTCCAATCTTCTCAGTGTTGCTGTTTCACACAATTTTTAATCTTGCTTTTTCATTTACAGTTACGTAAGACCTAGCCAATGAGGTGGTTTTTAACATAATTTTGTTGACTATATAATAATGAAAATTGTTTCATAAAAATCTATAAAAATGTATAGGAAAAATGAATACCCGGTTCTTGATATCAGCAGAAGAAAATATAGGATCCCACATGAAAATTAAAAGAATGTTATGCACGCATGAAAAGTTGAGCCTTTAGTCTCTTTTTAATCTTTTATTAAAAGATTTTATTTATTTATTTGACACAGAGAGAGAGAGAGAGCACAAGCAGGGGGAGCAGCAGAGGGAGAGGGGAGAAGCAGGTTCCCCACTGAGCAGGGAGCCCGATGTGGGACTCGATCCCAGGACCCTGGGATCATGACCTGAGCCGAAGACAGTCGCTTACCCAACTGAACCACCCAGGTGCCCTTTTAATCTCTTTTTTTCCATCTGACTTTTCACACTAAAATTTGTAGACTCATTTAGCCCTTCTGTACCTGTGATAAATCCTGTTGCCACTACTACTTTTCTCAAATTCAGGAGCTGGGCTTCTCAATATGAACCAAACACATTGAATTAAATTTTTCCAATGTTTTCCCAGACTGATATACTTAAGACTATTTATTAGTGCAAATACAGATCAATTAAGTTGTTTCTGAGCATCAAAACAGCAATCAGACCAGTCAGTTTTTCCCTAATGGATTGAATTGTTAGACAAATGATCCTACTAGCCCTTAGGACAACTAAGAGAGTTATGTATATTTTTATTACTTTTTAAGCTTGATTAAGGTGTAATTTACATATAATAAATAAAATTCACAAATTTTCCAATTCAATGAATTTTGGCATATACACATTCATGTAACCATGCCACAATCAAGATAGAGAAGTTTCCACTACCCCCAGACGTTTTCCCCTGCCCCTCAGACTATATATATTCACAGTTGCATATACTTGCAAATGCTTAGAATAAGGCCAAAAACAAACAAATAAACAAACAAACAGCAACAACAAATGTGAAAACAATTACCTTCAGAGAGGGGAAGAAAGGCAGACTGAACTGGGGGGAACGTGAAGGAATTAAGGAGGCTCTCAATTTGGATTTGACTTACTTCTTTTTTCTTCCATTATTTTTAATGAGCACATTATATTTATATATTGTTTCCGTTCACAAGAAAGTGAAACAAAAATGTCACCCATACACTTAAGACCATTGTTAGTCAAGCTCTTTCTTTTTCAGCTTTATTGAGGCAAAACTGACAAATAAAATTATAAGATTGAAGGATCCAACATACTGACTCAAGTATGTGGGAGTGTCAGTGTCCTCAGAATTTCTCAATTCGATCAGCTTAATGCTGGTTCCATCCGAGTCCCAGCTGATCCTGTTTGCTTTGAGTATGATTTTAGGTCATTTGAAGTCAATTGTTATTATATCCTCGCCTCATTACTTGGTCATCTTCTTAAGTTCCCAGTCCAATCTTTGAGCCCATCGCAGTTTACCAAGAATGAGGGGACTCACCCGTGTAAGCTCCACAGGCATAGAGATTTCCTTCTGTTTTGTTCACCAGGCAGAGGACTTGGCACTCCCTGAGTCCTTAACACTTACTTTCTGCATGAATGAAATTTCTTAATGTCCCTCTTATGCACCTTAAAATGCCTCTGTCCCCTTGATTCTCTTCTTCCTTCCTCTCTCAGAAAATGAAGGCACATTTATTTCCCAAGTTCGTGGGCCTGTGCCCTTTGCCCCATCTCTTCTCCTCTCCTCTTCCTCCTGGCTCTCTTTACCCTCTTAAATAAACTGCTGTTCCTTATGAAAAACAAACAAAAAAGCCTTCCATCAACCTACAGATTCTATCATTCATCATTCCAGCCCTCTCGTTTTAATCAACATTTTTTAGTATTTAGAAGGGCTGAGTTTCTCCACTTCTGCCCCTCCCCCACTCACTCCTGAACCTCGGAAAATGTAGTTTGGGTCTTCGTCTTTCTATTACAGTGACTTTATTTAAAGTTTTCTGTGGCTTTTGACCACCAAATCCAGTGGCCTGCTCTTGCCTTCGAATGTATGTTCTGTGATCCCTCCCAGACCCCTTGCCATTCACTCCCCCAAACCCGGACTTCCATAATGCGGTGATCTTGAGTTTTCCCTTACCTTTTTGATTGCTTCCTTCATCCTCCATCAACACTGGCTGCTTTCTATTGCCCCCACTCACAAATTATCAGCCCTCTTCCAAGATCCTTCACACCTCTCTCTCTTTCTCCTTTGGTGAATGTAGTCCACTCTATAGCTTCAATTATCCCTTCTCTGGACCATCCCTACTGCGTGTCTAGATTGTTCCAGGATCTACCACCAGCCTATTCCTTCCTCAAGACATCCCAGACTGATGGCCCTTACAGTTACCCTAAGACAGAGCTCTGAGAAATGACCCTGCCTCATCCCCCAAACTTCTAAAAGATGTCAAAACACCTTAGTCTAGACCTTAGCTGTCTCCAATCTTCTATCCTCCTGCATTCTCTCACACAATTTCTTCCCGGGGTTCACTGGACAGCTTGCCATTATGACCATGGTGTACATGTTCTTGCTACCTGCTAGGAAGGCCTCCTACCCTCATCCCTATGTGGCAGAATGCAACCGTGCCTCACGAGTCATTTCGAATGACTTCTCTTTCTAGGAAGCCCCCAGTCAGAAGTTGTTTCTTCTTTGCCTTCACTGCCATTGTATTTGGGGAGCGTTTGGGGGCATTCGACTTACCCTACTTTGTAGGCAAATATTTGTGGACCTATCTTGCGTCATTTCTTCACACTCCTTGAAGATACGGACCATCACAGACGTTCTTTCTACTTCCCTCGGTGCCTGACAGAGCTGCGGCCGTAGTCAGTACTCATTTTTCAGCCCCTCTGCGTATCTGAAGCCAGCCGTTGCCATGAGGAACTTTCTCTCACGAACGCTCTTTCTGTCTCTTCTGTAGAGCCGTCCCCCGCTCTATGACTTGACTGCCATGAAGGTGCCTACTGCTATGTGGGTTGGTGGCAATGACGTCCTTGTGACGCTCCCGGATGTGGCCAGGGTAATCCCCCAAATCAGGAATCTCCGGTACTTCGACCTCTTGCCTGACTGGAATCACTTTGATTTCATCTGGGGCCTGGACGCTCCTCAGCGGGTGTATCGTAAAATCATAGCCTTGATGAAGTCATACTCCTGACCGCGACGAATCTCCTTCTTGGTTAGAAGTTGCTCACCAGCCCAGGGGAGGCTTTGGGAAAGAGATTCATCAGCAGGGAGGCCTTCTCTGGCATCCTTCAACTCGTTTGCTGTTGGCTGAGGGGTTCCCTTACCCGTCATCCCGGCTAGGAATTATTTCAACAGTGTTGCTCTTCAGCTGAGAAGCGTGCACACCCGAAATCTCCAACCCCTTCGCCTCAGTCAGGGGTAGGGCCCATTTCTCATCTCTGCAAAATATGTACTTGGGAGAGTACTTCAAAGAGGCCTTTTCTTGCCTCTTTTGTTATGACTTGTTAAAGTCAATTTCTTAGAAGGAGAGACTTTGTAAAGGCAGCCATTTGGAAATACATTTTGGGTGGCTGTGATCTTACGGCCTGTTCAAAATCACCATCAGGGCCAGAGACTTGATGGCCGTCTATAAACAGGCCATGAAAATAAGCTCTGGCCCACATCCAGCGGGAAAGAGAACAGCACACTGGAAAAAACTAACATAATGGAAGTATTCCTGGGAATCACTAGGCAGGGTATGCTGAATTACAGATTATTCTGAAGTTACGACACATAAGAAATAATCCCCTCTCGTCTTGCTCTGAAGATAAGTTAAACTGATCACCAGCAGTGTCTTCATGGTCAAAGTGGGATTTATCCTATTGCTTGCACCCAAATGACATTTAAAGCAGCTTCCAGAAAGCCTATGGGAGGCACTAGGAATATTCGAAGTCTTGCTCTATTTCATTCTCTAAATGATGCCAGATGTTGATTCTAGGATTTAGTACGGAGTTCCTAGAGCAGCGTGAAGTTTTGTGTCTGTTTCTGGATTCCTGAGCGGTAGATACTTGGAAAAGTTCTTTACCTTCTGTGAAGATGCCATTAATGGAAAACTGTTTACGACCCTCAAGGAATCATAAATAGATGATATACATACATACCTCCCAGTTAATTTTAAACAATGTAAATTAGCCCCCTAATATTTGTATGTCGTACCATGGTCTTTTGGATGTCAAATACCACATAATCATTCTTTAATAAATAATTCATACCTCATCATTTTTAACCTTAATTTTAATGTCTTTCAAAAGAATAACAATTTTAAAACACTTGGAAAGCCATTTGAAGTGCAAATTCTTCCGTATTTGTATAACTTTTATTTATCAAGATTAGACTATCTAAGTTTATCAGTTTTTAGTGAGTTTTATGGAGCGCTTCCAAAGAGTAAAGTGCAGTTTTCTTTTCTCTTTTTTTAATTTAAATTCAACTAGCCAACATATAGTATAGCATCAGTTTAAGATGTAGTGTTCAATAATTTATCAGTTGCATAGAACACCCAGTGAAAATGTAGTTTTCATACAAACAATACAGTCTCTCAAAGTCACATTTAACCAAATTAATCAAAATGCATTAAATAATATATTATAGCAAATAGAACAGGCATAAGTAAATCCGAGAACAGACATCAAACTCTTAGTAAGCTTACAGTTCAACCGGAGGGAATGGAAAGATGTGGCCATAATAGATGAGCCTGTTCATTATGAATATTTAAGAGGCATTGGACATCAGTTAAGATACCTACAGAGAGAAAAGAGGCATTGGGTACTGTAGGAATCTAGTTCAGCGGAGGTCCGTTGAGAAAGCTCCTAGAGGATTTGTCTAATTCGGCTATTACGACGAGCGATCTTGAGGAGCTCAGTGGTTCCCAGCAGCGATCAGTCCTTTCTCGTGTGCTCGCAGCCCTGCAGTTTGACTGGGGCGGCTCTGCCCTGCGCTGGGATCACCAGGGCCTGGCTCATCCCTGTGGTTTGGGTCCTGGTCTGCTGCACATGCCAGTTCATTCTGGAAGGACTCTGTTCTTCCCGGGGTAGATCGCAAGAGCAGGAGAGGACTGGCTAACTCAGAGCAGCCTGTCTACAACTCTGCTGGCTTCCCAGCTGCTCCTGCACCTTTCCCTGCCTCCAATCACACAGCCAAGCCTGTCCCCTGTTGGGTGGGGGCGTCGGCCTCGCCTGCTGGGAGAGGAGACTCAAACCACGGGACAAAGACCGTGCATTCAGAATGCTGTGATACAGGAGTGCAGAAGTGGGAAAGAATCCATCCTCCCACACACATGCACAAAACTCAAACCATCAAAATAGGCAATACAATAAAAAGTAAGTCCCTCTCCCTGCCTTGGCTCCGGGCCCCACAGTCTCCCCTTCAAAGACAACTCACTCTTACCAGTGTTTTTTAGTACTTTCCATGGATTGTACCACACATATTCAAATAGATCCATAGATACTCATTGGGTTTTTTCACCTCAATGTACCATACTATACCTACTTCTTCACATCTTGCTTTGATCACTTAATATATCTTGGAGACCTTTCTCTGTCAGTTGCTTTAGAACATTATTCTAGACTACATGGAAATTCATTATCAACAGAGATTCAGATGGATTAGGATCTTTTGTAATCACACACACTGCCGTAAAGAATATCATACAGAGAGGGCGCCCGGGTGGCTCAGTCAGTTAAGCATCTGCCTTGGGCTCAGGTCATGATGCCAGGGGCCTGGGATCGAGTCCCACATCAGGCTCCCTGCTGAGCCTGCTTCTCCCTCTGCCACTCCCCCTGCTTGTGTGTGCTTTCTCTTTCTGACCAAGAAATAAAAAAAAATCTTTTAAAAAATTATCGAGCTATACCTTTGCAATGTGTGCACTTTTTCTGTTATGTGCATTGTAGTTCAATAAAAAGTATGTTTTAAATACCCTAAGCTTTTCTGCTTTAAATCAACAAGCTATGAAGTACAGAAGGAAAGAATACCTTTTACCAATACCACTACTTTTTTTATTTTTTGTTCTGCATATGGTAGCAAATACATTGACTATGATATGTCTGAGTAATAGTTTATTTTTTGCTAGGAGTTTTATAGGAAATACCTCATTTAAAACTTAAAAGCCTATGGGATAGAACTATGGTCACATGAGACACAGAGAATAATGAGATATAAAAGCCGACTTTCCCTAAGATTGCACAAGTGAAGGAGTCACGATATTAATCCAGGATGTCTGATAGTATATATAAATATATACATATTTATATATATAAATGTGTTCAAATGGTATATAAATGTGATTGCGACACCATGGAGAAAGTCATATTTTTACTACCCTAGACCACAATTACTTGGAAAATTAAGGCAAGAGATGAGAAAATGTTTGCGGGTTTTGGGGGGAGGGAGGTTGTATTTTTTGTAAACTCTAACCATCAAATTGAGATGAGAAAATAGAACTACCCTATGACCCACCAATCCTGCTTTTGGGTATATATCCAAAGGAAGGGAAATCACTATCTCAAGAAGATATATGTACTTCCATGTTCATTGTCGAATTAGTCACGAGAGCCAAAACATAGAAACAACGTAAGTGTCCATCGACAGATGAATGGATGAACCAAATGTGGTACACACACACGCGGTAAAATAATACTCAGCCATAAAGAAGGAAATCCTGTCATTTGTGACAACGTGGATGGACCTTGAGGGCCTTATATTAAGTGAGATAAGTCAGACAGAGAAAGACATACATTGCATGATCTCAATTATTTTCGTAGGAACAGAGTAGAATGGTGGTTGCGGCGTATGGGGGTTGGTGAGGGGGAGATGGAGAGATGTGGCAAAGGGCTCAGACTTTTAGCTAAGGTGGAAAGTCCTAGGGCATGTCCACGGTGGTTGACAATACCGTAACGTGTGCTTAAAAGTTGCTGTGAGAGCTTTAGTGTTCTCACCATAACAACAAAAGAGTAATTGTGTGAGATGAAGGATGTGTTAACCTTATTTGTGGTAAACATTTCACAATATATAAGTGTATCGAATCATCACATTGTATATCTTAAACTTACACAATGTTTTATGTCAGTTATATCTCAATAGGCTGAATAAAAAATTTAGATGAGTGGAAGATTGCTAGTCAGGTCAATTATAGCACGTTTTTCATCACCAGAATCACTTCCAAGTAAGCATAGAATCTAGCAATCCACTGATGCTGAACTTGGTTAGAGACTTTGTAATATGAAGTTATCGAAAATTTGGTAATGTTTCTCCTTTTTTTTCTTACCCTTACATTTACACAAAGCAAAAAACTCATAACCCCATAACAGACTCATTAGGGAACTATACTTTCTCAAGCCTGAATATCCCATTAATATTTTGTATAGAACAAAGTAAATAATAGCATTAATTTCTAGTATAAATCCATGTCACATGTAAAGTCTTCGGTGAATTTCTTTGAGGAGGTATAATTAGTTTCAGAGAGGTGAAACTGGACTAAAATAATGGCTTTTCAAGACTCATTAATCTAAAAGCAAGGAAGTTATCTCACCACCCAGGGCCTTGGTCAGATCTGACCACTTCCCCCAGTCCTCCTGTGCAAAGCTCATCCACACCTTCCAAAGTCTGGCTCAAACGCCACCATTTCTGAAAAGATTTCCTTGAACTTCACGCCCCCAAATTAATACTTCTTCTTCTAAATCACTTTTTATTTTGCTCCTGAATTATCTCTTTAGTCTATCTCCCTAATCAATGGAGCTTGAGAACAGGAGCTAGGTGTTTCTTAGCTTTTAACTTTTTAAAATCTTTATTTTGAAATAATACAGATTGCTGTGAAATTGCAAAAATAGTACAGAAAGTTCCCACATACTCCTCACTCCATTTCCCCCAAAGGTAATGTCTCACATGACTATAGTGTGTGCTCTCAAAACCGTGAAGTTGACCTTGGTATAATCCACAGAACTTATTCAGATCTCACCATGCCCTCCCGTGTGTGTGTGTTTGTGTGCGTGTGTGTGCGTGTAGTTCAACACGTTATCACATGAGTAGATTGTGTAAGCACCACTACAATTAAGATACAAAACTGCCCATCACCACAAAAGTTTCCCTGGAGCTTTCTCTGCACAGTTAACAACCACTCCCACCACTCCCCAGCCCTCCTTGAACCTAATCCGCACAACCTCTAATCTGTTCCTCATCTCTGTAACTTTGTGTAAATGGAATCTTGCGGTCTGTGACCTTTTGATAGTGGCTTGTTTCACTCACCTGAGAGCCATCCAAACTGTTAACTGCTAAAGTGTATCACATTTGCTCCTTTTTTTTTTTTAAGATTTTATTTATTTATTTTGACAGAGAGAGAGAGATCACAAGTAGGCAGAGAGGCAGGCAGAGAGAGTGGGGGAAGCAGGCTCCCTGCTGAGCAGAGCGCCCAATGTGGGGCTCGATCCCAGGACCGTAAGATCATGACCTGAGCCGAAGGCAGAGGCTTTAACCCACTGAGCCACCCAGGCACCCCGCATTTGCTCCTTTTTATCGCTGAGAAACATCCAGGGTGTGGGTCCACTATGGTTTAACTATTTACCCACTGAAGGACTTCTGGGTTGTTTCCAAGTTTGGGGCTTTACCTTTTAACTTTCCAGTGCTTAGCAAGGTGACTTGAATGCAGAAAACATTCAGTCCAGGTTCATTGATTTGAATTACTTGCTAGTCCCACCCGATGCTGAATTCTGTGCTGACACCCGCTCTACATGTTGCCCTGAGGGGAAACGTCAGTTTCTCCGCGTTTCCATGGACTTCACTCTTATCTTCATCTGATACTCAGAGATTGCAAAACATCCGTGTGGTTTTCATTCCATTTTAGAGTTCTGATGTGAGTTAAGAAGTGCTTCGCGGTCCAGTGAAAACAGATTCCTGGTATTCACACCTTGGTGGTTATGAAATACTCCCCCAGCTGATACAAGGTGTGACAGGAGCTCTTATCTCATCAAAATCTCCATCAGCATCATCGCAGCCCCCACAGAGCGAGTCCAAACGAAAAGAAGCAGCATGACAATAATATTGTGCCATCATTAAAAATTTCAGCCAAAAAAAAAAAAAAAATTTCAGCCAAGTATAAAGGCGCCAATACTTTTTTTTTCAGTGACTGCTACCTTTGTTTGCCATTGAAAAAAAAATGATGATAAACACTTAAAAATGACCTTCGTGCTCTGCCACCATCACCCCTCCCCAGACAAAGATCCCTGGAAACTCTGCTGTAGATAAAAACACCTGGTCCTGGACTCTACCAAAACATCTTATCAGCCGTGTGGGCGGCAAAGCTCCAAACACAGAAGACAGAGGACAACCAATCAGCACTGGGATGGAACAAAGGAAAACCTGCTAACCACCTAAGCCGCGAGATTTGCCACAGGGATATACAGAAACTACGTAAGTTTCAATATTCTAATAAAATAATATAATTTATACTACTAAAAAGTACATGCGTATGATAGAAAACTAGAAAAATGCAATATTATAAAAATTGTTTCATATTAAGTCAGTCCTTTAAATGGAATTTTAGGCATTGGTGTACTACATACTTGTATTTCCAACAGTTTAAGGTTTCAAAAGGCAAATATAGGAAGAAGTTACATAGTTGCAAAAAAAAAAAAAAACCACCCTTAGCTCTTTTCATATTGAAAAAACTCAGTTATTCTAAGTAATCAAAGATCTGATAAAGACAACGTGAAGTATAGGAAGTATTTAATTTAATTTATTTTAGAAGACGCAGAATATTTGCTTCTGAGGCAGATTACATAAAAGGTAAAAAAAAACCATGTTATAATCTTTTATTAAGAGAGGACCGATAATCTAAGACATGCTGTGATTTTAACAGAGAGAAAATTACAGTCTAGCTTTGTATCAGCCCATCGCTGAGACAGTCTAGCAAGTGGTTGGTACTCAGGAGATGCTCGTCATACTGAGGTTGCCAGCTGGGAAAAAAATGATGAAGTTCCCACCCCAAAAGCTTCTTGGGAAAATCCCTGGTAAAGTCCCTGAGGGAAAACTATCTTCGCCATAAAAAGTTCCTTGACCCTTCCATTGCCGTCTATTCCATCCTTACCCTCTCCCCTCTACCTCCAAACTGAAAGGATTGGACTATTTGAACTCTAAAGCACCTCCTGGTTCCTTTTCCTATGGTCCTAGCTCTTTCCTGTCTAAATTGTCCTCATCTGTCATCAACCACCAGAGAGAGAACCACATGAGCACAGGAACTTACCTTCAGATCTCAGCAAGACCTGCAAGGAGATTCGACCATAGCCCACGCCCAGTAAACGATACCCCACCAATTTTCCATTGCTGATTTGCATTCTTCCTGAATGAAGAGGAAGGTCTCTCTCCCAATCTTGTCGACCCATCCTCTGTAGAGGATGTAGAGAACATACTCTGGAGAACATACTGTCAAAGACACAGAAGGGAAAATGGGTTTGGTTGTTTTTGTTTGTTTGTTTAAGATTTTTATTTTCAAGTAATCCTCACACCCAAGGTGGGGCTTGAACTCACAACCCTGAGATCAAGAGTCGTGGGCTCCACGGACTAAGCCCGCCAGGAGCCCGGAAGCAGAAGGGAAATTGTATCACATTCCTCAAGGGGGGCCTCATACAGAGCTAAGCAAGAAGCAGAGTCATCCCTGAATGTCCAGACTCTTCCATAATTTTAAGTAGGGTGGTGTTCTACCAAGGCAATATTTCTCAAGTTTTTGTCATTCACATTTCTCATTCACAATGCTTGCTATATCGGCACGCCATCCATAAATACTGCTTATTCAAAAGTGTCAGAATCAATTCTTGTATTTTTTTTTAAAAGAAACTTCCTGCCGGGGTGCCTGAGTGGCTCAGTCAGTGAAGCATCTGCTTCGGTTCAGGTCAGGATCCCAGGGTCAAGATCCCGGGGTCCTGGGATCGAGTCCTGCACTGGCTCCCTGCTCAGCGGGAAGCCTGCTTCTCCGTCTCCCACTCCCCCTGCTCCTCCCCCTCCCAATCCCCCTGCTTATGCTCTCTCTCTCTCTGTCTCTCTCAAATAAATAAATAAAATCTTAAAAAAAAAAAAAAAGAAGAAGAAAGAAACTTCCTGCAGCTACTATAAATGGAAGGAGAGGTATTATTTGCCAAAACTTGAAAGTCACTAGAAACATAATAACAATACAAAACATAATTGGTGATAAAATAGATACCATGACTAGTCAGGGCACTAGAGTTTTAGGACTTCTTTTCTTTTGTTAATTGTGCTCTTTGCCAGGGAGATGAGCAATGGCTAGAAACAAAGACATAAGCCAAAGTTAGAGTCTCACCTTCTGACATTCAGAAGGTTGAAAGAAAAGAAATTTTTTTAAGGTTTTATTTTTAAGTAATGTCAACACCCAACGTGGGGCTTGAACTTACGACCCTGAGACCCAGAGCTGCATGTTCTACTGACTGAGCCAGCCCCATGCCCCAGAAGGTTGAAAGAAATTTGGTAGGGAGACATGGTAGGATGTATAATGGCCCCCCCAAAGATGTCCGCGTCCTAATCCCAGAAGCCTGCGAACGTGTTACCTTCTATGGCAAAAGAGACTTTGTACCAGTCACTACGTTAGGAAACTGGAAGTGAGAATTTTCTTCTGGGTTATCTGGGTGGGCCCAATTGAAGCACAAGGGTTCTTATGACAAGGAGGCAAGAAGGTCAACGTCAGAGAAAAGAAATATGACCTTGGAACACCCGGAAATGGTGTGATGTGCTTGGAGCCGAGAAACGCAGGCAGCCCCTTGAAGCTGGAAAACATAACAAAGCAGATTCTCTCCAGAAGTCTTCAGAAAGAATGCGGCCGGACCAGCACCTTGATCTCAGCTTCCTGACCTTGATCTTGGCTTTCAGAACCATAAGAGAATAAACGTACGTGACTTTAAACCATGACGTTTATGGTCGTTTGTTAACAGTCGCAATAGGGACTGAGTCTCCCATCCTGTGATTCTGTGTTAACTCCTCTGTATGATTTAGTAGCCTATGCAGCAGCTAAAATCTCCCATAGTCCCAGGGGAGTCTATCCCACGCTTGGGGAAACAGTGCCTAAGGAACTCCATTGAGTTGTCGGGGGGAAAAAGGTAGCCATAGATTAAAGCAAGTGAGGAAGAATTGGGGCCTGAGGCAGTGAAGCTGGTTGCTGGATTACAGGGAAAGCTGTGTGTGGCCAGTGTGCTGCTTCCTGTCCTACTTCAGTCCTCGAGCTGGCCGACAGCATTCCTGAATCAGCCCTCCTTCAGCAAATGAACTCTGCCCTGAGGTAGGCCATCCCTACGGTTCTTTCTGCTCCTAAACTGCACTGCCTTTCTCTGGATTAAAATAAGCTTGGGAATAGTCTTTTAAATTAAAAAACGAACAAACAAACAAAAATTTATTTTGTTTTTGTTCAATTGCAAAAGTAAAATCTGTTTATTATAGATATTTTAGAAAATAGACACTAACAAAGAAAATAATAAATAACCAAAATCCTTACCACACTAACAAAGAAAATAATACATAACCAAAATTCTCACCGCCAAAAACTTCTTGGTTCATATTTTGATAGATTTCTTTCTGGTCTTATTTACATTCAGTAAATATTATTTAGCAGCCTTTATCTTCCCCGTTGAAACATATTATGTTTCTATGTTACTATCTTCTTACAATAGATCTGTAATGATTGAGTAGTACTCTGCTGTGAGATTGAGCTAGATTTTCTGTAACCATTTCCCTCACCTGGCTACTTAGGCTACTTTTGTTTGTCACCGATGGGTCCTAGAAATAAATTTCTGAACTAAGAATATTTAGTTTTGGGGGTGCCTG
>CM052894.1:68275277-68359195 GCA_028534135.1 Potos flavus | reverse complement strand
AGAAAATTCTGGGATGCACCCAGGCTTTGGAATCAAGTGTTCTGGGCCAGTGGTTCTTAAACATTAGAGTGAATCAGAATGTCCAAAGGAATTTGGTATAACACAAATTGATGGGCCCCCTCCTCAGAGTTCCCAATTCAATCCTTTTGGTCCAGGGCCCACACTTTGGGAGGCATTGTTCTAGTCCAATCTCTACATGAAAGGCAAGGAAAATGAGTACTGGAGAGGGCTGGTTGGTTCTTCTAAGATAACATCAGTAAGTGGGGAAAAGAAGGGACACCTTTCTATATCTTCCAGAGTCAAGGAATCTACGTGTTACTTTTGGATCATTGAGAGTACAGCCATACAGAACTGAACTCAAAAGACACTGTTTTTTCCTTAGAGCGAAATCATTCGACATCAAGGCTATCCTTGTGAGGAGTATGAAGTTGTGACAGAAGATGGGTACATCCTTTCTGTTAACAGAATTCCTCAAGGCCTACTGCAACTTAAAAAGACAGGTATGGCTCACCGCCATGCCATCCCAATATGGCAGCCTTCTCTGTAGTAATGATTTCCTTGTGGTTTGAGTGTGTCGAGGGGAGTCTGGATTCTTGTTAGAGACTGGGGCCCATTGTTTGGCCCTAAAGATAGTTTCACTCCCCCCATCCTCCCCATCACCACCACCCCATTTACCCCAAATATTCCCAATGATCTCAAAGAAACATAGTGTTTGCTTTAAAAAAAAAAAAAAGACCTTCAAGAAAGGTCCATTTCTTGACCCCTTCTCACATTTAACCCGTTCCCCAAACCCCTCTTATATATTCTAGAATATCCACTGATGGTCTCTTGAACAGACCATGCCAACCCCTGCTCATGAAGAATCCAAACTCCAATATGGCACCTGGCGCCCAGTCCTGTGTACTCTATATTCCCCATCCAAAAAGCACTTCAAGTATTTGAGATGTTGCCCAGCTTTTTGCTGAAGTTTTTTAAGAAATCAGGCAATAGATATACATTTTTTAATTTTTTGATACATTTCTTCAATTCATGCAATCCCATTTTTTTCTATATGGGATTTTCAGCTACTGGTGGCTTTTTAAAAATATTCACCTTCATTACCAATGAAAGTGTGCTCGATTCCTTTGAATTCTCTAGCTCTACGTTTATAGCAGCAACTATAGTGTTTGTCATGAGTACAGACAATATAGTTTCACACCGTGTTCTTTGTAAACGCCAGCTAGGATGCCATGGGCTTTATTTGCATTCGTCTCTCTTTCACAATAATCTGAAGAAACTGCTGCTCACAGAGGTTAAGTAACTTGTCCAGAAGTTCTGTGCTAGCACTTGCTAGAATATTGCAAAATCTGTGCTCAAATCAAGACCTGTCTGCCAAAATTATTCCAATTTATATGCGTGCAGCTCTTTTTAAACCAGCTTTTTTTTTTTTTTTTTTAAATATACCAGCTGCACAGCTGTGCTTTCTATCAGCCCAGCCTGCTCCAAACTTGGTGCGTTTGAAGGAGCCCCTTGCCGCCTATTAGGATCTGGCCCCTTAGCCTGCTTACATTCCCTACAGCACTTACCACCTGGTAGGATAGATAATTTGCTGGTTGATTATCTGTCTCCCGCAACCAGAATGTAAACTCACTGGAAGCTAGGACTTTATCTATTTTATTGAAAGCTATACAGCCAGTGCCTAAAAGAATGCCATGCACATTCTAGGTGCCAGTACATTTATGTGGAGTGAATGAATGAATGAATTTTATACAAATAAACAGAGAGCCTGGAGATGTAAAGAGAACTTTCACTGAGCCCCACAAATTGTAGGAGGTGAGCAAGGCACACCTCTCCCAAGCAATCGAGTGACCGTGTCAGTGCCTGAGCTCACGGGTCACCTGCACCCCAATTCACGGATGGACTTTCTATTCTCAATCCTGTTTACTTACACTGTTCACTCATCACCCAGAGTCCAGGAGTTCAATGTACCCATCCATCCGCCTTTTGGGTCCAGTTGGTGCAGAATACTCCCCTCTAGTGGCCAGTGTTGTTCCTGCACCTCCCGTCAGCCTCTTCAAGGAGACAATCTCCCAGTAGGCTGGGTGGTATTCTGATCACCTTCACTAAAAAGAAGGATGAATGTTCTCTTTTATCATCACAATGCATCTATCAAGAAATTAGGAAATTAACATTTATGGATATTAGTATCTACTGCATAGCCCATATTCAAATGTGTTCAGTTATACCAAAGTCCTTTGTATTTGCTCTTCTTCCTGGTCAGTAGTCTTACCTGAGGTCATATGCCACATTTAGTCTTCATGACTTTTTGTCTCCTTTATGAACTGAAACAAATCTCTCAAGTTTTGTCTCTTTTGACCTTGATTTTTTTTTTTTAAAGATTTTATTTATTTATTTGACAGAGAGAAAGAGATCACAAGTAGGCAGAGAGGCAGGCAGAGAGAGAGAGGGGGAAGCATCCTCCCTGCTGAGCAGAGAGCCCGATGCGGGGCTCGATCCCAGAACCCTGGGATCATGACCTGAGCCGAAGGCAGAGGTTTTAACCCACTGAGCCACCCAGGCACCCCTTGACCTTGATATTTTTAAAGAGTCAGGGGCACGAGCGATCATGGGTCCCTGAGACCCTGACCCCAAGATCATGACCTGAGCCAAAATCAAGAGTCAGACGGTTAACCGACTGAGCCACCCAGGTGCCCCTAGACTCACACATTCTTAATTTATTCACTGGGATATGATTTATTGCTATCATGATTTATTTTAAATCTCAAACTTTCCCATATTTGAGCAGTGGGAGTTCCTTCAAGGTGGCTTGTGAATTTTTTTGACATGAAGGGCCTGTAATCATTAAAAGATTACACATATGGTACATATGACAAATACATATAAATATAATTTTATAATATAATTATATATGTAATTATGTAATTACAAATATAATTAATAATAAATAATAAATATTAAATCTTTATATTATTATATAATATATTATATATAATAATATAATATAATATATATGATATATATAATATAATATGTAAATATATCTTTTTATATATAATAAGATATATTTAATATATCTTATATATTTATACATAATATAAATATATAATAAGATATATTTATATATATAATATAATATAATTATCATATTATATTATTATATATAATATATAAATAATATATTATTTATATTATAAATATAAATATATATAAATATATTTATAATTATAAAATTATAAATTATAAATTTATATATTATAGATATAAATTATAAATTATAAAATTATAAATTATAATTCATATATTATATATATTATAAATTATTAAATTATAAATTATATTTATAATTACATAATTACCTTAATCATTAGACTATAACATGTCCTGGGCACTTCCAATATCCTCAGCCCAGACCGGACACACCGAGTGAGAGTAAGAACTATAGAAAGGTAACAATGGAAGCCGAACTCTCTACTGATTGTTTCTCTATGCCAGGCATCGTCGCATCTGCTCCCTGCGCACTGTTTTACCTAGTCTTAACAAAAAATCCTGTTTTTCTGATGAGGAAATCAAGACACAGACAGGTTAAGTGACCGACTAATATAATCAACGTAACAAGCAGCTAACTCAAAATTTGAACACGGGTCTGTTGAACTCGAAAGCGCTTGCACGCTGGAGGGTAACCAGGAAGGTGGAGAACGTGTCTCATGGCTGAAATTCTCTTGCTCGTAGGTCCGAGGCCAGTGGTGTTCCTGCAGCACGGCCTGTTTGGGGATGCCAGCAACTGGGTCACAAACCTGCCCAACAACAGCCTGGGCTTCATCCTGGCAGACGCCGGTTTTGACGTGTGGCTGGGGAACAGCAGGGGAAACACCTGGTCTCGGAAACACAAGACCCTGTCCGTAGACCAAGATGAGTTCTGGGCTTTCAGGTACACCGAGTGGAGGTGGACGCGGGTGTCTCTGGGAGAACTGGGTAAAGAATATGGCTTCTCGCATTTGGATAATTTACTTCGGATGCATCATCTTGGTAGATATCCCCCGATTGTTTTAATTTGGGGGAAGTAGTGGGGAGGAGGATGGGTTTCCCCAATAAAAGAATGGGCCTGGAGAATAGGGTGAGATGACAGTTGGTGTCAGGTAGGTGAGAGAAGGTGTGGGTCCATGTCCTTGTAGATGCGTATCCTGGGACAAACTCCTCCCACCCCCGAGTAATGACAAGGACTTGTCCCCCCAGAAAGAGATGAGATCAGGCAACCTTAGAGATATCAGGGAAACTATTAAGTCCTAGGGACTATCAATTTGGCTAAGACATATCTCACGGTTTTTAATGTTTTTGTGTAAATTACTTATTGGCATTCAACCTGCTCTTTATCTCAAACTATATGGGAGAAGGGCCCCTGCAGCATTTTTAATCCTTTCCATACCAATGAATCTGTAAGGCTGGGTGCTGTTTGGCTAACTATACAGCAAGACACCTCTACTAGGAGGCAGATCATGTGCTCCGTATATAGTCACTGAAGATGATTATTGCTCTGAGATGCCATCTGGAGAAAACAGCAGGATGCAAATAGCACAAATAGGCTGTGAGCCCAGAGGCCCCCCATGTGTCACGGGGGTGAAACAAGTCCATCCTGAGGGGCACAGTCACAAGCTAGTGGGGCTGACGGCTCGGGGGCTTGTTTGCAAATCCCGGGGGCTGCTTTTGTTGTTTCTGATTATAATTTTTCATACAACTTTGTCTTTTCCCCCTTATAGTTATGATGAGATGGCTAGGTTTGACCTTCCTGCAGTCATAAACTTTATTTTGCAGAAAACCGGCCAGGAAAAGATCTATTATGTCGGCTATTCGCAGGGCACCACCATGGGTAGGTTCGATGGAGAGCAGGTTTGTATAGTCAGGGACGTGGGCATATGGTGCTTGGCGGTGCCAGGGGTCTGGCACCCGACCTTCTCTCAGCTCTGGCCCTGTCCTCTTCGGCGACTCCTCGAGGGCTGCGGAAGCCGGGGACTGAAGGAGCAGAAGAAGCAAGGGCTCTGGAGGCAGACAGATGTGGGATTAGATCACATCTGGCTCTACCACCTCTTAGGTGAATGTCCTTGAGTGATTGTCCAACACCTGTGGTCTCAGTTTCCTTGTCTACAAAATGAAGATAGTAACTCCCTCGTAGGGGAGTTAGAGGTGTTTGAACTATTCAGGGACAATGTGGATCAGCTCTGTGAAAGCAGGAGTTTCATCTAAGACACAAGTCTAAGAGCAGTTTCTGGCCCAGACTGTGCACTCAATTCCATAAACAGTAAGCACAGTCATTACACAACAGACAGGACGCCTGGGGGATTTCATTCAAGTCTTTTTCCTTCCCTTCTATGGCCAATGTCTGGAATTTCAAGCTGTTGTCCTTTTGCTTTTGGTGAATTTGGGAGAAACCTCAACTCATGGCCCCTGCAGGATACAGGTCATTGCTGGGGAGACAGGAGTGGAGGCTGTGTCCTCTGGCTCTCTCTCAGATCAAAGCCCACAGAAAAAGTGTGTTTGGCTTAGACCAGGACAAGGAGGGATGCAGGGTGTGCCATGAGGAGAAGGCTCCCCTGGGCGGGCTGGGAACGCTCTTTACCTTCACCCTGAGCCAAACCCAAAGGGGAAGTCCAAGGTGTGGGATTCTGAGGAGACAGGTGAGCATGCCCTCCCTGAAACTCAGGGCAGGAGTTCAGTGGGCTTATTTTTATTTGGTGCCCTCTGGCGAATGAAAAGAGTCTGACTTTCACATTTTCCTCTCTGGATTTTCCAATAACATGAACTGACTCTGCCGATGCCGCGTCTCACCACACACCTCACAGAAAGCAAGTAGGGTTGTTAATACCTGCTTCTGCTCTAATGGCCAGAGGCCTCTGAGATTTTCTTTGCTCGACACCCAAATTGTCCAGCTTGACATTAAGACACAGGTGCTGAGGATGAGGCCAAATGCTATTTGGAGAAGAGAAAGGGGGCAACAAAGCATAGGGTTCTTCTAGTCATCAACCATGGAGCTGTTTAGATGGAGAACTTTTACGAGCTTTGCATAAAGAAAAAGTATCGCCGGGAGAAGTCAGCTAGAGTTCTCAAACTTGACATTTGAGGGGAGTTCTAATAGGGTCACAATCCAGCTGGAATAGAGTTTTGTTTTGTTTTGTTTTTTTAAGTTTTTTTTTATTTATTCGACAGAGAGAGAGAGATGACAAGAGGGCAGAGAGGCAGGCAGAGAGAGAGGGGGAAGCAGGCTCCCTGCTGAGCAGAGAGCCCGATGCGGGGCTCGATCCCAGGACCCTGAGATCATGACCTGAGCCGAAGGCAGAGGCTTTAACCCACTGAGCCCCCCAGGTGCCCCTGGAATAGAGTTTAATGGCGTTCCAAGCCAGTCCTACTGATGATATAGCTGGGCGAGCAGGAGGAACAGGTCAGTCTTGGGCCTGCCTTTGCCTGTGGCTGGCAAGCCTAATGACGCGGAGGGAAAAGTGGAGAAGGAAGCTTTTTTCATGAATACTCACTCACCTCGGGGAACTGGAGGAAGTCACGTGATACTAGTCCTCCTCGGCCCAGCTCCCCTCCCCCTCGAGCTGCAATAATATCAGCCTGGACAAGGAAGTTCACTTTCAAATCCACTGACCAAGCCCTGGCTTTAAGTGATCGCCTTTTTTCTCGCCCAGGCTCCACAGAGATGGTCCCTACATGCTGATAACTCAGAGACTTTCACAGGCATAGAAACTATTTCTTCTATGACAAAAATAGGAGCTGGGATCCAGTTCAGTAGACAGCTTGTCTATTAGATCGTGGTATAGTTAGGGTCCCAGGAAAGGTAGGAATCAAGGAGACCAGCAGAAACTGCTATCCCAACACCCATTATATTCCAGAGCATGCGTGTTACGATAAACAAGGTGATTTCTCTAATTCTCCATTTCACTCACTGTGAGGTAGAGGTTAAAAATACCTCACAAGAGTCTAAGAATTCAATGAGGTAAGAACCACGAAAGTGTCCTGAAAAGTGTCTGGCACATAGTTACTTCTCTGAATAGATGTTTTCTCAAAACCCATACCATGAGACTCAATAGTTTAATTCAATAATGCAGTGAGAACTTTCTAGCTGGAAGGTAGAAGCCAGGTGTCGCAGGGAGTGCCGAGGTGGGTGGCTGCTGCTCTTTTCCCCTTCAAGGAGCTCATACTTTCCTAGGATACTTAAGACACAATCATACTGGGGTGCCTGGGTGGCTCAGTGGGTTAAAGCCTCTGCCTTCGGCTCAGGTCACGATCTCAGGGTCCTGGGATCGAGCCCCGCATCGGGCTCTCTGCTCAGCAGGGAGCCTGCTTCCCCCACTCTCTCTGCCTGCCTCTCTGCCTACTTGTGATCTCTCTCTCTCTGTCAAATAAATAAATAAAATCTTAAAAAAAAAAAAGACACAATCATACATAGTTCCTGAAATAACTTGCTAAGAGTCCAATCAGGATCTTATGGATTCTAGGACATGCAATATCCACACTGACCTATCTCTTCTCTCGTAGGCTTTATTGCTTTTTCCACCATGCCAGAGCTGGCTCAGAAAATCAAAATGTATTTTGCGTTAGCGCCCATAGCCACTGTTAAACATGCCACAAGCCCTGGTACCAAATTTTTGTTGCTTCCGGATATGATGATCAAGGTATGTGACTCCTCAGATAATGCCTTGTCTGCGTAGAAGAGTCCTCCAACCCGGTTTGCTAAGACATACAGACAGCCCTGACTCACAATAGCTCGACTTCATGGTCTTTCGACTTAATGATGGTGCAAAAGTGATACACTCTCAGTAGAATCCACACTTTGAATTTTGAATGTCGATCTTTTCCTGGGCTAGTGATGTTTGAGACAAACCTCTCTCGTGATGCTGGGCAGCAGCCGCAGCTCCCAGGTTTTGACTGAACAATATTTGCAACTTAGGATGGGCTTATTGGGGACGTAACTCCATTATCAGTTTTGGAAGATCTGTATGCTTTAACCTAGACTCGCTTCTTTTGACTGTAATGTAACGACTACGATTCCACGTCTTATTTTAACAGGGACTGTTCGGCAAGAAAGAATTTCTGTACCAGACCAGATTCTTCAGACAGTTTGCTATCTACCTGTGTGGTCAGATGATTATCGATCAGATTTGTAGCAACATCATGTTACTTATGGGAGGATTTAATACAAACAATATGAACATGGTAAGCGGAAACCTAGTCAATTCTTAGTTTTCCAAAGCAAAGCGAGGAGGAATTCTCACCCCCTGAGAAGGAGCTAATGCCAGGGGAGACTTATTCTGTTTTCTTCAAATCATACTAACGTGCAGAAAATACTTCAATGCAGGCTGAGTCAAGGTTGACATGAGGGCATCACTAGATATTGACGTCATAGATTACGGATGGAAGAGGTCTGAAAGCAGCTTTACTACAGTGAGGTGACAATATTCAAAAGCGAGAGCTGCCAGGCATCGTGGACCTCATCTTTCTCCTTGGGTCCTTCCAGTTTGTCGATTATGGGACATCCCAGAGTTTCGGTTTAGCTTAGGCATAGCTATCGTCGGTGGGGTCACTGTGGGGCTTCCTCAGAAAGCACACTTGGGGGCAAAAAATAGTGTGCACAACAATTTGGGGTTACACGCTTGGGATGACACCAGGAAAGGGAAGGAAGCAGGATTCGGTCGATTGGAAACATCCAGCCATGATGCAGGTGGATGTGAAGATGGGGTGACCCTTCTAAGTGTCCCAAGTTAGAGTGAGAGGGTCGGTTTTTATACTGACCTCAGCCTGTCATTTGCTACAGATGTCGCCAGGGGCAACACTGGGCAGGACAGCTCTCTGCACCTGGGGTGGCCCCCCAAGGAAGCCTGGCAGTGGGCTGCTATCTGCCAGCGGCACCTCTAGAAGCTGCAGGAACACATCTTTCACTCTGGAAGATTTTTGCCCTTTTTTATTAATAATATGATCAATCACTACCGTTTGATAAGAATTTATTATGTGTCAGGCTGAGCGATTCCCTGTAACAATCTTATGAGACAGGTATGATCAGCAGCCTCCTACAGACTAGTGTCCTGAGATTTCATGTATTCAATTACTCCCAAATTGATCTGAACATTGAATGGCAGAGGTGGGATTTGAATACAGACCCAATTCTAGAGCCCTCGTCTGGTAAAGTTTTTTTTTAAAAAAGTATTCAATTGTCTAAAGAGAAACTCTTCTCAGATGAAAAATACAGGTGCCCGGGGACACACTCAGCGGCATTTTTTATTTATGCACATGGGTATATTACTGTTGCGTGAATAATTGCTGATAACTCGATGATATTCCCATTTCTTAGTCTGACACCTTGGAGACGTGGTCTGGCCAAGGTGCACGTCTTGTGAGTTTTCCATGCCCCACAAACCACTTGTGTTTTGTTACAGAGCCGAGCAAATGTGTACGTCGCTCATACTTTGGCTGGAACGTCTGTGCAAAATATCCTACACTGGGGCCAGGTAGGAAGGCTAACTCCGTTGTCTTTGCCAAGGGTCTCTGTATATTTTGTCTAGAGTAGTCAAAGCATGTCCTTTTGACAGCCCATGTGTTATTTCACATTTATTCCAGGATGGAATATGATCTTGTCAATGCTGTTTTGACCATGACTTTGATCCATAACCCTGAATCTTTTCAAGAGATAGTAGGGAGGGGGGTGAGGGTTGGCCCAAGGAATCTTTAGTGGACCTTGAGAGTGTGAGTTTGGATGGTCCAAGGGGGACCTTTCTCTGCCTCTAGTCACCACACAGATGAGGCTGGAGCTCACGTTTCCGTTCTCCTTCTTTGGGTCCTCCAGCGCGATGGTCACATAGTAGTAAAAATGCGAAGAAGGCAGGACCTAATTCACAGGAGTCCTTCATGCTGCAGATTTCACCAGCAATCAGCAATCACCGGAGGGAGGGGCCCGATCACCAGTCACACCAACTGTCCCTGGGGGCCCTGGGGCCGATCTCGAATCACCCAGAACTCACTCAGGGACAGTGCAGAGGCTAATTCTTGCGTCACCTGTAAGGAAGCACTGTGCCTAATATCGCTCATTATAGATGACACTGAAGAGTGACTGATTTACTGTGGAAATAAGGATGGAGATAAAGACAGAGAGCCAGAGCAGAACTCAGTTAAGTTAACTTAACTGAGTTAAGTTAATTAAATTAACTTTCGTTCTCATCTACTACAGCCGCAACCTCACTGAACAAAAATCGGAGGGCTCGGAATTCAAGAATACTGAGGGGGAACTTTAAAAATCACAAATATCGGTCCTATTTCCTCTGAGGGTTTAGAGCCTAGTTAAATTGTTCCTCTAAGGTCATGGCTCTGTGTGTGTGTGTGTGTGTGTGTGCGCGTGTGTGTGTGCGTGTGTGTGAGTGTGTGTGTGCGTGTGTATGGGGAGAGAGATCTTATAAACAAAAGGATCGAAGAATTCTGACTTGGGTGAAATTCTGGTCACCTTCTCCCGGAATCACCGCTCGGCAGGGCTCTAGGGGGCGCTCTCCCGTCGTAGCCTGCGGGGGTGTGCGGGGACAGCCACCTGCGCGCAGACTACGATGGGGATACACTTTCAGGAGCTGTAGGACAAGGGGGCAAGGGCGTCTCCAGTGCATTTTTCTCCCTGAAGGGGCCTTACTGGTGCCCGTATGCTTTCTGGAACACTATCCTAACACCGGACGAAGAGCAGCCTCAGTTTTGCCCTCCGCGGGGCTCACGACCGCAGACTTGGCAGCACCTGCTCGCCCCTCCCCTCCCCTTATCCAGGGATGCATTGGAAGGCCATGTCCATTTGTCTCCTTTTAGGCAGTGAATTCTGGGGAACTCCGGGCCTTTGACTGGGGGAGCGAGACCAAAAATCTGGAGAAAAGCAATCAGGTATGAAAATCAAACACATCTTTTTGAAATAAGGGGGGCGGGGGGATTATAACGACAGTTTTTCATAGAGGCAGGAATAAAATACGAGTTCGGGCTTGACTCCATTTGAAAAGCGAGAAGTTCGCCGCTTCTCCGAGAGGCTTCCTGCTTTCATAAGGGAGTAGGAGGACTTTCCTGATGAGTCTGCCGCCATGAACAGGGCCCTGGGGCTTTGAAGGAGTAAGACGGGGTGGATAGAGTAAAGGGAAGAGTGTAGACTGTGGTGGTCGCTGGAAGGATCCCTTTAGGATTAAAGATAACAATAAAAAACAAAACCAGGAACGAAGATGGCAGGGGCGAGGTTGCTTCATGGCCCATAAAAGAGCAAGTGAGGGTTGCTTGTGAGGCCTGCCTCGGTCCTACCACCTGTGGGGTCATGGATCAGCTGCTTTCATTCTGCAGACCCCGGTGTCTTTATCTTTAAAAATTACTGGACTGCAGTGCCTGGGTGGCTCAGTCGGCTAAGCAACCAACTCTTGATCTCAGCTCAGGTCTTGATCTCAGGGTCATGAGTTCAAGCCCTGCATGGGGCTTCATGCTAGGTATGGAGCCTATTTAAAAAATAATAATAATAATTATTATTATTGGACTAGATAATCTTTTTTTAGATATTTATTTATTTATTTATTTACTTACTTATTTATTTATTTGACAGAGAGTACAAGCAGAAGGAGCAATAGAGGGAGAAGCAGGCTCCCCACAGAGCAGGGAGCCCAATGTGGGGCTCAATCCCAGGACCCTGGGATCCTGACCTGAGCTGAAGGCAGATGCTTAACCAACTGAGCCACCTAGGTGCCCCCTGGACTAGATAATCCTAAAGAGTTCTGCTGGTCACATTTTTAACACATCTGTCATTTGCAAGTTAGAAATATGAAAAGTTATTACATTATCTAAGAAAACGCACGGTCGATGCTCTAGAATAAAAGGAACAGGTGTGGAGAGTCAGAAGGGGGAGTTATACTCCTCTGAGCATAAAATCCCCACTGAAGGTTATTGGTCAGCTTGTGTGTGAAGGCAAACAAATACTGACCATAGGAACATAATGCCAGAGGGAACCCAGCAGACAGAGGCCAACCTCTGAGAGTCTTGGATCATACATAACATCCACTCCCATACATCAGTCTAGATACAGAAGCCTAGGAAATGGGACAGACTGGGGAGTGCCCTGACCAGCAAGCTCTAAGTCACAGACATCTGCTACTTTTTATTAGGTCCTTCTTCACTGTTTCCTAAAACATGTCTTCGGAGAAAGCGTTTCCTCTCCAAGATGGTTTTCATTTACCAGCTTTAATGTTTTAAATTCTAGAGAGAGCAGCTCACGCAATGTAGGCCCCAGGAAAGAAAAAGAACACACGCATGCGAAAAAGGCATTCTAGAATCACAGCCCCTTAGAGTTAGACCTGAATTCAGTCACTTGTAAAATTAAAAAAAATACATGACCGGCACGGGAGAATGCTCCAAACTTTAATATCTAAATTAGACCCTAAAAGGTAACTCTGATCGCCTATGTGTGTGTGAGCTCGGGGAGATTCCCCCCCACCCCAGACAGGCAAGTCTCCAGACCCCGGCTGAGTGTCCTGCTATTTAACTCAATTCTGACACTACCCGGAGAGAGCATCAGAGTAAGGACTCGGTTCGCTAAGATTGCCCTCCAGTTCATAGGCCAGTCTCGAGCCCAGGTTCTTCTTATGCTTCTGACCCACTGGCTAGCCTCAAAGATTCTAAAAGCCCTCTCCTTGGGTTCTATTAATTTACCAGATTGGCTCCCAGAACTCAGAGACATTTTACTTCCTAGATCACCCCTTTATCACAAAAGACTCAGGAGCAGCCCAGAAGGAAGAGATACAGACGGCAGGGTATGGAGGAGGGGCAAGGAGTTTCCAGCTCTCTCCTAGCCCGTGGCTTTCCCCAAATCTCCACGTGTTCACCAGCCTGGAAGCTCCCGAACCTTGTTTAGGATTTTTATAGAGGCTTTTTCACATAAGCATGATTGATTCAATTATTGGCCATTGGCAATTGAACTCAATCAATCTCCAGCCACCTCCCCTTCCCGGAGGTCCGGGGACAGCACTGAAAGCTCCAACCCTCTAATCACAGGCTTGGCTTCACTGGCCATTAGCCCCCATCTTTAAGTCAAGTCCAAAAGTCACCTCATTAACTTAACAAAAGACACTTTATTGACTCTCATCACTGAGTAAAATCCAAGGGCAAAGAGGAGCTCTGTGCCAGAAATGAGGATAAAGACCAAATATATACTCCTTATTGCAAATCACAATCTCAGGTTAGAACTCGAAATTCTTAGAAAGCCAGAGTCAACCAGGACTCCTGGGTTGAAGCCTTGGCTCCATGGTGGATTTTCTGAGAAGAATCAGGGCTCAACTTTACTGTGGAAAGTTCTGGATGCTTCATTAACCTCAAAGCTCAGCCAGCCAGCTTGATCAAGAAGCACTATTTGAATGAGGGAGATCATCAGTTCGGAATCCTCCATACCTTTCTTCGGGTGACGGGGGACTGGACCAAAGTTCTAATTACCTTCCCCTCACCCCCAGGCACAAACAACCCGACTTCTAGCGCCATTGACTTCCTGGGTTTTGAGCTTAGACTGCCTCAAGGCCTTTTTGCTCTCCCAGAAAGTCTCTTTGAAGACCCAGCGACCTTCTCAGGGGGCTCTGATCTCTTGCCTTTCTCGCGAGAATCTCTCTCCCTCTGGCCCCATCAAATTTGTGAAATCAGCCTTTAACAGGACAGGAACATTAGCTTCCAAAGGCCACGTGTGTGTTAAATATTTATTAATGGGGAGAAAAAGAATTGAAAATTCATGCTTAAGGTGGAAGGCCACTTACATGGTTTGTCACTTAACCTCGTCAGTTGTTACAAGTGCCTTCCCCATTTCGCAGATGAAGAAACTGAGGCTAACCGCCTGTACCTTCAAGTAGGGGCTGAACAGACACTCTGGATGCGGTCCCTTTTGGCTGGGGCGCCCGTGTACCTTTCTGCACAACACACGACATATTTTGACTCCGTTGGCTTGAAATATAAATCGCGATCCAAATGTTACCAACACTTAAAAAACGATTCCTTTTTTCTAGCCAACTCCCATAAGGTACAAAGTCAGAGACATGACGGTCCCCACTGCAATGTGGACTGGGGGTCAGGACTGGCTTTCAAATCCAGAGGACGTGAAGATGCTGCTCTCCGAGGTGACCAATCTCATCTACCATAAGAACATTCCGGAATGGGCGCATGTGGATTTCATCTGGGGCTTGGATGCCCCTCACCGTATGTATAATGAGATCATACATCTGATGAAGCAGGAGGACTCCAGCCTCTCCCAGGGAACGTGCGGGGTCAGACTCTGAAGCATCTGACACTGATGAGTCTCAGGAGGGGTCCCCAAATGGAGGATTTTCAGGATTTCCAGAACTGGAAACCTCCCATATCAGTGGAAGGGGGGGTGGGGAAGGGAGGGCAGAGATAGAATACACAATCCTTCCGATTTCCTCTATTTGACACTAAAACGGACATTGAAATTTTTTTCAGCTAATTAAAATACGCATTGGGTGAACATAGGTTTCATGTGTTTTTATATATTTCGCCATCCTGAAGAGTCGCTTTTACCTGACAACTAGAAATTTGCTAGGACTCTTTCTGTCATTCAGGTAGACCCCTTTACAATGTTAATTTTTTTCTAGAAGCCGTATTTTTGAAACAGTCAAGAAAAATGGTGGATTGGGACAGAGACAGAGGTCTTGAATCTCTGAACTGTGGTAACTAGGACAAAATAAGGTAGACATTTTCACCTTATTGCCATAGAGACATCACACTACCTCAGGAAGCTGAGCTTTTTTTTTTTTTAATTAACGTATAATGTTTTATTTGTTTCAGGGGCACAGGTCTGTGATTTATCAGTCTTACACAATTCCCAGCACTCCCCATAGCACATACCCCCCCAGGAAGCTGAGCTGCTTTAAGAAAGAAACAAAGAGAGAGAGAGAGTGGGAGGGAAAAAGAACAGTATGGACGAAATATATTTTAAGCATCATTAGAAAGAGCCAAGTTTTAGAGTTGAGTCTCTGAGGAAATAATTTGGTAAGCTATTCAGTGACTTTTCCAGTAAGTACATTATGCCCTGCATGAAGGACATCTATGTTTCAGTACCTAGTGCCAAGTCCAAGCTCATATGAGAGCTTACTGCCTGAGGCTACCAATGTCTGGCCCCGTTTTCTGCCTTCAAAAATTAAAAACCAGGAAGAAAGCTTTAGAAGGTCATGACCGCAATGACACAAACCATCACATGTTCTGTCTTTGGATCTTGATAAGTACCCAAACTCATCCACAAATCTGGATTTATGTCTTCAGAAAAATGTTCAATGTTCATGTGGTTTCAAAGATGACAGTTACAAATTACATGAGTGACAGCGTAATTTCGCAAACCAAATTGATGGGATACTGGCGCGTGAAGTTCTTGTTTCTTCAGGCCCCCAGAGCCACCTGCTAACCTCATTCAATGCAAATGCGTCTTAAATAATTTAAGAGACGCTTATGGGCTTCCGAGTCTAGATCGACGCCCTGCTACTCCCCTCACAAAACGTGTACCTTAAGGCTCTGTACATAGTTCAATAAATATTCCTGGATTGGATTTTCGTTAAACCCTTCTTCTATTCAAGGATGGTAAATCTTTTTGTTAGATCGCTTATTTGTTACCACATATAGTATGGCTTAGCCCATGTCTGAAGATATTAATGACTCAGTCTCGCCTTGCTAAATTCAATCATTTTTTAAATGTGTTTATTTCTACTCTGTCTCATTGACGAAGGACTTCTGAAATATATTTTGATATTCTCTCCCTCCTCCAGAAGTAAAATCCAGATACCATCCCACCCTATTGCCTATTTCTTGTAAAGAAATCCTTTGTCTAATAATTAACGATACTGTTTTAAATTTTACCAATGAATATAAACAGAATGAATATAAACAGAATATACCAATGAACATAAACAGAATATAAACAAGCTTAGTAGCTGCCTCGCATTCACGAGAGAATCAGAAACGTATTTTTGAATAAACAGCTTGATGGTTAAATAATTTTGTCCAAAATCAAGACGACTTTGACTTGTAAACCAATAGCAAAATGTCTAGAGGTATGCTGGTTAAATTGGCTCTCTGGAGGGATGCCTGGGTGGCTCAGTGGGTTAAGAGTCTGCCTTCGGCTCAGGTCGTGACCTCAGGGTCCCGTGTCGGGAGTCTGCTTCTCCTTCTCCCTCTGCCCCTTCCCCTGGCATCTGCCAATTACCGTGGCATAAATCCTCCCACCCCTGACGACTGAGAGATGGTTTTATTGAAGTTGTTTCACCAAGTAAATATTTACATGTGAAGCTCACCTCCCATCCCCCAACACATCAGTCTATACAAATATGTATACTTTGATTCTTCCTCTTACTACTCAAAAAGGACGGAGAGAAACCGCTGGGCGTGATATCGACAGGACAGCCCCTTGGTGAGAGCCGCACGGCCGAGGAGAGAAAACCAAACCAGGTAACTCTGATCCTCTTCTTTGGAAGAGACTGAGTTTGAAACATCACCTTTTTTTGGGGGGGGACCCAAATGGAGACTCCAAGAGTTTCAGTGTTTCTCCTAGAAGGATCGTGACCAGGGTGAAGTCAACTGGGCAAAAGAAAATTCTAAATACAAAGCTCTTCCAAAGGTTAACCATGGCAACCACCATTATGGTTACCCATGGTAACCAAAAAATCATAGCATCCGGGTTCAATGGTCCACAGACCACCTGTCCAAAGTGGAGATAGAATCCAGTCCTTTGACTTTTTCTACTTCTCCACGCGAGGCCACAAGGATTATGACGCTTTCCTTAGCATTAATTCAATCTGGGAAAACTTTAACCTCCGTGCAATATCCAGGGAACTCTCACCACGCTGAGGAGAAAAAGAAATTAGAGTTATTTATCTCCGATACAGTCCAACGTCAAAGCAAAAGGTCTAGTAAACGGTCCAGGCCGACTGACTCACACTCTTGGCAAGGGCTTTAAAAGTCATTCGGCTCTAACAGTAATAGGATAACTTAATCCCTTAATGAGGGCAGTAAATTTTGCTCTTAACAACATCAGAGGCAATTAATTTACTTCAACAAAAAGCCAAAATCAGAAGACAAAGCTGCTGGAAGAGACCTCAGATGCTTGTCCGTGGATGCTTACCTTGTTCTTGATCGTGGGGTCGGCACGAGCTTCCAGCAGCAGAGGGATAAGGGTCTGGTTTTTCATTTGGCAGGCGTAATGTAGGGCTGTGTAGCCATACTGAAAGAGAGGACCAAATAGTGCATCTGCTCTTTTGGTACTAATTTAAAACACTAACTACAAGTGAAAAGAAATGTCCAGCTGGGGTGTTTGTGTCCCCCAGTTTTGCCTTTCAAAAAACAGCCAAACCACCATGGCTTTGGCACGTGAACAGAATAATATCAGACCTTATTAACTCTTCCGAGATCATAGCGAATAATGTTGCGATCGCTTATTTTTATTAAGTGGTGAGATGGTAAGTGGAAGATCTGGATCTCAACATTCCCATGTGAAATAAAGAGTCTAATTACCTACAAATGCAATGCACTGCATCACTTAGAGGTGGAAAAATGATCTGAATATTTGGACAGTTTTAGAAAAATGGGAGGGAAAGTGTGTCCATGTGCATATATGTGCACGTGAGGGTGCACTAGAATGTAATCATCCAGCTAGAGACACGTAGAGAACCAGGAAAATAGGGACCGCTGGGTGGCTCCGTTGGTTAAGCATCTGCCTTTGGCTCACATCATGATCCCAGGGTCCTGGGATCGAGCCCTGAGTGAGGCTCCCTGCTCAGCGGGGAGTCTGTTCTCCCTCTGCCTGCTGCTCCCCTTGCTCGTGCTCTCTCTCTCTCTGACAAATAAATAAATAGAATCTTTAAAAAAAAAAATCCTCGAGCAATTTTGATCACAAAGTTTTCAACCTTTTGAATTTAAATGAGAAGACCGAGAAAAATCTTCAACAAATCTTTTCCCTAATCTTTCATAACATCTTACTTAACACATTTCAAAGTTATCTAAGGAAATGATGGAGCATAGTAGTCATCTACTCCAAAAAATCCTATTTAAAATAAAAGGAAAAGCAGGCATTGCATAAACTTATTCTCTTGTGTTCTCCCACACAAATTAGGGACCACAACGAAAATGCTGGTTCTTTTCGACTCAAATTTCAAATTGCCTACGTTTTCGATACAGAATTTGGGAAGCCAAAATTTCATCCAATCAACAGAAGCAAATAAAAGTTCCTACCAAGAAACATTTGATCCACTCATGATCATTTAAAGGAGGAAGAGGGGTGCAGGGGTGAAAGGTAAAAACAAAATGTGATATTTAGAAACAGAAGGTTGGGGAGGCTCTTCGGTGGTCACTGCCCTCATCCCCATCTGGGCTCCTTGACCTTGATCCTTACGGGTCGAGTTTACAGACGGGGACTCTTACAGGTGGGCTGGGGGCTTGGCTGCAGCGGCAGGTACTCTGACCTTATCATGGGCCAGGCGCTCTGCTAAGTGCTTTACATAGTCAGCCTTGCAAGGTGGGTGCTGTCAACGCCCTCACTTTACAGGTCAGAAAACCTACCAGTTTATGACGGGCCACAATGCACACAGGCAGAAAGGGACAAGCCTAGTGTGACACGTAGGCATTCGGACTCCAGCGTCTTAACGACGGAGGATGGAACTTTTCTAGCAGAGCCTTCCTTTCCGATAACTTCTCACCAAGGGTGGAGCGGTTCTTTTAAAAAAAAGTCCTCTAGTCAATAAAGATGTTATTCCCATGACTTACGTGGCAGCGTCTAAACAACGTCAAGTTTGCCCGACTAGCGGTGAAAACGAAAAGAAAGACAGCTACATGTCAAGAAAGCCAGGGAAAACGGAGAGGCATCTAGGAAAATAAAGCCAGTAACTTTGTAGGTGACAAATACACTGCCTGCAGATACCATTTTGAATATTCTTTCAAAATGACTAAACCCACGAACTTACACAGTCCGCGGCATTCACGTCGACCCCAGCATTGAGCAACATTCGGACAAGAGCCTCATTCTGCTTGGTCTTTGACACCTGTTACAAACAGCAAATAGGGAAAAGGTTCATTGACGACACTTTTCTCCATCTTATGCCTAGACTATTCTAGTCTAGGATTTATTTTAATCCCCGCACCTCTATGCGTCTCTGCATCCTTCTTAAAATTTCCCCCACCTCCCCGCCCCCTCTGATATCGGTCAGGTGACGCCTGGATTCTCAGAGTGTGGTCCTGGGACAGCAGCATCAGCATCTGGGAAACTGGGAAGGTGAATTTAGTGGCCCCACGCCAGATCTCCCTTCTTTGCCCGGTAAATCTGTCTTTAATATCCCAGTCCAAGCGCCTCTTCCTCCAGGAGGCTTTCCCTGACCTACTCCACTCGGTGAAATCTCTCTTCTGGGAGAAGGTCACCTCCCTGTATCACCTACTGCATAGTAATTTTACATGCATTTCTGTGGTTATTTCATTAATGACCCATTCTTCACTCCTCTCTAAGTCTCAGGAGGACAAGAACTACACCTGTTTGCTTCCCGACTGCATCCCTCCCACCCAGCAGTGTGTGCACAGAGTAGGTCCGCAGTAAGTGTGTGCTGAATGATCGCACAAAGGAACAGAATGAACAAGACTCCTCAGAAATCCACGTTTCTTGCCCAGCCCTCTGAGATTCTGACCACAGGACAGCTTGAGCAACCCCCCAACATCCCATTGCTTTAGGGAGCACAGTTCTCGGGGGGACAGGTGGGCAAGTCCTGCAGAGCAGCCCCTTTGCCTTGCAGGAAACTCTACCCGCTTTCCTTCTTTATTTGTAATTCCCTCCCGAATCAACATCTACACTGCCTGTCTCCTCCTACCTTTCTCTAAAATAACACACTCCTTTCTGGTCCCTTCCTCTAAAATGTCCTCTCCTGCCACTACGCCTTGTGCTTTTAAACCTCTGACTGTCTTAAAAAGCAGGGTTATGTGTCAACTAGTTCTGAACGAGCCTTGTTCACCACCCTTGTGATCGTTTTGGAAACGAATGGCAGATCCCTCACCCGCCCCGAAACGGCAAATATACCAATGTTCTGTACTAAATACGCAATTAATTTTTCAAGAACTTTTCCAGGACAGAAGCAGATAATAGGTTTCTCGGTAACTTGTGTTTTTGTTTTTTCCATAAATCCAAGCATCAGAATCAGCGTTATCATATTTAATTAGAGTTCCACAAATTCTGTGACATTTAAATACCCAAGGAGGTAATTACACTTCCAGCGGGCAGACTCTGTCTTGCAGCCTCTCGTAACAAAAATAACTAACGTCCATGGTCTATTAGCTACAGAGAGACGGGACCTGGGTCATTTAATTGGATTAAGTGACACATCTGCTGAGTCATCTCTCAATGATGGCACCGGACACTGAGGAACCAGATGGGGAAAAAGGGTATGAGTCAGGGCAAAGCTGTCGCTCCATTTGAAAAAACAAAACCATCTCACGCTTCATCTTCTACTCATAAAATGACTGCGTTCCTACACCAAGTGTATCTTTTGTTACTCAACTCTGTCAAGGGGAAAGGTTGGCTTTAAATTCTCTATAAAGATAATCCATGTTTGTCAACTTCCGGCTGCAAATCTCTTGGGATCTGTTTTTTAACTCAAGACCGGGCAGGTCCAGAAAAATCAGAAACTCAAAGATGTGTGCAAAGACCCAAGCAGAGGATTTTTTTTTTTTTTTAATATTTGGGATTTTCTGCTTTCTTCAGATGACTCTTGATCAAAATTAATTTATTTTTCTAAATAAACATCGCACGGATGATTTTACCACAGATCCACCTGGTTGGCAGTCTTTCTTCTCACTTTCCTTCAATCCCAGCATTACGTGGATATTGGAAATGGCATTTTTCGAATACCAACCAGGAGCTTATTTTGTTACTGTTCCTCTACACCGGCTGGCCCAGCAAAACTTGCCGAGTCATGCTGTTGATTTCCCCGTTTCCCCTTGGATCACACCCGTGTCACTCACCATGAGGAAATACCCGATAAGCAGAACTGGCATTAAGAGGATAATGAGGAGGTAATCAAAGAAGGTAAATTTTTTCTTCACAGCGTAATGCAAGCAGTTTCTCTCTTTCTGAAAATTAAGAAAATAAAATAGAGAAAATGAAAGAAATTCTTTATTAACATTTATCTCAAATTTCATATTTTCAGATTGCCATATCAAAAAGTTTAATCTGTGGGGCACCTGGCTGGCTCAGTCGGTAGAGCATGTGACTTTTGATCTCAGGGTCATGAGTTCAAGCCCCGTGTTGGACAGTAGAGCTTACTTTAAAAAAAAAAAAAAAGACTACATTATTAAAAAAAAAGATTAGTTTATGCTTTTTATTTTTATGGCGGGTATCCGCCAGAAAATTTTATTTATCTGCGGGTATCCATGGCAACTCTTTCTGGGAGTGTGATTAATAAGGCCACGTCTCCATTGATGGGAATGTCAGACACAGTATAGCCTACAGATGCTCAGGGCGCCTGGGTGGCTCAGTCAGTTAAGCAACCAAGTCTTGGTTTCGGCCCAGGTCGTGATCTCAGGGTTGGGGGATCGAGTCCCCACGTGGGCTCCGTGGGAAGTCTGCTTGAGATTCTCTCTCTCTCTCTCTCTCCTTCTGCTCCTCCCCCCCACTCACGTGTACTGTCTCTCTCGAAAAATCTTTAAATAAATATTTTTTTAAAAAAAAAGATGGATTCTCACACACATGTTTGTCTTTTTGGGGAAAAATACATTGAGATATAAACATAAACTGAATTCAGTGTGAAAAGCTGTCGTTATCCTTGACTCCTCTATGTTATACAATTATTCATTTTGTGGTTTGTTTATGGGAAAATCTTAACCACGTGGCATATTTTCCCTGTTCCTACATGTATATGCACAGTGCTAGAAGAATGGAAATAAGTTAATTTAATTCTTCAAATATGTGAATATTTATCAGGCGATAGACTTAAGCTTCTGGAGGTTATGGGGGAATGTAAAGCTTCTGGGCCTCATAATCAAACAAAGGTAGACAGAAACAAGCCCAATAAATATAATGCAAAATAGGCCATGATGATTGGAACACCAACCAAATCAATGCAAAGAGAAAGAAAGCCAGACAGAAAAGAGACATTAGTTTCCACTTGGGGGAGATGCTCTTCTTAAATAAGCATACTTCTTGTTTTTTTAATATATATGTTCTCTGTAAAAATTTTGTAAACTAGACAAGGATATAATTACAGAATTTAAAACCACCCATTATCAAATAGCCCAGAAATAATTGTTGACATTGTGGCTGTATTGTCTTCCAGTATTTTAAAATGCATTCTGTGGGGGTACCTGGGTGGCTCAATGGATTAAGCGTCTGCCTTCAGCTCAAGTCATGATCCCAGGGTCCTGGGATCAAGTCCCACCTTGGGCTCCTTACTCAACAGGGAGCCTGCTTCTCCCTCTCTCTGCTCCTCCCCCTGCTTGTGCTTTCTCTCTCTGTCAAATAAATAAATATTAAAGTAGAATAAAATAAAATAAAATAAAATGCATTATATGGAATTTTAAAATGTAGGATTATACTACATGTACAAAATCATATCTGCTTTTTTTTTCAATTCACATTTAGAATGTGTGCATTTTTCCAGGCCATTTATAACTTTTAAACATAGAACTACAATAGCTGTATGACTTTCTATTGAATGGAGCTATTCTAATTTATTTAACCAAACCCTATTTGTTGGACATCTCGAGATTTTAACTTTTCATTTTTATAAATTACACTGCTTGGACATCCTCATTCATAAAGCTTTGTCAACATTTCCAAATTGGTCCTTAGCAAAAGTTTCTAAAATTATAATCGTTGATGTGAAAGATATGAATGCTTTTCACATTGTATTGCTAAATTGTGCTCCGATAAAATCATAATGATTTAAATTTCCTTCCTGATGAACCCTCTGTTTCCTTTTTTAATCCTGGTCCATTTGACAGGCCAAAAAAAAAAAAAAAAAAAAATATATATATATATATATATATATATATATATATATATATATGTTTTTAATTTAATTTGCTTTCATAGAATTGATGTTCTCTATTAGGCCTGTGCATATGAATCACCAGCAAAACCGTGTGTTTTATTTTAAGGCCTTTGTTTATTTAGTACTTCTGAAAATAAGTCCTAAACATAGATTTAAGAAATGAGAAGACACTGGTTAAATTATTAATGCACCAAATTAGCATTGGGGGAAATTAAGAAGATTAAGCATTTAAAAACCACTAAAAATATTTTAAAAATAGAAAATGGAAGCCAAACCCTTCTTGTGAGAAAATCTCTATTTTTCTAAAGTATCCGTCAAGTCCTTTCCAAGATGTTCGTGATACCAGAGGATCCCAGCAGGGCTAGCTCAGGTTCTGGCCCTTCTCGGCCCCATCCCTGTGTGGATCAGCACCGCCTGCCCGCAGCTTCCAAATGAGCATGTCTCCCGACAGAGGTCGCGAACCCGCAGACATCTGTCTTTGCCCCTCCCACTCACCGCAAGCACACACCTGGGTCCTCAGCTGTGAGCTAGGGCGAGCGTGTCATAGTCCACTAAGCTGCATATCCGTGAGATCCAGGGCAGGCCTGACTTGCTTTTAAACCCAACCAAGCAAAAAAAAACAGTAAGTACAAACAGGAAGGTCCAGAAGCGATCCATTTTCTGATAATATATTATTGCTCCAAATGAGCTGGTCTTGAACCTGACTCGGAAGGGGCCGGGGGGCCCTACAGGCTGCTTTTCCTCACTGAATGTATGTGAGTGGGAACAGGGCACTCATAATTAATACAAATAATGATTTTTTATATTTACTCGGGGTACTTTAAATGCTGCTTCTTGCTATGAGGCACCCACGGAACGTTCGAAGGTGTTCTGAGAGGATGCTCGCGATAATACACACGTATTCTGCTCTCCCTGGACTCTGAAGATGCCATCAGCTAACACTGCAGCTTAAGTACGATCTTTATGCCTTTCTGTGTGGCTTCAAGGAGCCTCTGGTTCACGAGCTCATTTGTCCTTCACAAATGTCTCACCGGCATCCTTTAATCCAAAAGCAAGCTGTAGGATCTTCTGGAGAACACTGACCCAGTAGGTAAAAACCTAATGACATAACACCACTGGGTCAATATTTTTTGGGGGAAAGTCTTTCCCATTACTTCTGTGATAGTGAAGAAGAGGAGCAGGGAGAGGGAAGCGGGAAGGCAGGGAACAGCATGGGGAGGAGGAGGAAAACAAAGGAAGAAGCTCTCACTAGTCAAATGAGTGAACTATTACCTTTCTTTTCAGAAGTACGAGGACATACTGAACCACAAAATACACCTGTTGATTAAACTGTGATTTATTTGGCTTTTTAGCCTAATAGAATGGTATGTGTCTGTCCCTCTAAGGCAAAAAAAAAAAAGTTAGTATCAGGAGCTACGAGCAACAAGAGAATGGCATTCACTACTTCCATTGCTGTGGGGAGAAAGGATTACCATGGTCAATGACTCTCTCCACTCATGGGTAAGGGCCTCACCCGGTTTTTGAGGTTCACATCAGCATTTCTTTTTAAAAGGAAGGAAACGATTCTCAGGTGTCCTCGCCTACAAGCACAGATCAGGGGAGTGTCTCCATTAAAGCCGTCTCGCACGTTGATGCAGGTGCTGTCTTCTCTCACCCACCGCCACACTTGACCCAAGTCGTTCTGGTAGGCCGCCTGGCAGATGGGCTGAGAGGGGAAACACAGAAGCACATTTTGCAAAACGGGTATAATGAAACCCCCCATACCAGAGAAATCCTCAGGCGGTCGCTTAAAGCTCAAGCGTTTCCAAATTGTAATATATTGCTTTGTAGGGGAGATCTGTGGTCTCCCTGAGGCCTAGGCTTAAATCTAAGCCTAAGTCCACGAGGAAGCTCTTAGGATTTCCCAGGTTGCTTGGCGTACAGATGTGTTGGCTGAATGAGGGAAAACATGGAAGCACTATTGCAGATTCAGGTCAGGGAGGAAACTGTCTGGTGTGCGGCTGGATAGAGGACGCCTGTCAGAAAGGCAGGACTTCACTGAAGGCAAAATAGGTGTGTGGGAGGGACTTAGGGCAGCCCGAGGTGATGAGACGAAGACGAATGACCCCCGGTGCTCAAGAAACCCAGCGCTGCGGCAAAGACCTATTTTAGACAAATAATATAAAAATAACAAATTACTTAATTAACTGCATTCAATGCTTTTTATTTCGAGGAGCTTTGCAAAGCACGATGGGAGCTCACCCGCAAGACCGAAGCTGACCTCCCCTTGCCCACTTTGCCCCTCCCTCTGGACCTCTCTTCTGTTTTCAATACCTCATGTTCGGTTCCTTCCATCTGGGCCCCTGCCCTCCCTGCTCCCTCCGCGCAAACACTTTCCCCCCTCTCTGCCCATCTGGCTGCCTGCTGACCCGTCCTTCGTGCCATCACTTAATTTTTACTTTATCCATCTTTCCTGACATGGTCGGCGCTGGTTCCCTGCAACCGGGCAGCTGTCACTCTTTTCTTAATGGTTTATGATCGCGGGGCGCAGGCATGGGGAGGGGTGGCGGCGGCAGCAGGTGCGGGGAGGAGGCCAAGTTCAGGCTGTCCGCGCCCTGAGGATAGAGGTTACCTCTCTCCAGTCATCACTGGAACCCATTCGAGTCCTATCCCCAGTACTAACACAGCGCTGACACACGGTAGGCAAATACTGAATATTCTCAGTATTTTAATAGAGAGTTTAAAAAAAAAAAAGGCACTTAGAATAATCGCAGGCACAGAGATGGGGCTCAGTTTATGGAAATTATTATTCCTCCTTATTTGGTCATTCTTTGTTTGGTAACAAAGCCAGACCTCCCCTGGGTGCCAGCCACAGTTGCCAGGGGACAGGGAGGAGGATGAAATGCATTAGTCTTCACCCCGTGAAATGTAGTTACCAGTTGGGAATATAGTGTGCACATAGGTGCCCGCACACACGCTCAACGATAGGAAAACTTTCAACGATAGGAAGTTTTCCTACCGATAGTTTTTCCAACGATAGGAAAACAAAGTTAAAGAAGCATAGATTTGGGTTACTCAGCACCAGCTGGGGCAGACCTCAGGGTCGTCTGCTAATCAGTTCATGTTCTAACATTGCCATATGTTACCAGTGAGCTTTTAAAAGTCAGATGCTTTTAAACCCAAGGCCCTACTCGTGAAAGAAACATCCTAAAGGAAAGTCAGCTCGGTAGCAGATAAGAGGCGGGCTTCTGTACCCCAGAAGGAAAGGACCCCGATACTGGGGTCTGAAATGCAGTAGAAATGCACAATTACACAAATCAATTTTCTACTACCCTGAAGTCATCCCTTGACTAGAACGTGCCACCAGTGGGGCTCAGCAGTGTCTCCAATGTCACCCAGACAGACGGGTGACACAGAAGTGACCAGAGCCGTTGAAAGGACACAAACTGGCTTGTCCTTGCGGTTCTGCTAACTCCCTGGTGACCGTGGACAGATCTCTTCCCCTCGTGTGTCTCCCTGTCCTCAGTCACGAAGCAGAGGAATAAAGCAAAAGTTGTTTTATGTTGTCACCCCCTATGACTGTCACACCCTGGACCGCAAGTCTTTCCCCAACCAATGCATCTTCCATATCAACTGTAAGGTCAACACAAAGTCCTTCTTTTTTTTTTTTTTTTTTTAAGATTTTATTTGTTTTAAAGAAAGAGAGGGAGCGCGCGAGCAGGAAGAGAGGCAAAGGGGGAGGGAGAGGCAGAGAATCTCAAGTAGACTCTGTGCTTCCAGCAGACCCCAAAGCGGGGCTTGATCCCATGACCCTGAGATCATGTCCTGAGCTGAAATCAAGAGTGGGACACTTGACCGACTGAGCCACCCAGACGCCCCAGAGGGGTAGTCCTTTTTAAGAACAAACACTGCTCAAAAACTTTCAGAGAGATGCTTTTATCTTTGTAGGGATGCCCTTTCACTTAAATTTAAATAACAAAACAGAGCTAAATATAGCAGACAATGTTAAGACACCCAGTGCTTCTGAGAGCTTCCTTAATCCCACTCGGGGGATCATACTTAACGTATCAACCTGATCTTATCTTTTAATCTTTCCGAAGCTTCCTATATCCCAGGCTCTGAGTTTCGGTGGGTCCCCCACACAAGAGGCCTAGGAATTGAGTGAACCCCAGGAAAGGTTCTATGCTGTTGAGAACTCCCAGTGTCCAGCAGGGGGCAGCTCGGGGTCACGAAAGCACTGACAAGGACAGGAGGGAAGTCCCGCAGAAAGCTAGGACCCAGAAAGAGGAAGAGGCTGTCCCCTGGGGTTGAGGGAAGAGTTATTATGAATTCTGTTGACCTCTGAAGCTTCTGGAACTCGGGGGAACTCTTGTTGGAGAGGAAGCCAGTGGAGAACCTGGGAAATTGTCATGATGATTCTACCCCTTAGTATTCTTCTGCCCATTCTCACGGCCAAATTCCTAGCTCAGATCTTTGTCATTCTCACCAGGGCTGTTGCAAAACTAGCAGTTGATGGGTCTTGCTTCTCCCTGTCTTGCCCTTCCGGCCCCCAGGCCATCCGCCAAAAGCAGCAGCTTCAGGTCACTTTCCTACTGAAAACCTTGGTGACTTGGTGACCAGTTGATGTGAGAAACCAGCTCAATGTTTGAGCTCAGTGGTTCTCGAGCTCTTTTAAAGTGCAGGTCCAGGGACGCCTGGGTGGCTCAGTGGGTTAAAGCCTCTGCCTTCGGCTCAGGTCATGATCTCAGGGTCCTGGGATCGAGCCCCGCATTGGGCTCTCTGCTCAGCGGGGAGCCTGCTTCCCTCTCTCTCTGCCTGCCTCTCTGCCTACTTGTGATCTCTCTCTCTCTGTCAAATAAATAAATTTAAAAAAATATATCATGGCTTCGATAAATGGATGAGTGAATGAATGAAGAAATATTTACAAATTTGGGGCTCTAGTTCCTGTTCCTACATTCAAGTTATCATTTCCTCTTAGAAATGTGACTTGGTACATTATTGTTTGTAAAAAATACTTCTGTAAGGAAAGAATTAAAAAACCAATAAAAATAGCGCCTTTTTTTTTTTTGGGAATACACAGTGCCAATACTAGGGGTTCAAAACACAAAGTAGAGAGAGAGCTGGTAAGATCGTGAAGGAGGCATCTTGTTTCCATTGTCTCTGCCTTTCCTTTTCTCATATCACCGAATGACATGATGCTAAACCAGATCTCACCCTGCTCTCATTTTGTAGATATAAAGTCCCACAGGGTTCCCAGTGCGGTCAGTGTTAAATTCTAGGTTTTGTGACTTTCAGTCCAATGGCCTTCCCATTGCCCACAGTTCTCTTCCTGTCTCCTGGGGTCTACCCCTCGACTCTACCAGCTCTCCCCCAAAGCCCTGTTTGACCTCCATTGCTCTCCGTGGACATTTTAGTTCAATACAATCTTTCTCCTCTTTGTCATGTGCCTTTTTCTATAGTGACATCTGCCTCTCTGACAAGTAGACCCATGCCCAAAAGGTTAACGTTAATGGTGGTGGTGGTGGTATGTGTGTGTGTGCTCTTCTGCTCATAGATGACCTTATCATTAGACCTTTCCAGGTTTAAAGGGATACATCATTCAGATATGATTTTCAAGATATTTCTTTTGGGGGCCTTTTTCCCCAGCTGACAGGGTCAAGAGTCTGCAGAAGGTTCTACATGTCTCGTAAGCATGAGTTCCTGACCTCTCTGAGTTGAGCTCGTACACAGCTTCCTTCTTTCTAATTTTTGTAGTACTTTGCAGTGCAGTACCTGTCTGCTGGGTAGGAGTAGAAGGTAGCTCCCTGGAACCTGGATTCAGGGTTCCCTATCCTTCTTCCTCCGAGAAACAGGCAACAGTGTATCCTAGTGGGGAAGTGTACCTGCCGAAAGCAGAGTGGTTAAGACCAACTCATTCATGGAGTATGGTGTCCCTCTCGAGAAAGCAAGTAGACACGGAACTTTGCGTATTCATCTGTGGGGTGAGTCAATTTCCTTGAGTCGCCAAACACAGGTCTCCTCTCACAGCCCCCGGTCTCCAGCCAGGAAGTATATTTAGCTGCATTACTCTGGTCAAGGTGCTCAAACTCTCTTTGCCTCAATTTTTCCATTTGTAAAATAAAGATAGTAATAGTGATTCTCTTACGTGGTTGCTCTGAGTATTAAATCATTGATGCACATGAAGTGCTTAGAACATGACTGCATATGTAACAAGCCCTAATTAAACGTTTGCTGTGGCTGTAAATAGCGTGAACAGATATGTCTGATGAGGGCTTACATGAGTCAGCATGTAAGTCAGAGCCCAGCGTCCCGAGCAGGGACAGATTATTCCAATGTAGGTTCTCTCACGGAGCTCTAAGCACATGCTCTGTTGCAGATGTTAGAACCAACCTGGGAATGCTTCTTTAAGAAAGAGGAATGCCTTCTTTCTTAAAAATAAATCAGAAACATCCCAAGTGTCCACTGATGGATGAATGGACAAAGGTGTGGCATATACATGACACGGAATATTACTCAGCCATAAAAAAGAATGAAACCTTGTCATTTGCAACATGGATGGACCTCAAGGGCATTAGGCTATACGAAATGATTCCAATACAGAAAGGCGAATACTGGGGCGCCTGGGTGGCTCAGTGGGTTAAAGCCTCTGCCTTCGGCTCAGGTCATGATCTCAGGGTCCTGGGATCGAGCCCCGCATCGGGCTCTCTGCTCAGCAGGGAGCCTGCTTCCCCCTCTCTCTCTGCGTGCCTCTCTGCCTACTTGTGATCTTTCTCCTCTCTGTCAAATAAAAAAATAAAATCTTAAAAAAAAAAAAAAACTGGGGCAGAATTGGTGCAGCTCTAGAACCCACTGCCCTGGGCACTATCCCTCTATCTACAGCCAGCACACAAGCCACAGTCCCTGCAGCAGAGCTCAGTGAGAGCACGCTCATACCGGCTGAGGATCTCCCGGGATCAGCCGCTGGGGAGGAACGCTGGGGAGGAACGAGACATCGAAACAGACACCTCCATTCCGCAAACAGCATCCTGGGCTGAGCTGACACTGGGGAAGATTTAATACTTACTCCCGGTACAAACCTGCCCCTCAAGCTAGTCTTACCAATGCCTTTACTATCCTCAGTGGCGGCTACTTGTACCTTACGGGAAAAAAAAAAAGTTGATATCAAGGGGGAATTCTGCAAGTTGAGAAATTATTTGCCAAAATGGTAGTCAACTCTCTTCTTTCTGGAAATGGCAGACTTCCCAGGGCCCCATGTGTTTCACATCGCTGACCCTGGAGTTAGTGGACGAGTGTGCACAATCCGATGGAAGGTCCTCGAATCCACGTCCACTTATGACATGGAGTGGCATGGCCAAAACATCTATTTCAACACTACCTTAGGCTACCTTCGGTTCAATATGAACTATGAGCTTTGAATAATTACCTGTGAGCTTCTAGGTATGTTTGGGATTTTCAGGGGTGTGTGTATGCATGTGGGTTTGTATGTGTGTGGTTGTTGGATCTGTCTTTAAATATCATAGTAAATTCCAACTCACTTTGTCCTCCATATATTTGAAAAGTGAAACATTGGTTCCACTTCTGGGGATATTCTCATAGAAACAGAAGGGGTTCAGAGTAAGTCTCCCCAAAATATGCCACTTTGGCATGTGAACTCTTTTGAGCTAGAGGCAATCAAGAGCCAGCAGGCACAGAGAAACTTTTGCCCTTCTCTGAACTACCGAGAAGAAGTTAAATTAGGGGGTCTCTCCCAGAATGAGAGGGATTTTTTTTTGTTTTGTTTTGTTTTAAAGATTTTATTTATTTATTAGAGAAATAGAGAGAGAGCACAAGTAAGGAGAGCAGCAGGCAGAGGGAGAGGGAGAAGCAGACTCTCTGCTGAGCAGGGAGCCCGATGTGGGGCTCGATCCCACAACCCCGGAATCATGACCTGAGCCGAAGGCAGAGGCTTAACTGACGGAGCCACCCAGGCGCCCCCAGAATGAGAGCTTTTACCAGAGATAAATTTTATCTGAGGGACCCTTTGTAGGGCAGGGCACACGTCTCATTGTTAAACATTTGCTCTTCTTTTCGCCTGTTGAATTGGCCTTCTCTCCATTGAATCCTGGGCTCCCGTCCCATGCCTTAGCTCAACATGGCATATGTACCTCATTTTACCTTTCTGTCCTTGAACTCTCATGTTGGTAGGGTTCCCATATATACAAAATTAAATTTGATTTTCTCCTGTTACTCTGTCTCAGGTCAATTTAGTTCTTAGACAAGTCAGAAGAAATTTTGAAGAGTAGAGGAAAATTTTCTTTTCCCCAACAATACTTAAAAACAATTCAACAGGGGTGCCTGGGTGGCTCAGTTGTGAGGCGTCTGCCTTCGGCTCAGGTCATGATCCCGGGGTCCTGGGATCGAGCCCCGAGTTGGGCTCCTTGCTCATCGGGAAGCCTGCTTCTCCCTCTCCCACTCCCCCTGCTTGCATTCCCTCTCTCGATGTGTCTCTCTCTGTCAGATAAATAAATAAAATCTTAAAAAAAACAAAAACAATTAGACATATCTTACTTGCCTTGGCTCACTCAACTACTTGCCAAATCAACACCCAATCAACAAACAATTATACTGCCCAGGCAGAGACTTTTTTTTTTTTTAACATAATTATTCTCAGGATCTCGATTGCAACCTAGCTACTCCAAGTGTGGTCCGCGGACCAACAACATAAGCATTGAGGAATGGAAATGCATAATCTTCGGCCCCACCCAGACCTACAGAACAAAAATCTGCAGTTGAAAAACAGCACGGGTGATGTCCTCACATTAAAATTTGAAAAGCCCTAGCCTTAGAGCAATGTTTCTCTCCCATGGGGGGTAACCTGATCACCTACGGGAGAATCACGTGGCAGGCTCCCCTAAAAGCTAAATTTCTCGACCCTACAACAGACTGAGTGAGTGAAACGGACTGTCAGGGCTGGGGGCTCTCGACCTTGCATTAAACAAGTTCCTGTCTTTTAGTTTCCTCGAACTACAGCAATCTAAAGTTTGAGAAACTTCAGGGTAGGAGCATTTTAGAATATTGCCTGAATTGTCAGTTTCATATATATGATCTCTTCACCAAACCAGAGTCACTGAGCAAGACATACCTGGAAACTAATCGAAGAGTATACTGACCATAGAAAGACACACACAGACACGCACATGCACACGGACAGGACAGGCATTAGGAATAATTGCAAATGCAGAGAAACTGCCTTTAATATGAGGGGAAGAACCACCTAAGGAGGTTCTGTTGAGCATTTGCAATGAAATGCAGACGAACCGGTTAATTGTGTTAGAGAGGAAAGCCAGTAAATCGTGCTTAATACCATCATTACCCCTCTTATACTCTTGTGTATACGTTACTTGTACTCCTTTGAAACATTATTACGAATTTATTTGATTCTAATAGGTTACTTTCAATACAGGGGAAAACGTTTTTTGGATTCCTCAGATGTGAAAAGAAAAAACTCCAAGTATCACAAATACATTCTGCATTTATCCCTCTTCTACGCTGGGATAATCTCTAATGATTGCTGCTCGTGAATTTCTTTTCAAATGCCAAGCTGAAAGGTGTTGCCCTGTGTGTGTGGTTCCACAAAGGATCCAGTCTACTTTTGTATGTTTAGAAAATCCAGTTGGGTACAATTTTCACTTTTCCTCTGGAAGTTTGACATCAAAAAACACGACTCCATTAATTCCATTTTCAGAAGTTCCTGCATGATCCAAGTTACCCCCGCAAACATCCGGGCATTGTGACATATATATCGTGTTGCTCCCTACTTAGATGTAGGTAGAGTTTTAGAATTGCAAAATAATTTGCTTTAAAATATTAAATATATCAAAAAGATTAATACACAGCTCTTTGTTTGGGCTTAACACTCTCACAGAAAGCTCAACAGGAAAAGGACACATTTTAACAGGAGCAGGAAATTACATTTGAAAAGCAAGAGCAGTTTTCAACACCTTTGGAATCTTACTTTCAGAAAGGTCACATACCTCAGAGTATAGAATACCCATGCCGGTCTTTCACAGATTGGCGTCACCCTTACCGCTTCTTGAGTCTTCTGGAAGTATTTCTGATTAACATAAAATCCTTCCCCGCCAAGAGAAAAGTCCCTAGAAGCTGAGGCTGGCCGGCACGTCCTTTCTTCCCACACTTGTGGAACGCTCTTCCAATAACACAGGCAGCAACACACCTACTAGAGAACCCGGCCCAACGAAACACAGGCATTGGTTTACTGCGCAATGACCTAAGTGTGCATCATCTAAAGTTACAACCCCGAGGAACCGGTTTCTGAGTCACATTTGCTCTGCCAGTGGTGACAAGTGGGGAGAAGGGAGCAAAGTCAAGGGGAAAGGGAAGTTCTCAGCCTCGCAGGAAGGACTCAGGGTTCAAAACAGGGTAGTGTCTTTAAGACATTTCCTAATTGAAATCTGGTTTTCAGTGGCTATTGAGAAAAGCTGGGGATGAGCAAACTCCCTTGTTAGAACCATGCATATCTGCCACGGGCTTGACTTTCATGAAAAATAATCCTCAAGGGGCACCTGAGCAGCTCAGTCGGTTAAGCGGCCAACTCTTGATTTTGGTTCAGGGCATGATCTCAGGGTCCTGAGATATAGCCCACCGTCAGGCTCCATGCCCAGCATGGAGTTTGCTCAAGATCCTCTCCTTCTCCCTCTGCCTCCCCACCCTGCTCAAAAAAAAAGAGAAAAAAGAAAAATAATCTTCAAAACTGTCGCTATGGATAATTTGCTATCCTTTTTTTTTCTTAAGATTTTATTTATTTATTTGACACAGAGAGAGAAACAGCGAGAGGGGGAACACATGCAGGGGGAGTGGGAGAGGGAGAAGCAAACTCCCTGCTGAGCAAAGAGCCCGATGTGGGACTCGATCCCAGGACCCCGGGGTCACAACCTGAACTAAAGGCAGACACTTAATGACTGAGCCACCCAGGCACCCCAGATTACTTGCTATCCTTAAGCATGGATAAAGTTATTTGTTTTTCCTCGATGGTCCCGATTAATATAAATAAATTAAAGTAATAAATTAAATAATAGATGAAGTTTTTAAGGTATATTATTTTATAGACATAAATGTGTTCACTTGCAAGGGCATTTTGAATAAAGCTTGAGCAATTCAAGTTGATAAAACAAAGATCTTTGAAGATTTCAGTCCCATTTCTATCCTAGTTAATTTATCTTTAAACATTTAAATGACACTTATAGTATAACAATATTTAATTTTCTTTAATAAGTACTTCAATTCTTAACCTAACATGTAATACTTCCCCAGCTAAATGGTCTCATAAATCTAATAAACTTATTAACATAATCAATATTAAGTTGTCTTAAAAGTTCTAATAGTGCTTATCAATTCAGCCAAAGTATTTTATAATGTTCAATTTTAAAACTGTAAGTCTGAAATCAATTGCCCCATTATGTATTTTAAATGAAATCACCAGGCTACTTGGTCAAACATGGTAATATGCCAAATCTCTTCAATATATTAACCATTTTATATAATAAATATAATACCGACCACAATCATAGCCAAGTGTGGAAATTTTCCAGAATTAGAAAATCCACACACACCCATGAAAGAACCAGTTTCAACCATCCCAAGCAAATCGAGACGATTCTTCCAGTCCCTGAAGTTTCTTCAGTGGCCCAGAATAAGGGGCCAGGATCCAAGACCTGAGCCTACGTATATTCAGGGAGGTTCTTCCTACTCCACTGATGGACACAATGAGCTATTTTTATAAGTTTTATAACAAAAATTACATACTTTACCTTGGACTTGGCTTTCGGACCAACCTCCTAGGTGTTTAAGAATTAACTAATTCTTCTGTTGAGGATGGAAGTCTGCAGTAACCACTAAAGTAGCAGCTGACTTTCCTTTTGGCTTGGTTTGATTTTGCTGTTTCTTAAAACACTTACTACATTTAAGCGTCTTTCCCTTTGACGTAAACATTAACATGTTTTCCATTGGGTACTTCACATTCTTACGCAAGTCTTCTCTATAACCCCTTTTAGCTTCTTTGTAACCTCTTTTAACAAATCGGTGGGGCAAGAACTCTTCACTCTCCCTGCCTCTCTAAGGTGGCTGCTGGCTTCCTTCTCCAAGCTCCTTCCCCCCTGATCCAGAGAATTCTTCAACTTCCGGTCAGGACCCAAACTCACCTAATTGGATGCTGTGTCTCTCTCTTGACTTCATCTTGAAGGGTAGCAAAATACACCACCTTAAAATACGCCTCTTGGACATAAGGATTGTTTTGATATGGTTGTTTTTGAAAACCTTCAGACACACAAGAGAATCTCTGAAAAGAGAGTAGAAGTTACTTTTTTGTAAAGGATATTTACATATATAAAAGAAATTTCCCAGTTACAAAGGTGCCTCCCTTGGGGAAGAGGAGGTTGACTCTAAATCTCCATTGGAGATTAATTCTCCAATTAATGGAGAAAGCAATGATTTAAATCTGCAGGACAATGAACACTGTTTATTGTACTTTTCCTGGTAGCGACCCTTAACTGCCCCTCCCCCAACATCTTCCTTCTCTTCAGCTGGAGATGATGTTTAAGGTGTCGGTTTGGGCCATTTCAAGGGGTTTTACTCACTTTTCCTGGGTCTCCTGTGTGTACACATGAGGTACACATGTTATTAAACGGTGGTTTGTTTTTCTCTTGTTAATACGACTTTTGTGACGAGGGTTCTCAGCTACAGAACGGACAGGGTAGAGGAAGGATTATTTTCCTCCCCTACAATCTGGTTCTAAAGGCACAATACTCATTATAATTATGGTAGAGGAACTGTTTCGATGTAGGGTTGACTCTGAAAAACAAACCAATAAAAAAAGAATGGACTCATTGCAATTGGTAAAAACACCCCAGGCCAGTGAACGTCAAACAGAGATGATTTGAGCCCCAGCTAGGACTGCCAGATTTAGCAAACAAAAATATAGGATGTTTAGTTAAATTTGAATTTTAGATAAATTTCTGAAATACCGCATGGGGAATGCTTCTACTACACGATTATGTTGTTTAGCTGAAAACTAAACGGGCGCCTGGGCGGCTCAGTCGTTTAAGCGTCTGCCTTCAGCTCAGGTCATGATCTCAGGGTCCTGGGATCCAGCCCTGAGTCTGGCCCCCTGCTCCGCGGGGAGTCTGCTTCTCCCTGCCCCCTCTGCTCTTGCGGTCTTGCTCTCTCTCTCTCTCTCTCACACATAAATAAATAAATAAAATCTTCAAAAATAAAATAAAATAAAATAATAAAACCATCACTCTGGCCATTGTGTGGAAAGTGGATTTGAGGCAGGCAGGAGAAAAAACAGCAAGACCAGTAAAGAGGCTACTGCAGGAGGTTAGGGGGGAGATAATCGTGCAGAAGTCAGGAGAGCAGCAGTGGGGACAGAGAGAAGAGGAGGTAGGAGGTAGAAATAATGGGCATTTTGTTGAAAATGCATCGTTAGGCTGTGTTGAAGTAAAGTTCTATGTCCGAAATGGAGCCACACTTGCCCAGAATGTCACCAGCAAACCAAAACTGAGAGAACTTTCCTGTTCCTGTAAATGCTCCATTTGACCAGAAAGGCAGTATTTCCAGCCAGCCAGTCCCCAACTGCCAAGAATCTGTGCTAATATCATCGTTCTAAACAAGGTCAGAGAGTCAACCCTGGCCGATCCGCTTACACTAAAGACATTTACCTTATTCCCTGATTGACCTGTGAGCCGGGGGCACCCCGTTTCCATATTGCTGCTTCTAATGTTTGAACACACTTGCCTCTGCCCCCCTCCCTTGAGAAGAGTGTCCCAGTCCTTGGGTGGCATGGTACTCCCCCAATCCAAAGGATATCAAACTAAATTGTTTTATTCTTGTCATTCGACAACCATTTTCTCCTGGCACCAAATGCACGTTGATCTGTGATGCTCACACGAGCTCTCTGTAAATTACATTTCGCTTTTTCCCACTGGCTCCTGTTAGATTTCCCCCAGAGGGAGCACTCAAGGAAGAGTACAAGACCAAGGAGGCAGAAGGAGAGCCGCTCATTCCTATGTGCTTGCTGATCCCATTAGCCTAAGCCCGGCAATAGCTCTTCATCCTGGAAACAGCAATAGGTCTGGCTTTTCCCTGCACTGCCTGAAACAGCCGAATCGTGCCCTTCAGAGGTACCAATTCCCACCACCTCCCTCCTCCAGCCCAACTAGGTCAACTCCTCCCCTGAGCTCCTCTAGCAGCAAGCAGACCATGGCCCCTCCTCAATGCCTGGGTCCCAAGAATTTCAGGGTCCTTCCCCGCAGCTCCTACATTCTGGTAACCCCAACCTCTGGTCCTCGTTTCTCTAGTCCAAGAGGTGATAGCTACTTTTGCAGTTTCGTTACCTCAGTGCTCCCCCTCTGCCTTTTCAGCCCTGCAAAACCCACTTTACTGATTCCTTATATTACATTGTTTCGGTTAAAATAACTAGTGTGGTTGGGGCACCTGGGTGGCTCCATTGGTTAAGCGTCTGACCCTTGATTTCAGCTCAGGTCATGATCCCAGGGTCGTGAGATCGAGCCCCACCTCTGGCTCCTTGCTGGGTGTGGAGCCTGCTTAAGATTCTCTCTCTCAAAAATAAATACATACGTACATACATACATACATACATACATACATAAGATTCCCTCTCTCCCTCTCCTTCTGCCCCTCCCCACCCCGCCCCGGCTTTCTCTCGAATAAATAAATAAATAAATCCAAATAAAAATGAAAAATAAAAATAATAAGTTGTATGGTTTTCCTTACTGGGCTCTGGCTGATATGGTACCCTGGGGATGTGTAAAAGCTACCCAAAGGAGACATGTGGAATCACAGATCAAGGAAGGCATGCATGTTTCCGGCTTGGTGCCTTTCACCAAAGTGCAAAACCCTGGAAGGGCAACAAGCTTAGGGAAGGGCTGGGAGACACGATCTGCTCCAGTTTGCAGGGGTGGTGTTTAAGAGCACATCTAAAAAAAAAAAAAAAAAAAAAAGCACATCTAAGTGGAACTATCCAATGGGAACTTTGTTACCTGGTTCTAGAATTTTATTTATTTTTATTTTTTTAAAGATTTAATTTATTTATTAACAGAGAGAGAGATCACAAGTAGGCAGAGAGGCAGGCAGAGAGAGAGGGGGAAGCAGGCTCCCTGCTGAGCAGAGAGCCCGATGCGGGGCTCGATCCCAGGACCCTGAGATCATGACCTGAGCCCAAGGCAGAGGCTTTAACCCACCGAGCCACCCAGGCGCCCCACTGGTAGAATTTTATAGTAAGAGTTGTTCTAGAGGCAAAGATTTGGAGAGTTATCAGCATATAGATCAGTAGTTCCCCAAGTAAGACATGAGAGAGTTTAGATACCTTATTAAAGTCCCCCACCCCCCACTGCTCTGCAACCTGTACTGTAGAGGGTCAGAGTCTACCTGACTGTAGAGGGTTATTTCTTCTTTAAATAACATAACAACTTTTCCTTTTCATTGTAGCCCCTTTAAATGTGAACAATGGCTCTCCAATCAAATAAGCACTTTTGTCATCAGAATGTGTGTGTTTCTGAGTTTTATGCGTTGGAGCCCTGTCATCGCTTTCTGCAATTCTCCTGCTTGTGAAAGCTTTTTAGATCTTTTGTTTGCTTAAAATAAAGTCCCGGATTCTGAGGCCAAATTGCAATAATGGTTGTTTTATACTAAGGTAGGGTCTTTCCTCCAAGACTTAAAAAATCTTGTGAAATTTGGAATCAGTTTTGAATTTTCCAGAAAGAAATTTATGAGAATGGAAAAGGAAATGGGGTCAGCCATCCCTTAAAATTAAAAAAAAAAATACACTGACATTTTAAGTTTAAATTTGAAGTAGGTCACTTCGTTGTTTAGCACCCAGGACACACTCAATTCCACGGTGGGTTTTATTTCTGTGTCACCCTCCATCGTGTACTCCCAGAACTAGGTATCATCATGTGCTTTAATGGAAACACCAAGAGTCAATAACATGCTCTTGCTCCCGCCGTCACTGGAATGCTGTGATTAGCGTCTCTCCATTTTCTAGATAACGTCACATATCTGAGATGAGCGTTTATTTTCATTTCTTGGTAAAAGCAGGAAAGAAGCTAAAAAGTCACTTATATTACTGACAAATCCTGTTACGTTGGATGACTGTTTCGGGATATAACCACCTACTTCTGCAAAGCCGCCACTATTCCTCTAGTGACTGGGGAACCTGCTGGAAGAACTAAATTATAAGGCTTTTGCTATTTTGCAGTAAAACCAGTTTCACAGCGGGGGGACAAGCTCTCCTCTTTAGGGTGTGGGTTTACTGCCCTGGGGCAGAGGATGTTACCTATTTTATTTTTACACTTTGAACTGCAATTTTCTCTTGCTTTTGGTGCCTTTTAGGGCTTGGCAAAGAGAGAAGTTATGTCTACTTTCTTGTGGGGCCTTAACGTGCACCCTATTACATTCTCTTCTGAGGTTATGAAAGGCAATCTGAAGTTCTTCAGGGGTTTGTTTGTTTTGTTCTATGTCCTAATAGAGGGTTGCTTTCTGGATTTTTTGTTTTGTTTTTTGAATTCAGCTGCTTTTTGTTTTTTGTTTTTTTTAAGATTTTATTTATTTGTTTGACAGAGAGAGAGAGAGATGACAAGGAGGCAGAGAGGCAGGCAGAGAGAGAGGGGGAAGCAGGCTCCCCGTTGAGCAGAGAGCCTGATGCGGGGCTCGATCCCAGGACCCTGAGATCATGACCTGGGCCGAAGGCAGAGGCTTTAACCCACTGAGCCACCCAGGTGCCCCGTGACTTCAGCTGTTGTTAAGGTCGGGCCTGTCAGACGGTGGTGGTGGGCCCAGATTCTGAGCTTTCCTCTTTAAAGCTTGACCTATTTCCCCCAGTTCTTGGTAAAGCCCAGAGCTTTTCAGCCAACTATTTCTCATAGAATAAGGGAGGACCCCAAGGCCATTGTCTCCTGTATCAGTCTTTTAATTCAAGGCATTCCTTCTTTCTCTCTGTCAATCATGAATCCACCAAAACAAGTGAATCTGAGACACTCCATTATGTTGCCATTTTTAAATTGCTTTGAAAGCATTAAGAATGGCAGCCTCTAAAAGGCTGAAAAACCATGGTATCACATTCAGGGACAGCCATTCTGGAAGGCACTCAGCATGCTGACTGATGGGAGTTTTTGTCTATGTTCTTAGCCTCTCTTCCCCTTTTTCCAGTTTGCATTTCTGACTCTCACAATTATGTTATGAGCCAGCTGTGTGATGCATGGCTTAAACAGACTAATGAAACTGATGGAGAGGCATTCCACGAGCCATTTAGAATATAAGAAACATCTCACTTTCTTATTTTTTCAATCAGATTGTGAGTGCGTTGAGCCCACTTTCCGAGGCTTTGAAGAAATCCAAGATTGCTCAAGTTCCCTGGGTTTTCCGCCCTCTCTTGGGTTGTACCAGAACCCTCAGGGTCTCAGCACACATGGCTCTACGCAAGTGAGCTACCGTGGCGATTAGCCTCCTCCTTATCATTATCCCATAACATGCCTACAAAAAGCTTGGCAGCTTGCTAAAATAAATTCCCCACATTCACACCAGAATATGTGAGGACCTGGGGAACTGCATGTTGATAAACCTTCCAGATGATTCTGAAGCTGGTGTCCATGGCCACTTGGAGAACTGGTAACTTTTGATCTTTCCCATCTAGAAGCTTGGACAGGAAGCATTTATCTGACTCCAAAGGCAGTTTTGGACTTGTAGATAAATGCTTTGTGAGGTGCCTTGCTGGCTCGTTGGTAAAGCATGTGACTCTTGATCCTGGGGTCATGAGCTTGAGCCCCACACTGGGTGTGGAGCCTACTTCAAAAAAATAAATAAAATATTAAAAATGGATAAATAAAAGCACTTGAGTTTGAGATCCTAAAAATTCTTTGCATAAAATTAATGAAGTTGTGCAGTGCCTGGGTGGTTCCTTCTGTTAAGTGTCTGCCTTCAGGTCATGACCTTGGAGTCCAGGGATTTATCCCTGCATCAGGCTCCCAGCTCAGTGGGAAGGCTGCTTGTCCCCCCCTCATTCATGCTCAGTCTCTCTCTCTTTCAAATGAATAAATAAAATCTTTTTCAAAAAACTAATAAAGCTGTAGGGGCACCTGGGTGGTTCAGTGGGTTAAGTCTCTGCCTTCCGCTCAGGTCATGATCTCGGGGTCCTGGGATCGAGCCCTGCATCGGGCTCTCTGCTCAGCGGGGAGCCTGCTTCCCCCTCTCTCTCTGCCTGCCTCTCTGCCTCCTTGTGATCTCTCTCTCTGTCAAATAAATAAACTCTTTAAAAAAATAAAAAATAAAATAAAAAGTAATAAAGCTGTATAATACAATTCCTGACCTTAATGGCCCTACCCTCTCGATGATGACACTCATTTATCCATAGGCCATTTTTGGGCCAGAACTGCCTACTCATTTCTATTCTAGGCATAAAACCTAAAAAAGATTTTATGGTAAATAACCTATGAAATAGGAACAGATTCACGCATGTGTCTGAATTCCTGCTGCCAGGGTTTTGACCTACTAAATTTTTTACCCTAGGTTTTTCCTTCTTAGCCATCAATATTTGCTTGTTTCTTTTAGCTAATGTGTGCTCAATGAGGATGCCATCGCTCCCCCCCCCCCCCCCAGCAAAATTACTTCTTGGAGGGAGAAGAAAAACTTAGTTTATGTGAAGGTAGCACAGGTATAAATACAGTACATAAAGATATCCTGTATATCGGTGGTACTACAGTTTCATGGAGAAGTGTCAATTAGGGAAGGATGCCTCCAAAGCTTCTTTAAAAAGAAACAGGAATAAAAGTTTGAGAAACATGGCTTCCCCTGATTTCAATCTCAGTTTTCTAGTTTTTAAAATAAACAACTTTTATGGGGGCGCCTGGGTGGCTCAGTCGGTTAAGCGTCTGCCTTTGGCTCGGGTCATGATCCCAGGGTCCTGGGATCGAGCCCCGCATCGGGCTCCCTGCTCAGTGGGGAGTCTGCTTCTCCCTCTGCCCCTCCCCCCTGCTTGTGCTCTCTCTCTCTTCTCTCTCTCTGTCTCTCAAACAAACACATAGTTGGCACTTGGTGTCCCAGGGAGTAGTCTGAGCCCTTTATACATATTAACTCCTCTAATGTGGTCAACAATCTTTGACCGCATTAAACACAACGATTTAACAGATGAGGAAGCTGAGGTCCAGAGACATTAAATAACTTGCCAGGGTGACTGACTGAATGGCAACGTGAGGTTCAAAACCCAGGACACTGGGCCTCAGAATATGTCACGAGAGCCATTACCTTATCTGGCCTCTCTTTTGGTGTACAGCCTTCCAATCATCCCATGGGTGTGTGTGCACTTCGTTAATTAACTTGCAAAAAGTGACTTTTTTTTGTGCAATTATTTGCATCCTACATTTGCCCTTTACTGATACTTAGTGACTCCCTTTCCTGTTACAAGATAGTCCTCAGTATCATTTTTGTGACTACCTTAACATTCCCTTGGTATCCATGACAACAGCTCTCATTTACTTAGCATTTCCCATGGCCAAGCTGTCTGCCAGGTGCCTCACACATATTGTCTGTCTCAAACTATGAGGATAGTAATTCCTCGAGATAATAAAAAATGGCTAGCATTTATGGAGTGTTTACTATTCACTGGGCACGTCTGAGGGACCTCATCCACATTCGTGCTCTTTCTACTATTACCCCCATTTGCACAGGAGACTAAGACTTTGAGAGGTAAAATTATCTGCTCAAAATCAGCAGGTGGCAAGTGGCAGAACGTAGCCAAAAACCTTCCTCTAGGTCCTTGCTGCCATGATGGTGCCTTGATTTCCAGACCTTGACTCCTTTGGCTCCCCAGACATCCCCAGACCACTGGAGCTCCAACTGGTCATTGTGAGCTTGGATTCTCTCACCTTTTTCAAGTCCAACTCGCCCAGCTATTGTCCCATTACATTACAACACGGGCATTATGAACTCTGACCAAATAAATGGCACAGAAGATAAATCCATAATTCTTAGAATGTTCCCCTCTCAGAGTGGGTCTTCCTGACATCGGCCCAGAGGCAAACGGCATCATCTGCAGTATTATTTGTGGGTGGTCCAAGCAGAAAGCTGAATTAGCTAAGAGCTAGTGTCAGGTTTCCTGTGCCATTTCAACAGGAAAAATATTAAACATACAGGAGTCAACGTTTTTCCTATTTTATGTTTAAAATACTAAGTAGAAGTTACAGAAGTATCTATAGTCACTGTGGCTATGTGATGTCTCCAAGCAGAGGATGATCAAAAATGCTATTTTCCAACTGAAATCCATATTTCAATGTGTGACTTTGAAACTGTAAAAAAAGAGAGAAATATGCAAAACCATTTCCTTAGAGGGAAAAAAATAAACATCCCCTAAGGAAATTTATGGTGTGGCCAAGTGAGTTGCATTCCCCAGAAGCCTTTGAACCTGGTTTGAACCAAATATTGACTCTTAGTTTATCATTCTGACCCTTGGGGGACTATACACTCAGGAATTGGCAGTGATTCAGGAAGAAACAAAGTGTGGGTGAAGGAAAAAACTATCTGACAAAGAAGAAAGTGATTTAGCTGGTGCTAAGAAATATGAGCCATGTCTATACATACATTCAGCCCACAAACAGCATGGGGGCCAAGGGCAGGCAGACCCGAGATGGGCCACTTGGGCATGAATAGCATTTTGAGTTAAAAAGCAATCAAAACCCAACAGATTCAGGAGAAGCTTTCACTTCCCAGCTCAAAATAATTCAGATAGAGGACTTGCTCCAGTAAGAGAGATATCATTATTGATAACTATGTTGTGATATGAATTAGGTGTGGTAAAGAGGGAGGAACCTATCAAGGGCTGTTTGATCAAAGTCCTCTATGTCACATTGTTTCTGAAGGGCCCAGTATGCCTTTGTTTACGAACATGTTACAAACATGCTCTTTTATCTTCCTGTGAACTGCATTCCTTCCCTTTCAAGTCTCAGACCCTTGCTCACTCAGTTCTAACTCATACATATACTTCGTTTTGCCTGACTGTCCTTGGAATTTCCATGTCCATGTGGATTCTACATACACATAAAATTAAATTTGATTTTCTCTTGTTAATCTGTCTCATGTCAATGTCAATTTGATTCTTACTCCAACTAGAAGGACCTTGAATGACAGAGAGAATTCTTCCTCTCCAACATCGGTTAACCACCAAAGTTTGAGGATCCAAGGTGGAAGATTCCATTCATCTTCAGACGTCTGATGGCCCTCGAAGTTTAAACCCAGTGCAGGTGGAGTGTAAAATGTTACACCCATTCTGGAAATTTTTTTTTAATATCTACTGCAATTCTACACATGAATATCTTATGACCAGAAAATTCTACGCTTAGCATATACTTAACCTAACCCTATACTTATACTTAACCCTAAATACCAAAGACATAAAAAAAAAATTCAAGTGGCATTATTTGCAATGGACAAAAGTTGGACTCCACGAACTGTGGAATAGATAAATAAAATTTTATATGGTAATATAATGGAATACTATACAGCAATACAAACGAACAGACTATTGTCACATGCAAAAATATGGATGAATCCCACAACCATATGTTGAGCAAAGAAGCTACACACAAAAGAGGATATACATACAGTTTCATATTTATAAAGTTCAAAAGAGCAAACTAATAAGATATTAGAATCAGAGTAGTGGCTATCTTTAAGGAAGGGAAGGAAATGGTAATTGGGAGGCACTTGAGAGAGTTTCTGGATATTGGCAAAGTCCTATTACTTGATCTGGGGTATGATTTCACAGGTATGTTCACTTTAGGATAATTAATTGAGCTTTATCTGCACATGTTTCTACATGTATGTTACTCTTTCTTTTAAATTTTATTTATTTATTTGACAGAGAGAGAGAGATCACAAGTAGGCAGAGAGGCAGGCAGAGAGAGAGGGGGAAGCAGGCTCCCTGCTGAGTAGAGAGCCCGATGTGGGGCTCCATCCCAGGACCCTGAGATCATGACCTGAGCCGAAGGCAGAGGCTTTAACCCACTGAGCCACCCAGGTGCCCCTACATGTATGTTATTCTTAAACATAACACACACACACACACACACACACACACACACACACACACATCAAGACTTCTACAGAATGAATAGATTAAAACCCCCAATAAATATGATTCTCTAGGACCCTCTCCCCCCAGGGCTGCTTCCCCATTCCCACCAGCCCACCATCCTCTTAGAGAATGTTCCCCGTCTCCAGTCCTGCCTTCTCCTTGTTACCCCAGGTGGTGGCAACTGAGTCACTGCGTGTTGTTCTGGTAGGCCTTGGACACCTGTAACACATGCTTCCTTCCAGCCCTGAGTCACCCACGGCCCGAGAAGCCACCTCATTGGAGAAATATGATAGGAACAACTGGAATCTGGCCACATTGATCTCCTTTTCCTAGAAGGATTCTGCTCTGCCCTAACAATGCACCCAAAGCAGTTAGGAGAAAGCAGAAGTAGAATTACTACTTAGAGTGCCATCTGGTGTATTTTTTGCTAAGTGGCACCAACATCTCTGCTAGGAGCCATGGAATTTGAAGTCTTTCCCTGAAGGACATTACAGACCTCTGGCTTTGGATTTAACCTTTGACAAAGCCCTAAGAATTCCTGTTATGTATTAATTTGGGAAATACAGAATAACTACTGATGTAGTGGACATTTATCTGGTTTTTCGTTTGTTTATTTTTTTGTTTTTCTCCTGTCATCCTGAACAAGCTGTGTTTGGAGACTATCCTACCACGGAAAGTGTAGAAAAACAAATATTGGATTTCCCAGACCCCCTTTACCCCAAGCATCACATGACCTAGGGCCACTAATTAGAAGCACCTGCCACATGAGCTTAGCGTTAGAAGCTCAGAAGAGAAAAAGCTGAGACTGTCATTTCCGTTCTATTGACCGGCTCCCATTTCTAAAGACAGCCATGGGGGCAATTCTAGCAGCAAGTGCAAAAGCTAAAGGGTATGAGAATCTGCCCTACTTGCAGGCCCATGAGCCACATAGATACCGGAACACACAGGAGAACACACCGGATCTTTTATAATGGGCAGTAAGCATGTCTACCCCTTTGCTCTGTAGGGAAATACTATTTTTACTTTCCGAGACTTCTGCTATGCAAGCATCCTTTTAAAAAAAATTAAATTTAAATTCCATTAATTAACATAGGGTGTATTAGTTCCAGAGGTAGAGTTCGGTGATTCATCAGTTGTCTATAACACCCAAGGCTCATTCCATCCTGTTGCCAGACACATCTCCAAAGGCAAGGGAGACAAAAGCAAAAATGAACTATTGGGATTCATCAAGATAAAAAGCTTGCACAGGAAAGGAAACAGTGGACCAAAGGCAGCCTACAGAATGGGAGAAGGTATTTGCAAATATCTTATCAGATAGAGGGCTAGTATCTAAAATCTATAAAGAACCTACCAAACTCAATACCCAAAGAACTAATAATCCAATCAAGAAATGGGCAGAAGACAGGAACAGACATTTCTCCCAAGAAGACATACAGATGGCCAACAGACCCATGCACTCATCCTCGACGGATGAGTCTGGAACACGATAGTTCTAGTCTGAGCTCAAAGGCCTGAGAAGCCGAAGAGCCTATGTCTGAGGGCAGGAGAAGCAGATGTCCCAGCTCAAACAGAGAGAGCAAATTGGCTCTTCCTCTGCCTTTTTGTCATATTCAGGTCCTCAGTGGGGTGGGGAGTGCCCACTTACCTGGGGTGGGGGGTATGATCTTCTTTACCCAGTCTACCAATTCAAATGCTAATCTCTTCCAGAAACATCCTCACAGACACATCCAGAAATAATATTTTACCAACGCCAGACATCTCTTAGCCCAGTCAACTTGACACATAAAATTAACCATCACAAATAGAATCCTACATCCTAAAGCCTGGGGTGAGAGGGAAAGAATACTCATATCATCATAAAGAGGGTGCCATGGGAAGCCGATGTGAATACTAGCTTTTTTAAAGCCAAATCTCAAGGTCTCATCCTAGATTTATGAAGCAACACACCCACCAGGGGTTCGTAGTTTAAAGCAGAGTGTTGGGCATCTTATCCTCGATCCCCTCATCAGAAGAATCACTGAAGGGCTTTAGCTTTTTTATAAAACCTCAGAGCAGTCAGGTCTGTCTCCTGAACAAAGGCTTGACTTCCCACTCCAACCTTCTGGCAGCATCAGAAATCTCTATCTTGCCATGACAGATTTTTTTTTTCAGTGAATAGGAAGATGGGAGAGAAAAAAAAGAACATACCAGAGATAAACTCAAAGTTTTCCCACTTTATGCCCAGAGCTGGGCTCCAGGTCTTCCTCACCCCGACTCCCCTTTCACACTGGTGTGTTAGTAAGACGGGAGATATATTTCCTTCATAACTTTTAAGTTTGTACTATTATACAAGTAATAGATGTTCTTTGCAGGAAGGCTGGGAAAAATAACACAATTAGAAAAATTACAAAGGAAGAGAGGAAACTAAAGATCACACACAAATCCGTTCTCCACCATCCAAGCACTTCTGGAACTGAAATTGTTCTCTAGGCACTGACATAGTGCTAGGGGATGTTATTTCTCTTGCAACAGCTTCCGTAGGCTGAGTCAATCTAGATTTTAATCAAGCGAAGTCAGAGCTTAATGAAACATCTGCTGAAAGATGCATTTTGTCTCCTGAGTCTAGCCTGCGTTGCAGACATCACTTTTTGGCTCTGATATCGGGGCCAAAAGACTAACCAGGGCTTCTAAGAAGAGCACAGCATTTTCTAGGAAAGGCGGCTTGGGTACCTGCGTGCTAAATGGCCCGTAAGTACGGAGACAGGGAGACAGTCTGTCTCCCCCTTCCTCCTCCTCCCCCAGCGCACATAGCTTTGTATCACCGTGTGGCTAATGAACCTGCAGGAGCGCTCAGGGATGTCTCTCCAGCTGACTCTACCCATCTGCCCGACTTGCTAATCAGAAATTCTCTTTTACTACTAGCCATAATGATTTATTTATTTTTATTTGAGAATTTGAGAGAAAGAGAGAGAGAGAGAGAGATCCTGAGCAGGGGGAGGGGCAGAGGGAGAGAATCTCAAGCAGACTCTGCATTCAGCACAGAGCCTGACATGGGGCTCAGTCTCCCAGCCCTGAGATCGTGATCTGGGCTGAAAATAAGACGCCCAACCGACTGAGCCACCCAGGCGTCCCTGACAATCCCTGTTTTATAGATGGGAAAACTCAATTTCAGAGGAGTTAATTTAAGGGCTCAAAGGTCACAGGGATGCAAAGTGCTGGAACCAAGATTTGAACCAAGTCTGTCTCACTCTAAACCCATTCTCTCTCTCTTTTTTTTTTAAGATTTTATTTATTTATTTCTTTAAGAAATAAAGAGGGAAGCAGGGCTCGATCCCAGGACCCTGAGATCATGACCTGAGCCGAAGGCAGAGGCTTAACCCACTGAGCCACCCAGGTGCCCCTAAACCCATTCTTTTAACTAATCTAGTTAGCAGACCCTCTCTAGGGTCCTTCTGATTCTGCAGACATGGTTCATTCTGCAGACATGGTTCATGTTCATGACATGGTTCAGACATGGTTCATTCTGCAGACATGGTTCATGTTCATGATGCTAATAGTCCAAGTACAGAGGAAAACCCTGGACCAAGATAGTGTGAAGTGTCATCCACTCAAACCTTATCTCCCTAAATATCCTAAAATCCAATGCTGAGGTCAGTAACTGCTGTTTGGTTGAGTACAGATGACTGTTGAATTTTCATATTTGGTAAAACAGCTCCTGGCTGAGATCATGACCTGAGCCGAAGGCAGAGGCTTTAACCCACTGAGCCACCCAGGCGCCCCTGAAGGTCAGTCTTCTTCTGCTTCACCTGACTAACAACTATCCTTAAGGCTCAACAGATGCCTCCGGGCACAGCCGCCTTCTGCAGCCCAGTACACATGGACCCTGCCCTTTATTGTCCCGTGGTTTGCAGATCTGCACTCTTCTCTCCATTCCCTTCTGTGTACCATTTCTAGAAACACAAGCCTTCATCCTTTGTTGTCATACAAGGCCTTCCTTTCATAGGGTTGTGAACAGAACCAGTGGGCATAATGCCTGGGAAAGGAGTAGGATCAGTGAAGGTAAAATCTACTCACACTAGCTTGTGGCGAGCTAATCACGTTTCCCAACTGTAATGGAACAGCCCTGTGCAGTCTCCAGTGACCCTGACAACCCACCACCACCTTCTAAGATTTCCGTTTCCTCTTCTGTGAAGTAAGGAGGTTGGACCAGCTTATATCTGTGCTACCTTCTCAATCTGGAACTCGAAGATTCTCCTTGTTCAGAACGCACTCTATCTCCCACCTCAAAGAATGACAGGTTTTTCTGATTTAAAAAAAAAAAAAAAACCCATTAAGTCAGAGAAAGGCAATAGCAATAAGCTTTTAGAATTTCCCCCTTCTCTCTCCAGAGGAGGGGGTGTTTCCTTGGGTTCATTTGAGTCTCTCGAAACATAAGTCATGTGCTATGACAGAGTGATCTATGATGGCAAAGTTTTGACATTTAATCAGAGAAACTGACTAAATCATTGTGTGCCATGACACACTCATGCTTATTTTGTCCCTCGGAGTACAAAGAATCCTGTAGTTTCTAAGAGACACGTAGGAAACTATGAGGTTTCATTCATGGTTTATTTTGTACTTATGTTTAAATGGCAAATAAGATCTATGGACTGAATTCAGTTCCCCCCTCCCACCCAAATTTCACATGTTGATGGTCTAACTCCCAGTGTGACCGTATTTGGACACAGGATTCCAGGAGATAATAGAGTTTAAATAAGGTCATGAGGTTGGGGTCCTAATCCTATAGGGTTGGTGGCCTTGTAAGAAGAGGAGATGACGTGCCTGGCTGGCTCAGTTGGTGGAGCATGCGATCCTTAATCTCGAGGTTGTGGGTTCGAGCCCCACGCTGGGTATAGAGATTACTTAAAAATAAAGATTACTTAAAAATAAAATAAAATCTGGGACACTTCGGTGGTTCAATCGGTTAAGGGTTGACTCTTGGTTTCAGCTCATGTATAATCTCATATATAATCATATATAATCTCATGTATAATCTCAGCGTTGTAAGATCGAGCCCCACAAGAGGCTCTGCGCTTAGCGGGGAGCCTCCTTGAGATTCTCTCTCTCTCCCTCTCCCCCTGCCCCTCCCCCTGCTGACATGCGCTTTCTCTCTCTCTTTCTCTAAAACAAATAAATAATTCTTAAAAAAAAGTTAAATAAAATCTTAAAAAAAAAAAACAAAAGAGGAAGAGAGATCTCCCTCGTCCCCACCCATGCGAGGACACGGCAAGAAGGGGAACATCTGCAAGCCAGCAGGAGAGCTCCCGACAGGAAAGCAATCAGCCAGCCCCTTGACTATCACTTCCAGGCTCCAGAGCAGTGAGAAAAAAAATTTCTGTTGTTTAAAGCCATGCAGACTGCGGTATTTGGTGAGGGCAGCCTGAGCAGGCTCAGACATAAGTGTTATCTACATTACGAGCCTGAGTGTTAAGCCCAGCAGCCCATGCCCCAATACATATTTACAGATCTGCTATTTTTACTATCTGTCCTTGGAAAAGGTCATGTCTTTGCTTACAGAGCCACGAATTTAGGAATTGTATTTGAAAACAGCATTATTCACTCCGGTAAAAACCTTAGTGGGCACTTTTATTTTTTTCTATAACAGAAGATACCTTCTTTCTCTGCTGACCAAAGGGATTTTACATTTAAAGAACCAAGATCATGCCATCTTGTGTGTTTCGCCCTTTCTCTTTCAAAGGGATGCCCCTTAGACCTACTGAATAGCTACTAAATAATAGTTAAAGCTATGGAAGGATTTCTATTGTGTGGGAGTAGTCCCAGCAGAGATGTGACTATTATAGGGTATGTTTTGATGGCTAAGGTCAGATGCTGTTCAATCATTTCCCCCCTCCACTCCCCCTTTCTGGCCTTCTCCACAACCTGCAAACAAAGATCTGTATAAAAAAGTCTAACAACACCCCAAACACTACTAATACTTTTTAAAGTAAGCTTTACACCCAACATGGGACTCGAACTCACAACCCCGAGATCAAGAGTCACATGCTCTCCCCACTGAGCCAGCCAGGCGCCCCAATTAATATTTGTCTCACGTTTACCCACACATCATGGGCCTAAATCCAAGGCATCAAATAATGTCAGCTGAAGACAGAATTGAAATTTTCATCACATGTCTGCCTGGGTGTTAAAATGTTTGATAGTAGCAAGTCTTCTATCTTCAAAGCACATGTAAGGTTGCAAAATGCTTGCATATTCATTAGCTTCATGACTACCTCAGGAGCTATCTGGAGCCATCATTCCTGTGTTTCCAGGGGGAAAACTGGGCTCAGGGAGATGGGTGGTAGGAGAAGACATAGTTGCAGGAATTCTGAAGCCTCGTCCAGCGTACTGACTACAGAAACACCGTGGACATAAAGTAATCGGAGCCTAGAGTAACTAACAGAAAGGGAGCACTAAAATAAATCTCACAAATGGAAAAAGTCAAATGTGCCTTCCGTATCTGTTTTTGGAGCACTTACTTCCTGCACTGAGTGACACAGGCTAGTTGCCATAGTTATGATGAAATTCCTCAAACGAAGAATAGGTCATTTAGGGGCGCCTGGGTGGCTCAGTGGGTTAAGCCTCTGCCTTCGGCTCAGGTCGTGATCTCAGGGTCCTGGGATCGAGCCCCTCATCGGGCTCTCTGCTCAGCAGGGAGCCTGCTTCCCCCTCTCTCTGCCTGCCTCTCTGCCTACTTGTGATCTCGCTCTCTGTCAAATAAATAAATAAAATCTTAAAAAAAAAAAAAAAAAGAATAGGTCATTTAGAACTTACTACCTCCCTGATAGCCTAGACTGGTGGTTTGCAAACTTTTTGGCCTGGGGAGTTTTTGACACTTTTCAAATGATCTTAAAAACTATAGAGGACTCCGGAGAGCTTTTGTTTATGTGACTTTTAACTACCCGTTTGTACTGTATTAGAAAATAAAATTTTAAATTTTAAAATATCTTATTAATTTATTAAAAAATAAGAAACTGGGGCACCTGGGTGGCTCAGTTGGTTAAGCCACTGCCTTCAGCTCAGGTCATGATCCCAGAGTCCTGGGATCGAGTCCCATATCAGGCTTCCCCTGCTCTGTGGGGAGCCTGCTTCTCCCTCTCCCTCTCCCCTTGCTTGTGCTCTCTCTCTCTGTCAAATAAATAAATAAAATCTTAAAAAAAAAAATAGAAACTGATCACATGTGAAAAGAAATACCTCATTTTCATTACAACATAACGCTATTTTCCCAAGCAAAACAAAAAATGGTGAGAAATCTGGCATTGCTTTATAATTTTAAAAATCTCTTTCACATCTGGCTTCAGAGATCTGGCTGCATTCTCCTGCCTGGGTCTGTTTTCCAGCTGTGGCGACATCATACATGTAGCTCTGGAAAATTCCACGGCAAGCCCATGAGAGAAAGAGAGTGAAGAAGTCAAATGATGTATTCATGTGTTTATGAAAATCGTTTTGATCTTGACGTCTGTCTGAAAGCATGTGCGGGGTCACTGAGCCATACTTCGAGAACTATTGGGATGAACAACAGCAAACCCCTAATTTTAAGAACACGTGTTTTTAAGGTCCGGGTTTTTTAAGCACACAATCTCTGAGATGAATATTTCTTCCAGTAGAATCAACTGGGTATTAGAGTTCTTGTCTCTCCCTCGACTTTAAAGATAATCCAGAGCCAGGAAATTGTAAACAAAGAACAAGGACTCCAGTCCATCTAGACTCAGCGAGGACCCCGAGTGAGGGAGGTTATTATCCCAGGGACCATCCCTTTATGTGCAAGCACCAAACAATTACAGGAGTGTGCAAATGTAATTTTGGTCTTCTGACTTATGTAAATTCAACTCTGCCCACTTAACCCTTTGTACTGTGAGTGCCAACAAATGAGATTCTCCTAGGATGTCAACAGATGTGGTGAGTAGAGACCATTCCAAACTCTTGGACTTTGGGGGCCCCAAAGAGAGGGGCAGACCTCCATATGGCGGCCAATCCGAGGCAAAAAGGGGCCTCCTTGTCTTAAACACCAACACCCTGTGGTCCTTCCACCTTCTCAGATCTCTCTCTGCGTTCAATGGGGAGTCTGCTTCTCCCTCTCCCTTTGCCCCTCCCTCTGCTCATGCTCCCTCTCTCTAATAAATAAATAAAATCTTAAAAAAATAACATAGGACGCCTGGGTGGCTCAGTGGGTTGGGCCTCTGCCTTCGGCTCAGGTCATGATCTCAGGGTCCTGGGATCGAGCCCCGCATCGGGCTCTCTGCTCAGCGGGGAGCCTGCTTCCCCCCCTCTCTCTCTGCCTACTTATGATCTCTCTGTCAAGTAAATAAATAAAATCTTAAAAAAAAAAAATAACAGTGCAATTTAGAATGCACTTTTTTCTATATATGCCATCAACTAAGCAAATTACAGAGTAATTACCATTCCTTAATTCATCATTCTTTATGAAATAGTGTGACCCCCCTTTTCTCCCTCCCTCCCTTCTTCTACCTTTGTTCTTCTCAAATACTGATTATGTACCATTATGAACGAGGCACTATGATAAACAGAACCTCATATTTTTCTGGCTACCAATTCTGTGTATTCGTAATTATTAAATATTCTTTTTTCCTAAATAAGAGGAAGGCATGCCCATTATAAGATATTTAAATTATAGTAAAGTATAAAGAAGGCAAGTATAACTGCCCATAGCTAATCTCTAGGGGTAATTTTAATAAATTCTAGATTTTTGTCCTGTGGTTTCGCCTAGTTGAGATGATACGTGGACGCCATTTTGCATCCTGATTTGTTTAACCTTGGATCACAAGCAGCTTTACTGTTATTTAAAACTCATCATAAACCTAACTTTAATGCCTAAAGTTGCTAATAAACTTCTCAATGGAGAAATCTGATTTCTCATTTCAGATTTCCTTAGCACCAACTCCCTCCTGGAGGTGGAATTACTTGGGGGAAAGGCTATATTTCATAGCTTCTGTTAACACACTGATAAACTCCTTTCCTTGGCAGTGTATCAAAATTACACCACCAGACGAGGGGACTCATTTCATGGCACCCTCACCGGTATTGAGAGCAATGTTTATTTACACACAATCTTTGCTAATATGATTAGTAAGGGGAAAAAATCCTATCTTTTAAAAAAAAAATTGCACATTGGATTCATAGTAAAATAAAATCTTTAAAAGTGCTTGGAAAGGGGCATCTGGGTGGTTCAGTGGGTTAAGCATCTGACTTCTGCTCTGGCTGGTGGTGATCCTGATCTCAGGGTCGGGGATCAACCAGATTCAGTGGGGGGTGTAGGGGGCAGTCTGCTTGTCCCTCTCCCTCTGCCCCTCCCCCAGCCCGGCTTGTGCTCTCTCTGTCTCTCTCTCTCTCAAATAAATAAATAACATCTTTTTTTTTTTTTTTAAAGTGCAGGTAAAGTTACAGCACACTTAAAAATTCCAAGATAAAAGGGGAATAAAGACACTTGTGCCCACTTTTCACTAATTCAATTAGTGAAAGGGAGGCAGACCTGGATCGTCCCAAAAGTCACTGGATCAGAGTTTTGGTGGCAAACACTGAAACCAATTTTGATCACTTAATCGGAAGAGAGATGTCTTGGAAGGCCGGCAGGTAGCAAACCAAAAGAGACAGGAAGGCTGGGGAATCAGGTTCATCAAACAGGTAGGGTAGTTGGAACCAAAACATGTCACACAGGCCGTACAGGACACCATTTGGTATTGCCACCAGACATGTCCAGCTGTCACCTCTAGCACTGCTGCCAATAAGCACAGACATCACTTCATAGATAATGACATTAATTCCAGAATGTCTCCTATCCTATCTTCAAATGTCAGTGGGGTGGGACATACGGGAGTGGTGGGGACTGTGGAAAACTGAAGAGCATCATCCCAGGGTCAAGGAGACACCTGCCACTTGGCTCCAGCTGATGGTTGCTAGAACCCGCCATGAACCAAACGTTTCCAGTTCTTTCAACTTTTCAAAACGCACCAAAAGTCTGCGTTTTCCTGAAATTTCCTGATTTTAAAATTGGGAACTAAATTCGAAGTGAGAAAAACAATGACACCATCGCTTTTCAAAAATCAGGGCTGCAGGCCGCCTCCAAGAGTCAAACCTTTTCATGCAAAACACTAAAACAGAGATGAGGCCTAAGAAGGTGGGACATGCCCAAGGCCCAACAGCTCAGCTGGGAGAGAGCCGGGGCAGGAAGTTTGGTCTCCCCAAGAAAAGCAAATTAGGAAAAGCCAATGTTTCACTCCGCGTCTCTGCAATCACTTCTCTTGGAAATAACCTCCTCCCCAAATAGGGAAAAGTGGGAACAGTGTCTGTGACTCTTCCTGCAGCAGCAGTGTTTGTAAGATGTTTATAAATTCATAGAATCTGCAGGACCCGACAGAAAGAAATACCGCGTAGTGACGTTAGCTCAGAATTTAAATCTTAACTTGTACTGCTTTCTAAGTGGGTAACCGGGGACAAATTACTTCTCTGGGTCGCAGTCGTGGGAAACGTGAGAGCACTTTTCATCAGGCTGTGGAGAGGATGAAATAAGATTTCATACCGAGAGTGCCCGGCACAGTGCCAGGACCATACTAAAAACACTGCCCAGGATAATAACACGATACCCAGAAGGTGGCTGACTCGTTCGCGTCAGCCGAGCACGCGAGGCAGGGAGGGGAGGAAGAGGACTTACGTGTTGCACGGCGGGGGTGAGTTATGGATGAGCCTCCAGGCGGAATTCCTCACACGAGGAGTGAGTGCGGTTTGCACCCACGCCCCAGCCTTCCTCGGACTCCAGTGCGAGTTTCCCGGCCATGTCCAGCTGCACGGGGCGCGCGTGCACCGCCGCGTTCAGAGGCATCCTCTCCGGGCCACCTCGGCGAAGCTGACCGTGGAGCGCACGCCGGTCCCAGGGGTTCCGGGCTGGGCAGGGGACGCGCAGCGTTTCAGAGGAGAAAGTGGCCGCGGGCGGTTTCCCTGGCGCTCTAGGCCCGCCGCGGGGACTCGCTGCCACCTGCGAGCTTTCTCTGGAGAATGCGGGAGCCGGCGCCGCGGAGGAGGGGCGGAGGCAGGGGCGGAGGCGGCCCCCGAGGGCCGGGGCCGGGGAGGCCGGGACCGTCGCAGCGCCCATTTCTGTTCCGGCGGCGGCGGCGGCGGCGGCGGGGACGGCTGCACGCTCGGGCAGCCGGCCGGCCTGCGCGTGGGTTCTCCAGGGACCTGCTCGGCGCGGCTTGTGAGGAGCGCGGCCGCTGAGGGGCGGAGGAGGAGGAGGCGGCGAGCAGGGCGCGCGCTGGGCGCGAGCGGACGGAGCAGAGCCCCCGCGCCGCGCGGCGGAGCAGCGGCGCAGGCACGGCCGAGGCCGGCGAGCGGGCGCTCCTGGCCGGGGGGCCGCATCACCCGGCCGCAGGGCCTTCTAGCAAAAGCCACCGCGGCCCGGGCGGCAGCGGCCACACGGATGCCAAGGCCACACGGCAGGCAGGCGCGGGGACAGCCGCCACAGCCGCCGTCCCACGCGGGCTCCGGACACGCGGGCTCCGGGGTTGCTGGTGAGTGGACGCGCGCACGCGTGAGTGTGAGCGAGCGCGCTCCGGCCCGGGGCCAGGGTGCATGCCGGCGGCAGGAGCCCGCGGGCCGCCTCTCCAGCCGGGGGCGTGCGGCCCCGGGCTTCGCTCCGCGGGGAGAAAAGGCGCGCTGCCGGGACTCACTTCCTCCCTGCGGGTGCTGCGAGCGGCCGCCTCCGCCGCGCTGCCGGTGCGCGGGCGCCCCCCAGTCTCCGGCCCCTAGGGGTTACTTTCACCTTGAGGGGGAAGGCAGGAAGCGGTGGCTCCTGGTGGCGGGGCGGGACTCCGGCGGCAACCTAGGCGCCTGGGCTTCTGATTCCCACTTGGGGTGCAGCCTTGGCGAGGGTGCCGGCGTTGGGAAGGACCACCGCCCTGCTTCTGGGGCGCGCGGGGTGGCGCAGGCGGCGCGAGGGCAGGACAAACAGACCTTCACCCCTGCAGGACGAGGGACCGCCTTTCTAGGTGGTGTTTAGTTTTGTGCCTTCTCTGTGTGACTCTTAAGACACGTCCCCTCACCTGGGTCATCGAAGCCTTAACCAAAGCCATTTAATGAAGTCCACAAAGGAAGTGGAATGTCGCTGAGACATAATTTTCCAAAACTCTCTAAAACAACCCCCGCTGCTGATCCAAGAGCCTAAGGTGCTCTAACTACTGGAGAGAAAAAAAGTTAAAGTTGTATAAGTAATAAGTTGTTTAGGAAACAGAACCTGATCGAGAGGATTGAAGAAAGTCTTGTGTTCGGTCGTCGTGGGGGCGGGGATGGCTTTCTGGAAATCGGTGTTTGATGTAAGTACAACAGACATCTTTCAAAGGAAGCTCCAGCGAGCGCCCTGCTTTGCAAACATCCTGCTAATCGCAGAGAATAAAAATGAAGTGCGAGGTTTTAGGGGTGTCCAAAATGATCGTGGCTATCACTGGGGTGTGGATTTATGATCTCCTGATTCAAGGCCCTGTCAAGGTCAATATGGCAGGTGTGTTCCAGCAGTTAAATTACACCTGGATGTTTGATTTCCTGTTCCAAGACTGGGGGTAAGGGGAAGGAGGGCTGCTTTTTCTGTGGTTGTTGTACACAGAGATGAAGCCGCTGTGTTCTGTTTCTTTCCAGAGCTTGTTTCCGTTGGCAGTCTTGTATTTGTGGGTTAGATGCTCCATTAAACTTCAGAAGTATGCTCTGCAGTGCATCCTAGTATCTCTGCTTGTTTCTAACACAAGTTAGTGCCTCTGAGAAAGAGGCTCCTCTTGTTTACCATTTTCTCCATCCCGGTGTCTTCATTCAAGGACATGAAATGTTATTAGAATCTACCTAGAAAATGATCGGGCTGCTTGTTTTCTGTCCAAGGATATAGATGGCACAGAGTTTGCCCCTTGGGAATCTGCTTTTGCATATACGTCAGCTGTCGTTTCTGTATGAGCTGGTTCTTTGAATCTGAAGAAGAAATGTGTTGTCTCATGCTCTTTTGTAAGGTAAGCACCATTTAAATGATCAGGCAGAGAATCCTAGCCCTTTATTCAGATTGCCAACTGCCAGGAGCCAGTTTCTTGCCTGCTTTGGGGCCTTTTCGTAGGACCATTAGGAATGAGAGGCTTGGAGGAAAAAAATGGGAGAATCATGGCCCCAGGGTATCTTCCACGGAGAGCTTTCTCCTGGAGAGGAGAAAGTCTCTGGGGTTGACTCCTGAGAAGACTGACAAAAATAGTTAGGGAATTGTTAATAATAGCTACCTTTTTTAACTTATAGCACATAGGACTTAACACAGCTTCGTTCATGTTCCTCCTTTAAGGACCCTTCCCAGGCCTACTTACAGCTGCAATCCAGGAAGTGAGGTTGCATTTTACAGGGGAAGAAAAGCCTGGTACCTCTTGCTCAAAATATGAGGGGGCAGGAGGAATGTGAGAGGAGCCCAGGAATCCCAGCTGCCTACCTGGAAGGGTACATTTACCAATTAGACTACATTTTAATCCATTGGGTTTATGATTGTGTCCAAGGCGAGCATTTTTTTCTCAATGCTGTGAGGCATTTGTAAGTAACTTGGGTTGAAACTATGAGAAATGACTCATGGTCATCCTTGAGAATATGTGAGTCAACTTTTGGTCCCTTAGGCTAATGGATTGCAGCTGCTCAATGAATATCTGTTACATGAATAGCAATTCTAAAATGTTTATCTTCCCCACTTAGCTCTGTCCTCTACCTCTTCTAGTCTGGCTTATTTTTTAGCCATACCTTGGTATGAATTACCAATCATTTCATCCAATTGAACCAAGACTGACTTCCTCAACCAAAGGAGCGGTAAGAATCCCTCCAAAACAAAACAAAAACAAATAAACAGCATTGTATTGGTACCTGTTGACTTGCCAGCCCAGCTATCTGAACACGTGCATTGTCCAGTTGGACATGTGAGTGGACATTCAGAAATCCTGAGTTGACATCAGAATGTTCAACTCAGGAATAATCTGGATGTAGCTCCCTCTGGATGTGGCTTCTATCAGAAATGATTTGCATTTCTAAGCAAATCAGGTGAACTTCTGGTACATTCCCGTATTTCCTCATGCCAAGTAGAAGGGCCAATTAAACATTTGGCAAATTGCTAAGTCTTCAGAGCACATGTTGTTTGGTTTTTCTAAATTTTAAATTAAATTTGTGTTATGTTTGTCCAGTAATGTGATTGCCTTAGAGATATTAATTCAGACTGCTGGTTACTTAGTAACTTAGATTTACTAAAAGCAGCCCCTGGATATAAATACAAATAATTCATATGTTTCGATGTGCTGTAGTTAGCCTTTCAAGGTACTCTTGGAAATGGGTGTATTCTCTGATCTTGAATATTAAGGGTATTATACCTTTCTTTCTTTTTTTTTTTTATAAGGCTACTTTCCATCCCCAATCATTAGAAGTTTAACCTGTGGTTCGTGATCTAGTTTCAGGGTGAGAGATTAGAAAGGTGTCTAAAATTTACCTGGATATTAACATTAGAGTGCACATTAATAATGCACATTTTCTCTTTGATAGCCTTCCCTTTACGTCTTTCAATCAAGCTTATTTCATTCTGAACAAAAGTCAGATGAGAGCCTTCAACATTTAAAATTTTTTTTCTATTGGGCTATGTTCAAAATCAATACATAAAATAAAACATGGCTTATCACTGTTTTGAAGTAACATCCACACTGCTATTCTCTGCATAATGAAGCACGACCATTCTTATTAGGGATTTGTTTGGTCAGCAGGCACTTGAGCGCTTGAACCTGAGTTAAAGGCATGTCCCTTCCATGTCATTTAAGCCCCCTTATTAAGCCAGGGTGTGCAATTTTGATTAGATGAGGTGGCCAATTCAAGGTAGGTTCCTTGAAAGGAGTAAGTGACGAAAGTGTCCTTTTAGAAGAGTATTTGACATTTGGATAGTTGGCACTTGAGTGGATTCGTAGAAGAAAGGAATTGGGCTGGAATCTAGTGTCAGATAATGGCGGCCTGACCAGGCGGCATCCCAGTGACACTGAACGGAGAAGGGAGAATGTCAGGCAGTCAGACCAGTGTCATTATGCAGAAGAGGGTCAGTGCACCTGACCACGACCATGACCGCTCCTTTGTTCCCCATCCAGTTGATCACAGCATCCTTTCCTGCTGAGCCCTGGTGTAACCTCAGACTCTTGCAAACATTGGCTAGATATTTATTAATAAATATTAGTTATTTTGTACAGTACCAGACACTGTACAAAACCTTAACACATGTTATCTCAAGGATGATGGAGTGGTTAGAAGCATGGATTCTTTTTGCCATTGACGAGCTACGTGTCCTTGGGCAAGTTAACTGATTTTTCTGAGCCTTGGTTTCTTCATTTTTCAATTGGGATATTCATTTCTGTCTCATAAGGTTTGGAGCAGGGTTAAATGAATAAAGTAGGTGTAAATGAAAAGTGTTTGGAAGTTTCTGGCACAACATTAAGTGCTGTATGTGTTGTTATTATTAATTCATAAAAAAACCTTATGCAATAGGTGTCATTTTGCAGAGTGACAAATTGAGTGCAAAGAGGCTCAGGGTCATAGCTGGGAGTGAAAGACAGACTCCGGGACCTGCTTTCCTAACGTGTACACAGGGCTGTCTGCTATACTGCGTGCACGGTGCTCAGACCACTGCTTGGGGCAGGAAACGGGGGCGCTGGTCCCATGGAGATTCAGGGTGCCAGTCATTTCCATCGTGGAATTGGCCATCTCCAAAATAGAACAATACCCAGACTGTTGTCCAAAATTTTTGCCCGTTTTCCTGGATGTTTTGGGGATTGTGTTTTTCATGCAGTTCTTTATTAAGAAGTGTTCAATTTGTATTTTCACATGTGCTTGAAAAACAAGCTGTTTTTTTGTTTCTGACAGTTGGCATATGTAGTGCATATCCATTTGGTACATCTTATACTCAGTGGTTCTTTGCTGGAGGCAGAGAGGATATGTCTCCCTAATGAATGCATAATACTATAATGTATCCATTATATATTATTTATGTACTGTAATACTGTGTATTTGTATAACATAGGGCATATAAGGTTTATATAATGTATGTAGTATATATATTGTACGACATGTATTATATACATATCTATACGTTATATAATATATATTATATCATACCTTATGTTAGGGAGACACAGTATATGTAAGGAGACACTGGGTATGAGGAGAGATGTTACTGATGTGTATGCGTATATTGCATTATTGGGCAGATATCAGGATTCTGGAAAACGGCATCCACCATCTATGTCATCCCCCTCTCTCTACACCCCCAGAGTCTCACATGTCTTCCATTCCTGAGCCGCGGTGGAGTTATGATGACATTTCAAAGCCAACGTTGTTCAGGGGGCCCCTGGGCAGCTCAGTCGGTTAAGTGTCCAGCTCTTGATTTGGGCTCAGATCATGATCTCGGGGTCATGGGATCAAGCCCGGCATCAGGCTCCGTCTGCGCTCAGCACAGAGTCTGCTTGAGATTCTCTCTGCTCCTCCCCTCACCCTCTGGCTCTCTCTCACTCTAAAATAAATAAATCAATCTTTTAAACAATAACCATTTTTATTCAGAGTGTCTTCTAGAATAACGGCAAAATAATTTTAGCTATTTTCTGACTAGTGGAAGTAATTATGTTTAATTATAAGAGGCCACATTTTAATTATAGGTAGAAGACGGCCAGAGCAACAAAGAGGAAAAAATCCAGAATTCCACCACAGCTTCTTTAGGAGGGAATACATCGTCACTGACTTCAATATTTTACCATTACATTCATTCTTATAATTTTTTGTTCTCATACATAGTCTCATACAGACTTCCAGAAGTCTGTAACTGGTATTGCTTTTTTCTAAGAAGGCAAAAGCTTTCCTTGGTCTTGTGAAAAGTTAATGGGTGCTATTTAGTTGAGGAAAATTTTTAAATCTCGTCTTTAAAACAATTGTCTACATCCTTTGATTTAATTTTTCATATCAATTATACATTATTATTTAACTAAAGTTCCGTGCCTTTTAAAGGAGCTGTTTTTAAGTTGTGTGAGTTTAAACCTGATTTAAAGAAAATCAAGATAGGATTTCCCACAGGTCCCAGCTGTGGCCGTGCTGAGCCTGGAAGGCTTCCTACCCTGGACGGATCCCAGGGAGCCCGCCTGTGGGTTGGGAGGAACTGGGCGGGTGCGGGCATTGTTCCTCACCACATCTCCTGCCCTCATGTTTCTAGCACCTTCAGTGGGTGTGAATCGTGGACCAAGCCGGCTCGTCCATCCCTCTTTCAGTAGCCTAGGGTTACCACCGCCGCTAGGATGCCAAGCAAGTAAGGAGGTTGAGCGAGATGCCCTGTGGCCCTATTCCCCAGGGGAGCGTAAGGGCACCTGAGAAAAATGTTTTCTAAATTAAAAAAAAAACCAACAAAAAAACCCCCTTATTAAGGATGAAAGAATTTGAGTTCCGGTGGATTTGGTGTTTTGTTTTTTAAACCTTCTATACCTTTGTCTCAGTGGGATCATAGTAACTAAACCAGAGATTCAAGTCAGCCTTCTGCAAGAGGTAGCCATTCAGGGACATGTCAGGAATTACTCGTTTCCATTGTTTGACTTGATGACTCTCTGGGTAATTTGGAAACCGGAGACCAGTGATGACTTGTTATTAACCCTTGCTGGCTTGGAGTGAACATTGCTTCTCTGTTTTCCTTTGCGGGTGCTCAGAAAGCAACTGCATTGTGGATCCCTTATGAGACACTAGCATTTCAGACGCGAGTGGCTTGGGACAGCAATCAGCTGTGCACCTTTTAGTTAAAGGCAACAAGAAAACTAGAATCAGTAATTGCTATGATGGCTGCATTCAGCTCATCTAAGGACCGTATGATTCTGTTCATCCTGTTGCTAGACCCATAGCTTTTAGCACCGGAAATGTGCATTTCAACCACAAAGAAGAGATATAGAGAGAGGCCTTTATGCCTGTGGGTTCATGCTTCCATCTTCTGATAGGTTGACTCAGGTTGTCTTTCCAGTCTGTTTCTTCTTTGGAAGGCTGGCTTATGAACTGTTCCACGAAATAAGTTTTCTTCAATAGAAGCAAATAGACCTGATGGATAGAACGAAATTAGGAGAGGCCTGAAATCAGCCCTTTTTTGTAAAAATGGGTCAGAGAAACGGCTCACTGAATCAAGATAGTACGTTAAGCAAACAAAACCAAACAACAAAGATGAAGATCACTTGGAATCGTGAGTGGATATGGAACTTTGTTTTTCCAATTAATGGAAAATCCATGAGATTAAAATACAGGTTTACAGACTGGTGGATGGGTATCACATTCTTTTTTTTTTTTTTTTTTAAAGATTTTATTTATTTATTTGACAGAGAGAGAGAGAGATCACAAGTAGGCAGAGAGGCAGGCAGAGAGAGACGGGGAAGCAGGCTCCCTGCTGAGCAGAGAGCCCGATGCGGGACTCGATCCCAGGACCCTGAGATCATGACCTAAGCCGAAGGCAGAGGCTTAACCTACTGAGCCACCCAGGCGCCCCGGGTATCACATTCTTATGGCATAAAGGTTATTTTTCTGTTGCCAAGTATAATGTTACTGAAAGACTTAGATAAATAACTGGGATGATGCATCTCAAACTAGTCTCCCAAAACCAAAATGGCCTCCACCCCCAACTTAAAATTCAGTAAATCCTTTGCCGAGGATTCTGATGTACAGATGGCCAATAAACCACACTTTGAGAGAAAAGAAACCTAAAGAGCTGGATCTGATTTCATATTCAGATTTGTGTTTCTAGTTTTAAGTAAAAACACATACAGTAAGGCCGTCTTGGAGTTTTTACTGTGGCACTATATACTGTGTTTCGTTTTCTTAGTAATACCAGTTTTTGGAGGGATGGAATCCGAAAACCACAGGATTGGTGGGAATGTTTAGAAGGAACATCACACATCCTGATGGCAGGTGTTGGGATGGGGCAGAGAGGGTTTGATCAAAGACGGAAGTGGGGGGAGACAGACACTGGGGGGCAGTGGAATGCAAAGTCTTTTCGTGCCCAAGAAAAGGGGTCAGCACATCTCTGGCCCTGAAGGACCTCCAAGGAAGGGCGTGTAGACCTCTTCTGGTAGGCATGAGGTTACCAATGTGTCTTGTTGAGCAGGGGACTAACCTGATGCAAACGAGTGTAACACGCTCGATCTGGACACACAGCATCTGGTCCAGAAACAGGATTGAGGAAGAGATGGGCCAAGCCAACTGGTTTGTCACCATAGAGGCAGAAGGGAGCAAGGGGGGCCCTTAGGGACTTGAATCTGGCAGAACTGACCCTGAAGGGTTTATGCAGCAGATTTCTCTGTGTTTCTGGAGGTCTGTAGCCAGTTGCACGCTCTTCCCAGCAACTCCGTGTGATGCGTGTAACACTGAGGTCCCCCCCCCGCCCGCCGGCCCCGCTGGGCCATCAGGCCAGACCAGCTCCTCTGGAGTTAGAAGGCCCCTGAGTAACTACTACAACTACCCACTACCTTAACAATATTGTGCAGGAGGAAGGACACCATTAAGCTCTGTTCAGACCGGAGGAACAGACTCCAAGAGTCATTTACCAAAATTTGCACATCTGGAACCTGGTAGGGCCAGGGTTAAAATCTGGAGCTAGCTACTCAAAATTGACAGACGTCACGAAAGTATAATTTGTCTGGTTATGAAGGGATGCCTCCCGGTAACAAACTGTACAGAAATGAATGAATGGAACGTGAAAGGCCTTCATGATCCCATCCTTGAGAGAACAGCTGGGAGAAAAATTCAGTGTGTGTTGTTCAGACTTTTTTCTTGCAAATGCCGGTATACATTAGCTACATGTGTGTGAGTATCACAAGGGTGGAGCCATACGTTATATGTTAGTCTACAACCGGCTTTTTTCCCCCACTTAATAATGCTAGAACTTGGGGCACCTGGGTGGCTCAGTGGGTTAAAGCTCTGCCTTCAGCTCAGGTCATGATCTCACGGTCCTGGGATCGAGCCCCGCATCGGGCTCTCTGCTCAGCGGGGAGCCTGCTTTCCCCTCTCTCTCTCTGCCTACTTGTGATCTCTGTCTGTCAAATAAATAAATAAAATCTTTAAAAAAAAAAAATAATGCTAGAACTTGGACGTCTTCCTGGTTTGGTGCGTGTAGATGTAAGTCCTTTCTAATGGCTTCATCAACTAGAGAGCTTTATTTTAAGTAACACCCTTTTGATGGCTATTTTTACTTCCTAAATTTTCACATTTTTAAACCATGCTGAGATGAGAGAGAGAGAGAGGAGTGTGTGTGGTGTGGTGCGTGTGTGTGTGTGTGTGTGTGTGTGGTATATTATTTGGCCTAAGGGGAAATCTTAGATATGGAATTGCTTGGTTAACAAGAATGCATATTATTTAAAAAATGCCAATTTTTCTTCCTCATTAACATTTACTGTGATCAATCATGTAAACTTTTTTCCATCCAATAAATGAAGCTGCCTTGTTCAAATTTGTGGTTTCTTAACTATTAGTGAAATGAAGCATTTTTCACATTACTCAGTCTTTTATATTTCTCTTGTGATTCGTTCATTCCATTTGCCTGTTTTTATTCAACTCTATCTCTTTCTTATTTTTCCGCAAATGCTCCCTATGCTTTAGAAGCAATTGATGTTATAAGCTGTCGCAAGGGCTAGAGACTCTTTTCCTTTTGTTGTCTTTTTCCTTTCTGAGGGATCTTTAAGGTACTAATTGACCATTAAAAACAATGCTTTAAAATAATGTCAGACTTTATTTTTACTTTTTAAAAAAGATTTTATTGATTTATTTGTCAGAGAGAGAGAGTACAAAGCAGGGGGAGGGGCAGAGGGAGACGAAGAAGCAGACTCCCCGCTGAGCAGGGAGCCCAGTGTGGGACTTGATCCCAGGACCCTGAGATAGTGACCTGAGTCGGAGGCAGGGGCTTAACTGACTTCGCCACCCAGGCATCCTTTAAAAATAAATAAATAAATAAATAAATAAATAAATAAATATCATGTCAGACTTCCAAAAAATTGCAAAAACAGTACATGGAATTTCTGTATATCCTTTCCCTCCCTTCCCCCAAATATTAACAGCTTCCATAATCACAGTGGTTATCAAAATCGGGAAAGTAATACTGTCACATCATTACTGTCTAATGCACAGTCTCATTCACATTTCCCCTGAGCCCTTCAGGTCCAGGATCCCCTGTAGGATCGTGCCTGGCATCTAGTGGTCTTGTCTCTGTGTTCTCTTTTAATTTGAAACCATTCCTCAGTGTTTCTCTGTCTTTCATCATCTTGACACTTCTTAAGAGCAATAGCCAGTTGTTTTATGGAAACTCCCTTCCTTTGGGTGGGTCTGACGTTTCTTCATGAGTGCACGTGCACGCGCGCGCATGTGTGTGTGTGTGCGCGCGCGTGTGTGTGTGCAGTGGCAGACACGGGGGGGGGGTATTTCCAGGTTTCACTAGGTGTTGTGCAATTGATTAGATGTTGGTGCCGTTCATTGAGGTGGGGGAGAAGTGTCCTCTGTGCAAGTCAGAAGTGCCCACCGTCTGCCATTCGTGTCAGTGTCAACATCGACAATATCTTTGCCTGCTTTTGCTCCCATACCTCAGTATGTCCACTTAACTGCCAAGGTCTATGTCTTTTCCTCAGAATCTCCCTCAATAACTCTTTATCCTTCTCTGATCCTTTTGCCGCTCAGTCCAGATCTGGGGTACCTCGTCCACGTTTGCCTACCATCCTGTGGGGTGCCAGTTCCTCTCCTCTATGACTTTATCCATTGCTGCTAGACTTTTTTTTCTCTCAGCTTAATTGAGGTGTAATTGGCAGAGACTAATTTAATGCATATGTACTAAGTGCCTAGTTTGGGCAGATCGCGTTCTGGGGCAGAGTTGTGAGTTAAATAAGCGCAGTGTGATTGAGGAGATTCGGGGCCATTTCCCCTAGCAGTAAAAGAAAACTGTAGCCTTGTCTTACTCCTTACAAAAATTAATTCCACACAAATCAAAGGTATTTATTCAGAAATATCCAACCACAAGATAACTGGGAGAAAAGATTGGTGGACATATTTTTAAAGTTTTTTTGGCATTCATGAGTTTGGTGGCTCAGTCGATTAAGCGTCTGCCTTAGGCTCGGGTCATGTTCTTGGGGCCCTAGGATCAAGTCCCTCATTGGGATCCTTACTCAGCAGGGGAGACTGCTTCTCCCTCTCCCTTTGCCTCGTCTCCACTGCTCATGCTCTGTCTCTCTCAAATAGATAAATAAAATCTTTTTAAAAAGTGGTGAAAAACCCAGATACCATAAAGAAGAGATGGAACCATTTAACAGGCTGAAATGTAAACATTTTGTACAAAAACTAAACAGCTTTCAACCAAAAATGCCACCTAAACTAAGAAATGTCAAAAGGAGGATGGAGATTGAAAATTCACTATTTTCAGACGCCGTAGTAATCATTGCTTAGGCAAGAATCATCTTGGATGCTACAATTAGTGGGCCGGGGTGTATTTGCAGGCTCTCGAAGTAACTCCCTACAAGATACTTTGTAATTACAAAGAAAAAAATAGTTTCTTTACAGGGAAGAAGCCAGGCAGACATGATTTAAACAAGAGATCAAAGTTAACACGACCGATAATGCGGCCAGTGGCGAAACACCACCTCCCGTTGCACTGAAGAAGACACACTGTTGTGTCTGAGGTATCTTTTTGCAAAAAAAAAAAAAGAAAAAGAAAAAAAGCATAACTGTCTCGGTTTCCTGTATTTTGTCTTTGTAGCAGTTCCCACATGTCTCTGCCTTGCCCTGCCCCTAGCAGACTGTTCGCGTCGTGAGATCGGATAGGATCTCTTTGGTTACCATTGTATCTCTAACTCCTAGCACAGACTGTCGGTCAATAAATAATGTTGTACAAATAAATGAAGGTTTGGATTTACTTGGAGCCAGCACCATTTGTAGGAAAGATGTGAGAAAGCACAGTTGGGTGTCCTGGCAGAAGGGGAGGGAAGACATTTGAAGACACAGTGTGAACGCTCCGAAAAAAACGAGTGCTATGTGATAAAGATATGTTAACGGAAAAGACAGAAAATTAGTAGTTGAGAGCAGGGTGAGGACAGGTGTGGGGGGACGTCTCCACATCACAGAGGAGGAGCTCGGTCTACAGTAGGGAACATGCAGCTGATGAAGGCCAGGCTTTTAGGAGGTTATTTGTAGCCGTCTTATCTGATGTAGCGAGCCTCAGGTTTCCGTGTGCATTAAGATCTGCTGGGCTGCTTGACAAAAATAGAGATTTGTGGGGCACTCTTCTCAGAAAATCTGACTCGGTGGCATCTGGAAATCTGTTTTCTTGTGACAGGCACTCTCCTCCTCTACCGAGGAATTATGGTGCAGGTGGCCCAGGAACCACACTCGGAGGAAACTTCACGTCAGGGTAGGGTATGTCAGCGACAGGGCAGGAAACTAGGAAGTAAGTGAGTGGTGAGCCCACAGGCCCAGCAGCAACCTGGGCCCTTGCTAACCACTTCAGCAGCCTGAGGGGCTCCTTAAGCATTTTTATTTAAATGGACCACCAGGCACGGCTATGGAAGGACACAGTTTCACTTTGGTCCGCTACATCGAAGAGATTGTCTAGAACAAAACCGAAAATGTGATTGCCACTCTCAGGAATGTGTGGAACACTTACAATTCCTGTGGTTGGGAACATTGGAGAAATGCTCGTTGAGAAGTATTCGAGGACAGCTTTTGCTTTTGAGTAGTAGTGCTGGGCTCAATTCATCCTGGTCACGGACTGTCCTTAGGAAACTTAGAAAAATTAAATAAAATGGATTCATAATGCTCAAGGACTGACCTTGTAGCAGTGAGCTTCAGGCGACTGGCAGGCAAGAAAATGAGGTTATTTTAAAAATTTATTCTGACTCATTATGCTTCATCGAATTAGATAACTCCTGGATAGTATTTTGTTGCAGGCTTATTGCAGCAAAAAAAAAAAAAAAAGGAAGTATGTTAAAGGATACATTAAAGCTTAGTGGCTTATGGATGACTTATTTTTATTTATTTTTTTTGGATGGCTTATTTTTAGAAGGCATAATTTCCAGGAAATTTTAGTACCTCAACAGCAGAATAACAAACTTAACATGTTCATATGGACTTAAGATGACAAAATAATTGTGTACAAATGTGAATTTCTCCCTGATTCATTTTCTAAGTGTTTTATGATGCATATTAATTGGATCATCTCATTAAGAGAAAAAAAAAAAACACACCAGAATCCTAAATTAGCACATTTATGAGCATGTGAAATGCCTTTTGAATACCACAATTTAGAACTTACATTAAAAACCGGCACATATTCCGAATTGAACTGTGTCTTGTTAGAATAATTATGCATTTGAATTTCTCAACTCCATATTCCAGGTGGTCAATCCACAGACTAAAAAACAAGTGAAGGGAATGAATGCCCTTTTCTTTCTTTGGCAGAGAGAAGGTTATGAATCAGATATTTGTATGCCGAAGTAAAATTTCATTTCTCTCTTTTCTCTGCTTAAATACACTTGCAGAAAAATCACAAACCATAGAGAACAAGGAAAAATCCTCAGGAAGCTAGAAATGAAGTGGCATCTTAATTCTAAAGATGGTGAAAGCAATGAAATAATGAAAATAAGAACAGAAATTAATCAAATAAGGTTGCAAGGATAAACCAACCAAAAAGCTGATTGTTTGGAAATCATCGATGAAGTAGCGAAATTTCTAACAATGTTAACCCAGAAAGAAAGAAGAAAGCCCACAAATAATGAATATTAGGAATGAAAAGGAAGCCGTAACTACAGACCCATTAATAATTTATTTATTTATTTTGAAAAGATTTTATTTATTTACTTATTTGAGAAAGCAGGGGGAGGGGCAGAGGGAGAGGGAGAGACTCTAAAACACGCAGCATGCTGAGCATGGAGCACAACATGGGGTTTGATCTCACAACCCTGAGATCAGAACCTGAGCTGAAACCATAAGTCCGACGCCTAATGGACTGAGCCACCCAGGTGCCCCATGACCCATGAATAATTTAAAACACCTGAAGAGAACACCGACTATCTACATTTGACAAACAGATAAAATGGGGAAAAAGAAAATTTGAGCTACTAAAATTGACTCCAGGAAAAGCAGAAAACCTGCATATTCCAATAACCATTAAAACAATTCCAATCAATAGATAGAAGTTTCTCCCTAGCCGCCCCAACTCGCCACACCACCAACCACCTCCATGGATATGCATGGTTCAGATGATTTCAAAGACGTGAGCTTTCATTTGTGCAGTAAATCCTACCATTCTTACCCAAGCCCCAAGGATCTGACCTTGCCCTGATTTTCACCATCGACTATCACATGTTGCTTGACCTTGAACTCGGGGATCCTGTGCACCTAGTTCTGAGTCCCTGCTCCACCACTGCTCAGTTACTTACGTATTCTGGGCTCTTGTTTCCTCATCTGTAACATGCAGGTAAATGGTGTGGTCATTTGTTAGCACCGAGCATCGTGCTTTCTGTTTGACAGTCATCGACAGCTTTTTCCTTACTTACTGTTCTCAACCCCACTCTGCAGCTGGAGAAGCTGCGATCCTGCATTTAGTGGTGGGAGTCAGAATATGAACCCAGATGGTCTGACCCTGGAGGTTGCACGTCTGATCTCTAGGCTCAAATGCCCCCTATCTGTTCGGGCTTTGGTGAGGATTAGGGCTTTATTCCAGTTAACCAGGGAAGGAAAGCTTCCTGTTCATAGTCCTTGTTATGATAATGATAGCTCTTTTGCTATATTAAAGGTGATGTATAGTGGGACAGTAATCCCTCACCTGCCCAGAACTCACCTTGCTCTTATATAGGAGACACTGGAGGGAAGAAAAAGAAAAAAAAAAAAAAGGTAAGAAAATGGTCTTTGTGCAGCCAGTTTGGAAATCGTGTAGCACATTCACTGTAATCAACATCCAGTTTACTCACGGGGGGACCCCTTGAGATCTGTGTCTAGTCTCCACTTTAATTTTACAAATAAGTGTAAATTATTTCATCAGTGATCTAAAGCTAAAAGGACAGAAAGACTGAAGTCAGACAGAAGTTTGGTAAAGTAGTTCTTATTTATTTTTTAAAAATTTTTTTTTTATTTATTTGACAGAGAGAGATCACAAGTAGGCAGAGAGGCAGGCAGAGAGAGAGGGGGAAGCAGGCTCCCCGCTGAGCAGAGAGCCCGATGCGGGGCTCGATCCCAGGACCCTGAGATCATGACCTGAGCCGAAGGCAGAGGCTTTAACCCACTGAGCCACCCAGGCGCACCTAAAGTAGTTCTTTTTTAGTTGATTTTCTAGACAAGAGCAAATGAGAAACGGAGCAAAGCATTGCTATGGGCAGGTACATTGAAATAAGGTTGACTCATCAAGAAAGACTTAAGCAATAATTATTTTTTAATGAAAGAAGAATGCAATATCTTGGAGATATTCGTAAGTGGTTAAATCTTACAAAATTCTATTATTATTTTAGTGATGCGGAATCACTACTTTTGCCATTGGAATTACATAGCTGAAGAGTTCATTATGTTGCCAGAGAAACCCCGTATCAATTAGGCAATATCTTACAGAATCCCGGGAGTGTCCCAAACGGTGGCACTTATATCTTACATGGTGACAGTTCAGAGGAGGATAATCGCAGGGTAAAACTCAGCAGCTCGGCAGCATCACCACGGAGCCAGCCTCATCCTACCCTTTGGCTCCATCATCCTTTGCACACCAAAAGTTGACTCCCATGTTGCAAGATGAAGTTGCATTTCAAGTCTTGCATGAAGTCACATGTCCGGCCAATGAAAAGGCACCTATTCTCTGGAATGTCTCCTGGTACTAGAGATGAAAAACTGTCACAGAGTCCTTCCAATAGTATTCCTCCTTTTGGTCCCATTGTCCAAGATTTGGTCACTTACCAACACTGGCCAACTAGTCCTGAGTACAAGGGACACTGGGAAAGGGGAGGTCTCTGGTGAGTTAGCGCCTGCTGGCAAGGAGGACATGGCGGGTGTGGGGGGACGGTGGCTGCTGGGTGGGTAACTGAGAGTGTCTGTCAGAAACTAATTGCAATGAAGCAAGTCCCCCCACATCAATCATCTCTGACCTCTATAACAGAAATCAACACTGGAGGACAGAGGCCATTAACCTCACTTCCCTAATCACCTCATGTGAGGAGGGGCTGGTTTTCTTTGATTTTTCTACTGCGTGCCGGGAACTTTTATTTATTACCTTATGTTTTACCTTACATAGATCTCTCTTATGTATTTAAGCTCAGATGAGTTCTTCTAGAAGGGTGTTCTTTCTCCCCATTTAATAGAGGAAGATGAAGTACACAGAAAAGGTTATGTAAGTAATGTCATAGGGGCACCTGGGTGGCTCAGTTGGTTAAGCGGCTGCCTTTGGCTCAGGTCATGAATCGAGTTCCGCATCGGGCTCCCTGCTCAGCGGGGAGTCTGCTTTTCCCTCTCCCTCTGCCTCTCCCCACCTCCTTGTGCTCTCTCTCGAATAAATACAATCTTTAAAAAGAAAAAAGAGAGCACTCCCAACTCATAAATGGTGGGAGCTGGGTTCCCTTACTGGTGTATATGGCCTCAAAGCCCGAGCTGTTGGTGCCAAAGGTCCCCAACCCTTTCCTTCTAGTGTCAGGATCAAAATGCTATTATGCTATGAGAAATAATTACTTTATGACCGAAGTGAGACTTGATAGCTTTCCATGTAGCCTAGACTTACCTTGAAGTAATTTAAAAAATGCATTGGAGCGGTAATTTATTTAATCACCTTTCCTGTAGCAACTGCATTCTTGCTGATTGGTCTAATCTAAACCACACTGTTGTGGTTTGTTTAACCTGGACTATCCCTCTAGGGATAAGAGACGAGTGCCTGACATCTGGTAGGTACACCTATACGGAACTTACAAATATAGAGGGAAAGGCAATAAAGCTCTTTCTAATATTCTTAAGTTTCATATTTATCTTCTCCATGTTTTAGAACAAATAAGGTGTTGTCTTGTTTGTAAAGGCATATTTATCTGTATCGGCATATTTCTGATTTGCAGATATATTTACAGATGAGGATAAGAGAAAGTAATCTTTGGTTTTAATGCCTGAATTTTTAGCACGTGTGGGTCTTGGTCATTTCCTCCCTAAAGCCGGTGCCAACGTGCAAGAGAGTGACTTGGGAGATGCTCCTCTCTCTGCTCCTGTCCTTTAAGGTGTGGGAATGACCCTGTACCTCTTTTTATCTACATCAGATGCTGACGCGCCAGCTCACAGCCTCGCTTATGATCACTGCCTTTATGTATCTCCACCGCGGTAAATTGCACCGTGTGTCGTTCATGAACTCTAACCCAGCGGGGACAAGAGAGGCTGCTGGTCGGCCGATTAGAAGTGAGAGCCCGGGAGGTGGCACGAGGTGCTCCCAGCCTCTCTGGCCGGCCGGCGGGGTGCTCCTGCTTTTCCAGTTCACCACGGCCTTCCGGTCCGAGGGAGTGCCCGCGAGCAGAGGACACGCCTGGGAGCTCGCCTGGCTGCCTATTCCGTGGGCTGGCTCCCGGAGGAGGCCACTCACTGCCCGCTAGACGCCCCTGTATTCTGGAAAATATGGTGTGCCCAGGTGGGTCAGAATTCTGAGCTCAGCCCCAGAAAAGCACCAAAAAAAAAAAAAAAAAAAAGGAAAGGAAAGGAAAGTTAGGGGCCTTCAAGTAAAAGGTCATAGGATAAACACCGTGCTAGGCAAGATATTTTCTTCTTCATTCTTGGCATTGTCGGCAGCTGGTTTTTATTTTCATTTATTTATTTATTTTTTTAATTTTATTTATTTGAGAGAAAGAGAGAGCACACGCTGGGTGAAGGGCAGAGAGAGAAGCAGGCTCCCCGCTGAGCAGGGACCCCGATGTGGGACTCGATCCCGGGACCCCGGGATCCTGACCGGAGCCCAAGGCAGATGCTTCACCAACTGAGCCACCCGGGTGCCCCAGCGGCTGGTTTTTAATGCAAAGGCAGCATCGTAGAGCTGCTTTCACACTGCCTTGCAGGAGTGGGGGGGGGCAGTTGAGACTCAGAGACATCCCATGGGGACCCCAAATTCAAAAGGAATTCTGCTACTGGGGTGCAAATCTGTGGGCACAGAGGGGGAATAAACTCTCACAAACTCAGAGTTGTGAGGCATCAGGGTTCCCACCCCCTCCCAGGCCACTCATGAGTGAGACCCGCTTTCTGTCCCACCTGCCCTGGGCACGGTCGGGAATTGTTCCGTTGGTTCTGGGGGGTACCGCTTGGCCAGACTGCGGGGACAAGAGTTGGCTGGCACATGTGCAGGGTGAATATATATGGTTTTGACCAGCTCCCCAACCCCTTGCATGCCAGGATTCACAGAAGGCAGTCTACCTCTTTAAAAAGTCATTGAAAAAGGGAAATGGTGTGTCTTTGGAGGCTGCAGTGAGGAAAGGGGCTGGAGGTCCAGGGAAGAAGACAGAGGGCTCTAAAGCAAACAGAAACCTCGAGAGGCCTGCTTCCCGTTAAATGTATCTGTGGGCTGTGGTTCCGATATATGAAGTCACAGAAATGTGGGCTCCCCCGGGGGTGGAGGGAGGCTAGGGAATGGGTTGGGATTGAAGTGGGCATTCCTGGTGAGTGTTTGCAATTGCTTGTGGGCCCCTCCGAAGTGATGAGCCCGGTTGTGCATGAGGGAGAGGAGCGTGGGAGGGCCCCAGAAGGATGAGTGCAAGAGGGCGACGCAGCCGGGACGGCCAGCCAGGCCGGCCGCAGAGGCTCCCTTCGCTCTGTGTGCCCCTGGAGCCCCCACTTCCAAAGGGAACTTAGGTGTTACTGGCGCATGATGCCGAGTACTTCCCGTCCGCCTTTGGCATTCTCTGCTGATCAGTTCTGATCCTCCAAATTCCAGTGTTTATCTTATCTTTAGCACCTGAAGTCATCGTTGGCCTGCTTCCCACGGTGCTTGTTGATGAGTGAGGAGCTGGAGAACACAGTGCGGCCAGCATCAGGCCGGCCAGCCTCCTGCCAGCCGCCTTGCTCTCTCTGAAGCACGTGATGCTTCTACCCCAGGGCCTTTGCACCATCTCTCTGCTCTCCCTTGTCTCCAAGCCCTTGCTTCATTTTTGGCTTCAGATAAGACCTACCTTGAAAATTCCATTTCATGCTGTCATCTGCTGCCCAGCCTACCCCCTCCACAGGGCTCCTCGTTCCCTTTGCTCTTTTTCTTTTTTCAAAAGCGCGGATTACCATCTAACTTACTATACAATATATTTGAAAGGTTTATTGTTTATCTGTCTCTTCCGGCCAGAATGTAAACTCCACAAAGGGCAGGAATCTTTACCAATTTTGTTCATGTCCCGCATGCCTGGAACAATGCCTGGTATATCCTAGATGTTTGATGTGATGTTTGTTGAATGAATATGTGACTGAATTAATGAACAGACGTGTGCTAAGAGAATTAAATGAGCTACCCGTAAGTTCTTGAAGGCTGGTGCATTTGGGGGACATGTTTTAGCACAGATTTAGAGCCGAACGTTTACCAAGCTTTTGTTATATGCCTGGGAATGTGATGGAGGGTATACTGTAGACTTTAAGGGAACTGTTTTCTCATTCACGCAACAAATACGTACGTGTAGCAGGCACTGTTCTAAACTCAGATAGAAGATAAAAACAAATGTCCCAAGTACTGGGCCCAGTGGTGCCAGATTCTCTGATTTTTTTTTTTTTTTTTTTTTTTTTAGGAGAAGCTAAAACCTGAACTTTTATTTGAAATCTCCCAATTTTTAAATATCGATAACTTAGAATTTTTTAAGTTTACTGTGACAACCAAATTAAACATTTATAACAATCAAATGTTGCCTTTGGGGCTGTAGCTTCATAATATCTGAAGAAGTCCGAAACTTCCGGCCGGGTGTGTGGGATCTCCTAGGCCGGGCAGGATTTGGGTGAGTTGTGAGGTCACAAGGAGGGAGGAGGGCGTTTCTGCTATTGCCTGCGCCGCCCGGGGCAAAGGCGTGGAGGCAGCCGGCCGGGTGCTGGGGACTTGTGGGGCCTGATGCAGGATGCTTGTTTCCTTATCCGTGTTGGCCACGGTGTCCCTCGGGCTATGCTGCATCACCCCTTCTAGGTTAAACCATTGCATTTGTCCGGATGCGCAGGTCCAGCTGCCTAAACAAGACACAGTATTGCACAAGACAGACATTTGTCTCGGTCACGGTCTGAGTGTGAGCAACCCGGAGGGCTTCCTCTCCTTGCTTTGCCATGCCGCGTGCTCCTGACCTCGTGCGCCTGCACGGCCACATTCCAGCAGGCAGGAAGGGCCCGGGTGGCTGGAGGAGGCCGGGTCCCTTTCTCTAGGGGGCAGGATCCAGGCTTTGATCTCAGTACTTCTGTTCACACTGCACCTGCAAGGCTTGGGGACACGGCCACGTCTAAGGCCAAGGCAGGCTGGAAAAATGTAGGTTTTTACCTGGGCTGCTATGTGTCAGCTAACAACTGTATTTTTCTATGAGAAAAAGAGTGGATATGGCAAATACAAGCAGTGCGTGGCATTTGCTCTTCTGGGTTTCAGGGTCTGTGAGGTCAGGCACCTCTCACGGTGCCCTCAGTTTTCTCTTTCTTTCTTTCTTTCTTTCTTTCTTTCTTTCTTTCTTTCTTCCTTTCTTCCTTTCTTCCTTTCTTCCTTTCTTCCTTTCTTCCTTTCTTCCTTTCTTCCTTCCTTCCTTCCTTCCTTCCTTCCTTCCTTCCTTTCTTTCTTTCTTTCTTTCTTTCTTTCTTTCTTTCTTTCTTTCTTTCTTTCTTTCGTGTGTGTGTGATTCATATATTTACTTTAGAGAGGAGAGGGGCCGAGGGAGAGGGAGAGAGAGTCACAAGCAGATTCCACGCTGAGCGCAGAGCCCAACGCGGGGCTCGATCCCACGACCCTGTGATCATGACCGGAGCCTAAGTCAACAGTCGGACACATCGGACTGTGCCACCGAGGACCCCCTGTCCTCAGTTTTTAACATTATTTTAGCAGGACCCCAGTAGCACCAACAGAAGGTGACACTCAACATGTACCTTTTCCCTTTTAGATTCTTCTAGACCACACTATTTGTGTTTAGATGGAAGTCACGCAGCGAGATTTTGCTTTGTTTTGTTGGCGTAGTTGGTCTAGAGCAGTGTTTTTCAAACGTCTTGGCCTTGAGACCCCTTTGCGCTCTTAAAAATTACTAAGGATACTCACAAGCTTTGCTTATGTGGGCTCCATGGATTTATATATATATATATATATATATTTTTTTTTTTTTTAAGATTTTATTTATTTATTTGACAGAGAGAGAGATCACAAGTAGGCAGAGAGGCAGGCGGGGTGGGGGGAAGCAGGCTCCCCGCTGAGCAGAGAGCCCGATGCGGGGCTCGATCCCAGGACCCTGAGATCATGACCTGAGCCGAAGACAGAGGCTTAACCCACTGAGCCACCCAGGCGCCCCTCCATGGATTTATATTTACCGTATTAATAATTGAAACAGACATTGACAGGGATATGCAAGTAAGCATTTCGTTAACTTGCACCCTCCAGAAGTCTCCGCTGCAGAACTGTGACACATAGATGGTAAAGGAGTAAATAACGTCTGAGGGATATTATGAAAATAATACTGACCTTGCACACCGCTTACTGGGGTCTTGGGAATCCTGTCCCACACTTGGACAGCTACTGGTCTAGAGAACGTCACTTGCTATGTTGAGTTGGGGTAACAGATTGTGTTGAAACTGACAGGTGCTAGGATTAGGGGTTAAAAAGCAAATTCAGACAGGACCACTGCCATCGAGGAGTTAATGATCCAAAGAAATAAGTTGACTGACCCATCTATAAACTTCTTTCATCTTAGATGTGAGGGGAGTTGGTTTCTATGGCTGAGTTACAAATAAATTTACGTGTGGGGGTTAATAGTGATGGGTTTGCATCTATGGCAAGTTAACAAAATCCGATGTTCAAGATATATTGAATTACCCATTTTGTAAATTCAGAAGCTCATTACAGAGAAGTTTGAGTCTTGTGCACGCTGGGCATTGTTTTTGGGCACCCGGGCCTGACCACCCGGAACCTTCCCTCACTGGGCCCATCCCACTGCCTCCCGTGGAAGTGTCAAGTGCTAGGCGTTTGCATTTTCCGGTGCCAGGCTGCAGGCATGTGACCACTCACTTTCATCCCATACTTTGAACTAGAAACAGGCGACATGAAGCAAGACAGGGCAGCTGGTGGCTGTGCTGAAAGCTGGGGGGCCCCCTTCCCGTCAGACCAGTGCTGCTGAGTGATTTGGGGGGGTGTTTCTGGATACATAGCCCCCTAGCCCCGTTTCCCTGGCCCTCCGGGAAATCTGTGACCTTCCCATTATCTTATGAATTCGAGAGTCCGGTGCCTTCGCTTGCAATGAAGGGCCCTGCTTGATGCATTCGCGTCTCTGCAAGTATTGTTTGGAAACCTCATGTATCAGATTTACCCTCGGTGACCATTGGTGGGCTCACAACTGCTCGATTCAGAAGCCCTGTGGGTGAGTTCTAGGAATCTGCATTTTAAATAAGGCTCAGGCTTATTAGAGTAAAATTTAAGAAGCACTGTTGTCATGTTTTTAATTTTTAAAATTATTTGTTCTCTGTTTAAGGATCTGAGTAACCCCTAAAAAATAACTCTAGGCTTCTGCAAGACCCTAGTCAATGACTAACTAGTGGTTCATTGTCCCCTTCCCTCCCTTCCCCCACCCAGCCCCAAATTCCCCGTAAGCCTTTTTGTTCTGTCTCTTTAACTGTTTTAATGTCTTTCTTTCTCTTCCTTCCTTCCTTTCTTCTCTCTCTTCCTTCCTTCTCTTCTCTCCTTTCCTCTCCTCTTTTCTTCTCTCCTTTCCTTTCCTCTCCTCCCCTCTCCTTTCCTTTTCTCTTCTCTCCTTTCCTCTCCTCTTCTTTTCTTTCCCTGGTTTATTTCTTCTTACTGAAGACTGGTAATTACCCAAATAATGTTGCCTACCTTCTGTGACACCAGAACAGCAGAATTAATTAGGGTATTAAGCTACACTGTGACTGTGGCTCTCCCCAGGTCATTTCTTTCCTGGCCATTCCTGCAGCCTGCAAGCTTAGATCTCCCTGTCTACTCTAGGCATCACTAGAGAGGATGAAGGGGAAAGATTAGAACATGCCACGTGACTTTCCTTGGAGGGTGTCTCAGGCATGGATTCAGGCCAGAAAAAAAGCCGAAGGGTTGAATGATCTACGTGTGAGATTTCTAGAATCACAGAATGCTATGATGGGAATGAATGAATGTAGGTTAAGCCCCTCCTGTCATAAATGAGGAACTGAAGAGAAGTTGTGTCCAGCAGCACATAAATGGTTTGTGGAGTAAAAGGCCAAAATAAATTTAGAAGAAGTGGGAAGTGGTGACACAGAGCGTGAGCTAAAGTAGTGTCAGAGACGAGACTAATATTCATGGAGTGACTATTTGAACTTGAACACATTCACGTAACCCTGAGCCTCAGTTTCTACAACTGCAAAATAAAGACTCTAGTCAGAGCTGACACTTCTATAATCTTGACTGTGCTAGGACTATGCCAAGCACTTCATCCACTAACTCATTTCATCCTTATCACATCGATACGACGTAGGTCGCATTATTTCCCCTACCGTCACTTGCCCGCAAAAAGGCCCTATAACTTACGTAAAGTCTCATAGCTGATGCACTTGTTTTCTTGTGCTGCTTTACAAGTCACCACAAGCGTCATGGCTTCAGACGCCATACATTTATTATCTCCGAGTTTTGTAGGTCTGGAGTCTGGGCATAGTATAACCGGGGCCTCTGCTCAGGAGCTCATAAGGCAGCAAGGGAGGTGCTGGGTGCTCTTCCAAACTGACATGATTTCCTGCAGAATTTGTGTCCAGGCAGCTGTGGTATTTATGGCGGCTGAGTCTTCCAGGCCAGCAGGAGACCGTCTCAGTCTTTGAAAGTTCTCACCTGATTAGGCCAGGCCCACCCAGGATCATCTTTCTTTGGATTGATTCAGTGCCGGCTGGAGACGCGTCTTAATCTATCTACAAATCTTTTCATCCTTGCTATGTGACATAATGTAAACGTGGGAGTAGTATTCTATCACCTTTGCTGTCTTGTGTTGATTAGAAGTCAGTTACAGGTCTCCTCCACACTCAAAGGGAGGGAGTTCTACAAAGCCCTGGAGACCAAGGGGCAGGAGTCCGGGAGCTGTCTTACAATTCCACCTTTCACAGCTAGTAGAGCTTAGCCGAGGCCCAGACAGACTCCAGGTGTAGGAGTCCACGGCCCCAGCGTCCAAGCTCTTCACCATTAGAACAAAGTAAACCCACTTCATAACCTTGCATGGAGTTCTGAGTAGGAAAACCCCCAGAAGACACACTGCGTACTAAGCAATAACAAATTCTCATCCCGCCCCTGTTTTCAAAGGCCTGCTTTTTTTTTTTTAAGATTTTATTTATTTGACAGAGAGAGAGAGATCACAAGTAGGCAGAGAGGCAGGCAGAGAGAGAGAGGGGGAAGCAGGCTCCCCGCTGAGCAGAGAGCCTGATGCGGGGCTCAATCCCAGGACCCTGAGATCATGACCTGAACCGAAGGCAGAGGCTTAACCCACTGAGCCACCCAGGCGCCCCCAAAGGTCTGCTTTTGCAGAAACCATAACTGCCTGCCGTTTTGTATTTTCAGGAAGAGATTTCCAAAGTCTCTCTAAAAACTCAGGTTATAGAAGTCATTTCGATGTGTGTATATTCTGAGCCACAAATAACCCTGGGGTTTGAGATTTGAGACTCAGATTCTCAAAAAAAAAAAATAATAATAATAATAAATAAAAAATAACCATAGCTCTGCTTTTTGTCTTTGAAACAGATGAAGTGATTGAGAACAAACAGTGAGCCCCTTCGTTCTGCGGACAGGACAACATGGATCAGCCGTTTACTGTGAATTCTCTGGTAGGTGGCACCAACCAATACCTTACACATGGCCCGAAAACCCGAAAAGAAGAACAGAAACATACCACATGGGTGGTGAGTCACCGTCACTTCACGAAGTTGAGCACTTGTCGCTTCTCATCCATCTGTGCGGTCCTCTCCTTTGAGGAAGTGACTAATAAAGCCCTCTTCGCTAGGGCTAAAAATAATTCCTTTTGTCCACAAAAGTGTGAAATTTTCACCTATCGGGTTAGATTCCAGGAGTGTAGGGGAGGGGAACTTCAGAATCAACTTTGTAAGCAGGGACTTCAACCTCTTTGTGCCGCCGCTTCTTTACGGAGAAAAACGGGGAGCTTCCCTGGTGTGGAAACGACCGGGGAAGACATTCTACCTACCTACACGCCGATGTTGCTCTGGGATCCGGTGCGGAGGTCCGCACACTTGAAACTCTCGTTCTCCCTTCTCTGGCTACATTTTAGGAGAAGCAACGGGAGCCCTGGGATCGCAGGGACATATTGTGTGTCCCAGATCATTCTCTGGGTGAGAATGTAGGCACATTATGTAACCTCCATGGCCCCGTTTTTGTACTTTGCACATTACGACCGTTCGGAACAATATGTTTAATGTTCCCAGCTGATCAAGGGGGCTCGATCAGGGGAAGGTGTTAGGATCATTAGCCTTCTCCTGACGGCTGGCAGTATATTGAGTACCTGCACACACAAAGCTTTAGCCCCAGATCACAAAGAAATGGAGGGGGTGTCTGGGTGGCTCAGTGGTTAAGCCTCTGTCTTCGGCTCAGGTCGTGACCCCAGGGTCCTGGGATCGAGCCCCGCATCAGGCTCTCTGCTCAGTGGGGAGTCTGCTGCTCTCTCTCCCTCTCCCCCTGCTCATGCTCTCTCTCTCTCTTTGTCAAATAAATAAATCTTAAAAAACAAACAGAGAAATAGAGGGCCTTGTTCTTGCTTTGAAATAGGTTATCACCCACGTCTTCTTTGCCAGGCACGTCCTTCATAGAGGCTCAGTTGCTTTGAGAGGATGAGGAGTGGAGAATTGTAGGAACTTTGCTTTCCGACCCCATGCTGTCGGGCGCTGTGGGGGGATAACGGCGGCCCCCTTTCCCACCTGCAGAGGAAGGGATCATCCTTTTGGCATGTCTTACGTGTTTTCTAGAACATTAGGTAGCAATGATTAAAATGTTAGTGGACATGTCACTGTCACGTGAACACTAAGGCTTTTCCATCGGGAGATTTTGTATTTTGTAAGGTATCACAAACCCAACTTTAGAGATCGATGAAGACATGAGGCTCTTTCCCCACTTACGTCTGAGATCACTTTTGAATTTGGGAAGGATAGGACCATTCAGTAGAGGAAAAATAAATCTTATTTTTACTTCCAAGTAAAAAGATAATCTACTTATAATCACATTGCACTTGTTTCTCTCTTCCTCCTTTCTTTGGTACCTGTATTGATTATCGTCTGTGCCGCAAGGAATATGCTACATCCTGGGGAGCACGGATGGATGGACACTGCACACAAATAATTATAATTCAGGGCAGACTGTTCAGTAATCAAAAGTGGGCAAATGACTTTTGCACGTGCCAGAGCCTAGAAACCCTCTTTGGAAAATGTGCTCATTTCCGTAGATTTTTTTTTTTTTCCGATCGTTTTCTGATGCCACTGAAGCCTTCATCTGGGGTAGAATAGCAGCCTTTCCCCTGGGTGCTGCCGGGCGCGGCAGGTGCGCGTGGTGTGGCTGCCGTGTCCCGGGCTTCTTCCTTGGCCGAGACGGCCCACACTCAGGCCTGAGGCTCAGACGCCACGAGCTTCGATTCCTGCTTCTGAGGAGGGGAGGCCTCCAGCAGCTTCTCAGAAATTAGAAAGTCTTTTCAAAAACAAGAGGAGCAGCCGAGCAGGGTTTGGCTAGAAGGAAGTGTGCCTTCGCTTAAGGTGAGGTCCCGGGGGCGGGGCTGGGGGCTGTGTTCAGCCACACCTCCCTGTTCTCGCAATTCTGGACCAAGTGAGAACTGATTGAAGACGCCGAGGTCAACAATCCAGTGCACGCTTTATTCTTTACCGCTTGGCCCTGGAGACAGACTCTGGGAGACTGGCAAGTCTCCCTATCCCTTCCGCTCTAGACTGAACTGGCCGTGCGGTCGCCGGAGGGATCGCTGGAGACCTCAGCTCTGGGAAGCCCAGGCCCTGAGAGCCTCCTGGGGAGAAGGAAACAGGGAGGAGAACAGGTTTATGCCTCTCTGGTTGGTTATAGATGTCACCTTTAGAAACAGGAATCAGGGCGCCTGGGTGGCTCAGGGGGTTAAGCGTCTGCCTTTGGCTCCGGTCATGATCTCAGGGTCCTGGGATCGAGCCCCGCATCGGGCTCCCTGCTCGGTGGGGAGTCTGCTTCTCCCTCTGCCTCAGCCTCTCCCCCCTGCTTGTACTCACTCTCTCAAATAAAGAAAGAAAGAAAAAAAGAAATAAGAATCATTCCGGGTCTCTAGGGTTCTATCTGCTACAAAATTGCCACACAAGTGGACCCCTGGGCACGGAAAGAGCTGCACACGTGGGATTCACTGTAGCCTATCCTGGCGGCTTAGATCCATCATTCCTGGCCCGACTGAACCCGGTGCCACCTGGATTTCTTTTTTAACTTTCTACAGACCTTTTAATCAAAGGCGCTGCCCTTGACTGACAGAGGCAGACTCCTGGAGCTAAATTTGCTCTGGGCTAATTCCATTCCTGTTGATCAAAGGATGCTAGAGGGGTCTAAA